>OY998157.1:3914314-4514314 GCA_963921925.1 Sphagnum tenellum
CTGATCCGGTTTTGAGCTCCATCTCTACCCACTCACTACTTGCTTGCTTACCCCCAATGTCAATGAATCATAAAAACTATGTATAGCTGTACAGTCTTATCGAGAGTGCGGGTTTCTGTGATACACAGAATTCATATGAAATGTTATGGTTTTCTAGTTGGTAAGAATGAGAGTATTCAATGCTAAGGAAGTCCTTACTGTCTGAGGTATGTGCTAGCACACTCTATTATGTAAGCCAGTAGAGTTTTGTATCAATAATCACTTGTGTACAGTGGCCATGAGCTGCATACTGATGGCATGGTGGTAAACCTTTGTTCTGTTGAACCCCAAGCTCTCTGACATTTTCCAGATTGTTGTTGCTAAATGTAAGCAAAAGGTTGGCGTTGCAACCAGTGTTGTTTCCACATTCAAATTCATTCTGTTCCTGTTCAGTGTTTCTTCATTCTATGTCCTCTTTCCTTTTTGCTGTGTTTATTGTTGATCCTTTGGCAAAATTGTATGTCTGAGTCTGATACCTCTCTGTCTAAGACATCTTGGATTTCTTGTGCAATGGTGTCCTGTAAGTACTGTTGTTTCTTAAGGCATTGAGCAGAAACTTCAATGACAAATTGAATCTCATTGAGTGCTGATGCACACCATCCTGTGCAGTGGAACCACCTACATTCTTGTCATGTTGAGAGCCTGAGTAAAATGGGTACAGTTTACTAATTTGTGCAACAGGTTCCTGAACGTGGATATCCTGTGGAGCGCATAGCCTCCTAATTTGTGCAACAGGTGTGCAAATGTGGGTATCCTCTGGAGCATCTCCTATGAACACAGAACCTGATCAGAGGTTCAAGTTGATTCTCAATCTCTCTGTCCAAGTACAGAGAGAATCACTTTGGGAAAATAATTGATTACCAACACTCTTCTACCTGCAGTCATGAAGGGGTCCTGTCTTATGCATTTTCCAGGAACACTATAAGCAAGGCTTATCATAGGCTCTTTTTTGTCCCATGATAAGCTCTTTTTGTCCCTGGCAGACAGTAGAAATAGCACGATCTCATGCAGGCAACAAAGATCCTGCAGATTTAATCTTAACAGGTACTGATTCTTAACTTGATACTTCCACCATTGTCCGTCTGGATGTTTGCTTGTGATTGCACCTGAATCTCCTGCAGCACCACTTTAGGATTCTAACCAATGATTTTACTGTTGGGATTGAAGTCATTTTGCAATGGCATGCCAATTGCAGTGTATTAGTTTGATGGTGTTTCTCTGTTTGAACTCTTCTGCTGTACCTATGCAGTTGGCATTTGTTTTCTTTATAGATTTTGCTGCACAGTAACTACTGATTCAACATGATGTTCAGATTATCTGTGGTTCAAATTTCCTTTCAAAACAGAGTGGGTTTGTGTTGTATCATGTGGCTCTCGTCCTTGCACGATGTGTTTTGCAAGTCAGCATCAACCAAAGCAAAGCAGGGCACACAGTGACATCAAGCAGATCACTGAATAGTGCATGCAGATCGCTTGGGGTTTTGACATGCAAGTCTTTTTTTAGGACAATGCACATATATATACTATTCTATTCTGTGCTCTAAAATCAACCATGTGGTATAGAAGATCATGATCTTCATCTTGGGTTTCCAAGAGTGATAAGTGGGAACTTGTGACTACTGTTGTTCACACCAACAGTTGCTGCACAAAACTCAAAGGAAATGGTGCCAATGATTTCAAGGGTGATGACAATGTCTTTGGTTACATTCTATTTTTTTTTAAGAAATAAGAAAATGAAGTGCAATGTGTATCCATCAAGTTATTATCTCAGCTCTCCATTGCCTCCTATCTTTCACCATCAGCTATAATGATCCAAGCATCCCATATTTCACCCCTTACAATTCTAACTAATGCCTCAAGCATTCAACAATGGTTAAACTCACATTGTCTTCTCTCTTTAATGAAACCTCACCATTCACTTTTGTAACATTACCGTCAACATGAAGCTGAAAAGATAGGTGACTCTACTCACTACTTTACTCAAGCTGAACTAAACACTCAGCTTCGAAATCATAAAGCATGAAACCTATCCACTTATAGTAGGGCGTTGGTTTTACACTCAATCAACGTTGCCGTCTCTCTACCTCCAATCAATGGTATTTTTTTGTGCGAAAATTGTGGAAAATTTTGGATTTTGTTTTGCAACATTTGCACTCTGATTTTGATAGCATTTTTAAAAACTAGTTTTAAAAATATTTAGAGAAGTTATAAAAACTTATTGTCATTTAATGCTAATTTCCTTTTGGGATGCTAGCCAATGATGCAACATCAAAAAATTGAAAAAAAAAATCTCCAACGGTGGGAAAGCACCCAAGTTTTGTTCTCTTTTTTAATTTGTGTACCTCACCCACACTGAGAAACCCATTTTTGGGTACTCTTTTGTCTCATATATTTCTTTTTATTTTCTTTTTGTCATCTTTTTCCTTTTTTTTTTCCTTTTTTTTTGTCTGCAAAAATCCATGTAAAATTTCAAAAATTTTAAAAATGCAAAAATCTTTTTAAAATGCAGGAAAATTTCAAAACTTGAGGAATTTTTTTTAGAAGGCCTTTTTATTTATTCAAAGGAGGTGCTATACAAATATAATACCATCTACCATGACACTAATCAGCTATACATTGAGAAGACTTTTCGATTAGACTTATAAGGAAGAGTCAAACAAGACATCTACAATTTTGAAGTTTACATATGCCCATTCCCAAAACCCATGTACATCCAACAACAACATCAACAACATTGACCAGCAAAGTCTAACAAACTCAAAATCCATATGTCCCAAGAACATGCCCATTCACAAAACCCATGTACAACAATTCAACAACATTGACTAGCAAAAATCTACCAAACTCAAAATCCATATGTCCCACGAACAAATACATGCCCATTTCCAAAATCCATGTACACTCAACAGCAATTCAACATCACAAACTAGAAAGGTCTACCAAACTCAAATCCATATGTTTGAAGAACAACTACATTGCATAAGTCCTCACATTCAAACATTCTGACTCAAAACCAGAAATATAATTGCTCCCAAAACTGCCTCAAAACCAAAAACAAAACTGAATGCTACCATATCCATTCATTCTAATTCAAAACAAACAATAGATTCAAAACTAGAAACATCAATGACCCAAAAACCACAATTTGAATGCAACCATACTCACTCAACTTGACTCAAAACAAGAAACTAGATTCAAAAACAAAAACAACAATGATTGAAGATCACAAACGATCAAAACCAGATTGAAAAACCAACAACGCAACATCCTAAAAGTAGTTGAAAAAAATGTTACCATTCATCCCGACATGGAACTACTACAGTTGAATGATAATTCAAAACCAGAAACACCAAAATGACAAAGTGTTGCCCACAAAATCATTCATACAAAAACATCCAATGAACAATAATCCCAACAATCCAAACAAAAATAGTTAAAATTGAACGTTCCCACATTTTTGGGCATGCCACCTTGTGTGCTCCACATCCTTATTATATCATCCTATCCACATCCTCCCCCATAAGCTTTATTATGCATGTAACAAAGAAAGCAAATGTTACTTGAAGCCAATGAATTGTTTAAAGAAGGTTTCTAAGTTGTGCGATGAAGCTACTGAAACTCAATCAAGTTCTATCAAATATGCTTGACAGTCCAAAAATTGACTTTGGGTCAAAATCATAAGTGATAGATATAGGACAGTTGTGAAGATTGCTGAAAACGTGGCCAGGAAGTAACCTAGTGCAACCTATATTTTTATATTTGAAGTTAATCGTCTTAAAGTTGCAATCATATGGTTTATAAAAGAGTTTCAAATTCTTTAAATACTCATTAAAAAAATTTCCTTTTTTCATAAAATATCAATAATTTTCATATATTTGAAATAAAAATTGGTATACTAGTGTCACATGTCATATAGGTTGAATGTTTAAAGATCTTGACACATAGAAAATTGTGCATTTCATATGTTTGAATAGGAAGGTTGGTGAAAATGTGTAAAATTTTTCTGAAATTTAAAAGTACTGCGAATACATATAAAAAGTTGGACACTCAAGCAAATTGTGATCCTCCCATTAATGTTTTACATGTAGCCTGTAATCTGCATCCTTTGATTGTAACTTTGTGGTTGGTTATGATCTTAGATGTGGATTCATGTTGTGGTCAGAACTGAAGAAATCATTGGATTCCTTTAAAAAGATGGGAAGATTTAGAAAGGTATGTATGATGAGTTGGGTATGTGTGTGTGTGTGTGTGTTTTTGAGAGATTTTGAATTATCTCTCATGTAAGTACTAGAAGGCAGGCAGAGTTTGAACTTTGTGCTGGGCTTGGCCACAGGCTCACTATGAGCCAGAATTGGCCACAACCATGCCTGCTCGCTTGCATCATCAACTGTTAGGTCTTTAAATTCAGGTTATAGAATTGGGAAGGGCCTGCTGATTAGTTCTATAGAATACTAGCTGCTAAATCTATGCAAACCTACATTGGCAATGTCTGCTGATTATGTGAACAGAATTGACACCCATGCTTGCTCAATGCTTGCTCAATGGCCAATTCTGCATGAAAACTAGTCGGGATTCAAATGGCAAACCAGACTTATCAGCTGGTAATGCTGTTGGAATCAGCAAGAAAAAACAAATTCTTGCTCTTGATTGCACTGGAGGTCAGTGTTATTTGAATACCCTAGAAGTTTTTGACAGAGAACAAAGTAGGATTTGTCATTTGAACACAAAAAAACTGCTGTTGTACCATGGAACATTTTTCCACCTTTACACTAGCAAACACATTTGTACAATGAATGAAAGTGTTAAGAATATCAATTGATCAAAAGTCTAGATATTTGGAGACTTGGTTGCCAGAGTCTCAATAGATTCTGGAACTAATTAGAATTTTTTTTTCTCTATATAAGCATCAAAATTTGACGTATTCATTCATATCTCAACTTGCTAGACCTCTGATTTCTTTCAATATTATTATATTCATATCCATGAAAAGCTCCCTCTATTGGTAGCAAGCAGGGGTAATGTTTACGCCAAGAGTGTGTAAAAGGTGAAAAACGTCACTCATAGTTGTGTTTTCTCTTTTTGTATGGAGCTCACACTGGACACGGGGCAATAGCTTTATGGTAAAGATGCTTCTTTACAAATGTGGACTAAGTGATTCCAACAATGCATTGTATTTGAGGCAATATTATTAAAGATTGCATTCCAATCTAGTGTTAAATGTGTGCTTTTCCTTTGTTGATAAACATTGAACAAAATGCAATGAGGAAACATTTGAATGTCACACTTGGGCCAAAGCTTGTAGCACCCAACTTAAAGCAATTGTTTTTTTTAGGATCTTTTGACACCCACAATAGCTTGCAAGAATTTATAAGATTTACACTCATTTTTGTAAGGGACACTAAATTCTCTCCTCTCCCTCCCTCCCCCACCACATCAAGCTCGATCCAACTTAGTGTGTAGAATCATTTTTGAAGCATTGCATGGTTCTATTTGTTTTTCACAGTTTTGTGTCCCTTGCCCCCTAAAGATCAAATTTTGCATGACAAAAAAGTTACTTTTATTTTTAAATTATTTTGTTGCTACCTGAATTTGAACTAAGGATTCCAAGGAAACTATTTGCAATAAGAGCCTACTTTCCAGCAATTGTAAACATAATAATTTATTTTGATTAGGGAGAACATTTGGCAAAGCTTACATCGAACCCAGCAAGCATGGCACTATTGCTCATTCCATGCATTGGACAAAGCTTGATGGGGGGTCTTTAATGTCTCGCCATTTTCACATCACCATGGTGTTGATTTTATTTGAAACTTGACATATATATCATTTTCCAATTGCTATTTAAGATGCCCTAAAACATTTGTCATTGAATTTAATTGGCCAAGGTGAAGTACTTGGAGAAATCTCTTAATCTAGTTGGAGCTCACCTTATTTATGTGAATAGCCTTCCTAGAGAAAAGAGGAGAGATAATTCTCCTAGTCATTAAAAGTGCGAGGCATGCTACACCTAAGGATTTTATGGCTAATAGGGATATGATCCCTTCCATTCTTAGAGTTTTCACCTTGCAATCTTACACTTGTTCAAGCATATGATCCTTCCCACTCTTGTATATAGTAAGCACAAGATCCCTCTCACTTATAAAGAGTGGAAGGGTGGGCATAAAACCCTTTCCTTCGTACACATTATGATTTGCATATGTTTAGGTTCATAATAGCATTCATTTCATGCTTTACTCATGTTTCACAAGGGGTAAGGCCCGCATGTGGGGGACATTTACAAAACTCCAAATAGGCCATAAAAATGGGGAATATAGAACTTGGAGTTTCGGCATAGGCCTAGGGTTCCCCAAAAGATTCCCTTGATTAGGGTGCCCGGATAGGTTGCATACCATTTCAATGTCTTGTCCTATGTCCCATATGATTTTGTCTTGGGCAGCCTAGTGTCATTGGGAACATGTCTTGAGAACAAATGTATAATTTTGTTTCATATTTTTTACATTGGTGTAATACACATTTGAAAAGGCCATCCGTGAAACATGTTTGTAACATTTTTGTTTCATATTTTTTACATTGGTGTAATACACATTTGAAAAGGCCATCCGTGAAGCATGTTTGTAACATTATGAGTATTGGATTAGGGCAACATACTTTTTTTAGTCGAAATTACCATCACCAAAGGATTCTCTTAGTTTGGGTTCTCAAGAACATGTTCTTTATCCTTGTTTACATCATGGTTAGAGCAAAAGGGCACCATGTCACAAACCCTGGGACACCTTGTCCAAACGCTGGCGGTAGCTTAAGGTCATTTTTGCCTTGGGCCCCATGACACCATGTTCCAAAGTCCAAGCCACCATATCCTAGCCCCCAAGTAGTCTAGGGTCATTGTGTGTTGGTCCCATGCCACATTGTCATGAACTTAGGGCCACATTGTCCCGACCACGCCTAGCCTAAGGTCATTCTATATTGGGCCACATGACATCATGCCCTAGAACCCCCCTTATGGAAGCCAAAAAATGTAATGACATTAAATGTTTCGAGAATCCGATCAGTCAAGTTAGTACTTACTTTGAAGGGTTATATTCCGGGCATGAGGTTTAGACCAAGGCAAGTCGAGCTTGTTTATATAAAATTCAAATTACAAGATTATTCAAGTGCTATTACACCCAATTTCAAGTCACCATTTCAAGTGTCGTTCAGCACACTTGAAGTCACAACATGGGGGGTTGAGACGTGATGCCTTGGGGGGTCAAAGACATGGTGGCTTGGGCTCATGAGAAAATGACCCTAGGCTACCCGTTGGGGTTAGGACAAGGTTAATTGGGGTTTGGGACAAGCTGATGTAAAGTCCTAAGCATGACATTGACAAGAGTATGAAACATGTCTTGGGACCCCAAGCCCAAGAAAATCATTTGTTGTTGCTTCTTTAGTTGAGAGTGCAAACTAGAGTGCAAGCCAAAATTCATTATGCCACTAGGCTTTCATGGATGGTGTTTTTGGACATAGTATACACGAACATAAAAACTATTGAACAAAACTAAACACTTGTTCCCAACGAAGCTACTCGAGAAAGGGCCCAAGTCAAGTTCATGTGGGGGGTCTAGGACAAGACATTGAGAGCTCTAAGTTTTCACCTTCCCCACTTTCATGGCCTCAAGAGGAAAGAAATTCTTCAGGAGGAGATTGAAATTGGCTACCTTCTCAACAACACAAGCCTACAATCGGATTCCTACCAAAGCTCTCCAAATATCAAAATCTCATTTAAAGTATTAGAATAGCCACATGGGGTCTAGGACATTGGAAAATCGCATTGTTTTTTAAATACATTGATAAAGGACTTTTGATTACCTCGAGAAGAAAAAAACAAAGACCGTACCAAACAAGGCATTGAACTCACACCCAATGGGCTCAACAAGACTTTGAACCGTTGGGAAACAAACAAGAACTAATAATGCATTGAACTCACACGGAATAGGCCCAAAAAGACTATTGAAGGTTGAAGAACAAAACAAGCATTAATGTGACATCCGACTCACACCCAATAGGCCCAAAACAAAAAGAGGAGAGAATCCTATTCCTCCCCTCCCATCCCCTCCCATCCCCTCGGGTTTCACGTGTATTGAAAAATTTCACATGTATTGAGAAACCCTAAACACATGAATTGTGCGGTTCACTTTGAAAAGTTGGAAAACATGGTCTATAGATAGAAAAAAAATGAATAATTTATCATGTTTGAAGTAGGGTGCATAATGAACTTGGTGACCATAATACGTCCACATTTGAAACTTGTAAATGTGGTGTGTGTAACAATCGAATCTCAACACATGGACATGGACCCAAAAAAAATCCAAAATCAGAAGTGTATTTTATTGTAACCTAATGCCTTCTTGGGGAGGGTGTTTTCGTGCCCTAGTGTGGGTGTGGGGTTGGGGGTCTTGTAGTAGTAACCAACCCAAAATCCTCACAAAAAAAATTATCATCAAGAGATATTTCTTAATTTGGAGATTTTGAGGCCAACCCTTTTTTTTTTAATTTGGCAAGAAAATAGAAATTAATTAATTAATAATTTGACAATTAAGTGATTTTGGAGGTTTTCAATCACTACTAGATGCAATGTTTTTTTTTTTTTTTTTTTTTTTGGGGTGAATTTTCACAACTTGGGGAGAAAAAAAGGAAAAAGCAAAAGGTGCTAAAGTGTTCTTTTTAAAAATAATAAAAATTTGGTCACATTATGAGGGGGAAAAAATCTCAAGTTCCAGTTATATAGGGAATAGGTTTCAACAAGTTGCCAAATTATAGGTGGAATCCTAAAGTTTTCTACTTTCTCCTCTGACCTTTAGCCAAATTTGGCTAAGTCCTCTTGTGTGTGATCGATATTGAACTCACCTACTTCACAAATTTGAAAAAAAAAAAAAAAACACTAGCCAAAAATGAGAAAAAAAAGAGCCAGAATCCTATATATTTCATTCTCAGTATGAAGCCAAAATATAGAAGGATTTTTTTGTTTGTAGCCAAATAGACTATCATCCATAAAAAGATGTAGAAATAATGGCCATCATCTTTAGAAAGATTTAGCCAAATAGGGCTATCAACAAGATATGAAATATAAAATTTTAATCACTCTTTTATATTTTTGGTTACAATCTGAAAAAAAAATTTAAAAAATCTTATGATTTTTACTTCTTTCTCCCTTTATGTACAATCTCCAAGATCACTTGATTTGGGGATTTTTTGATTTTGATTTTTTTTTTGGCGAGGTTTTGCCAGTTTTTTTTGAAAAAAAAAGGGCAATCCAAAACCGCCTCATACCACAATGGGTCTCAAGATTGAGATGCCTACAACATAAAAGTGGAACGGTAGAGTGAGTTCAAGTGTACTTACACTCGTGTTCCACTTGTGCTAGTGTTCCACTTGTTCTCACACTATTATACCATTTTGTTGTAGGCATGTGAACCAATGTACAAAAATCACATTGTGCACACGGGTTTCCCGAATTTGTGTTGGCCTGGTGTACATAGGCTTGCACCTCGTGTCAATCCTAAAATCCACGACTTCTAATAAAAAATTTTATTTAATTTTTTAACCCTTTAATGTCTATAAGGCAACATTTGCCTTCTAAAAAAAATAAAAAATTTAGATGGGTGTGAAGTGTGGATAGCACCTATTTGAAATATTTATTTATTTATTTATTTTGATTGGATTCACAAGAAGAAAATATTTTCAAATGGTGTGTGGATGGAGCACATCCATATAGATTTAAGGAGGTGGGGTTTGTCAAATGCAGAAATTTTCATGAACTACTAAATTATACGACTCTCATTCATTCATTGAAGGTGTTGTATCCAACTCATTCCACAACCCATAAGCATGAATTTAAGCATGAGATATATAGTCAAGATTGAATCCTTTGTTGGCCTTGCCTATACCAAGGCAAAGATATTATTGTGTTTAGATTCATTATATAGTATACTAGCTTAAGGGATTTTTATAGGCCCCTAGGTAATATTAGCATGGTCTATTTTTATATGAGGATTTTTGAAAGATGATATATTTTGGCTTGTGTTGAAACTTGAGATTAGTTATAAAGTCATAATATCTTGAAGGATTTTGGTTTCTTTTAGAGGATTTTTTTGAAGATTATGTTTTTGCATGGTGAAATATTTGAGTATCCATAATTCTTCTTTTGCCTTAAGATACCTTTTTAATGTAAATGGCAAGGCACACACACACACCCCTCGTTATTATGCTTAGTTGTATGGGCAATGACTCAATGTTTTTGTTCTTTTTTCTTTTTTTTTGGTTGTTCAAAGTTTTACCAATAAGCTTTGAGCAATGGTTATCCCCTTTTTAGATTGGCGGATTCCAAATGCCCAATTTCACTAATAGATTTTATGAAATGTTTAAATTTTTTTTTTATATAGCTTGTTCATTACACTATATTCTTAAAATTCAACAACACATTTGATATTAATATGTGCATAGATCTATGAAAAATTATATTTAAGACTCTTTGGGTAATTATTATATCGCCCTAGATTTGGCCTTTGAGGGGTTCAATATGTGACAATAAAAACCCTAAAAAGTCGCTTACTTTTAACAATTTTTTTTTTTGGGTTTCATATTTCACTATAATGTATCTCTATAATGTTTAGCTTGAAAAAAAAATTTGCGACTTTTGGCCTGGTAGTTTCTGGTTGCTGGTTTAGAGTATCCGACAATTTGAAGTTGCAAGGAAATTATGTTATGCAAGACATAGTGTCCCTCTGACAAAGCTTGTTAGGGGGGGTATTTAGCATCTTCCACAAAGTGGAGGAGTGACTCGGTACCCCCTCCCAAAGAAAAAAACACAACAACTCGGCATTCAACATCAGCCTTCACCAAAGGCACGAGACTTCTGTCAAAGAAAGAAAACAACAACTCGGCATTTGACATAAGACTTCACCCACGGAGGCACAAGGCTTCTGTGAAAATCAACGTCAAGTTTTGTCAAACTTCATTGCAACCAAAAAATAACACTACTATAAAACACAACACACAAGGGAGGAGAGAAACTTGAGAGAGAGAGAGAGAGAGGAAAGTCTATTGGAATTGAGATTTGGAAGAGAAAGAGAGGAGAGTTTTTTGGAGTTGAGATTTGAGAGAGAGAGAGAGAGAGAGGAGAGTTTTTTAGAATTGAGATTTGAGAGAGAGAGAGAGAGAGAGGAAAGTTTTTTGGAGTTGAGATTTGAGAGAGAGAGAGAGAGAGGAAAGTTTTTTGGAATTGAGATTTGAGAGAGAGAGAGAGAGAAGAGGAGGAAAAGGACTAGATCTTGGTGGGGGATTTAGATTTCTGTGTGTTTTGAAGAAGGATCTACAACTTTTGCGATGGGGTGCTCAGCATCAAAGAATATGTTAGATCAGACGCAGCCGCATCATCATGTGCAGTACTTGAGCAGCAAGATTGCAGGTGGATCCTCGGTGTATGCAAAATTGGGTCGTAGCGCGAGTACCACATCGCTTTCTTTGCGGCATCATCACCATCGCCGTGGTGATAATAACAACAACAACAACAGCAGCAGCAGCAACGTCAAGAGCCCCGGCGTTGTGGACAATACTAGTAGTTGCTGCAGCAGCTATCATGTGGTTATCCTCACATCCAGCTCTTATGGCCTCCTCACAATGGATCATCGTCAACAACAACAATCTCTACTACATAATCATCATCATCAACATCTGGCAGAAAAGCAAGTGGAGAATGGTGGGGGGATTCTTCAGGTTCCGTCAACAGCTTCATGTCAAGCAAGTGCCACAGACCTTGTTGCTGATGAAAGAATGTCATCTGCTGATGAGAACTACTTGGTCAAGAATTTTGACATAGTACCCCCGGTAGATTTGGTGAAGGTGATGATGATGAAGGAGAAAAAGAAGAAGAAGAACCCAAAGCTTCTTCTTGTGTCTGAAGTCGACGAAGAAGTGGAGACGCCTGCTGAAAGTGTCAATTTGCTGGAGCTTATGGATGGGCTCGAAGAAGGAGGAGGAGAAGAAGAAGAAGATATGTCAGAGTGGTCTGCTGCCGCTGATTTTTCAGATCAGGAGCTTGAAATTTCTCCTCCGGTTGAATCTTCTCCGGCGGAGAAAGCACCTCTGCAAATGGTGGTCGAGTGTGAAGAGAAGAAACCATCTGATCATCGACATGATCAGGGGACGAACCCATTGACAGCAGCACCAGCAGCACCAGCAGGAGAAGGTTCTACCAAGCTCAAACCATCTCCAGCTTCTACGTCGCCTGGAGCTGATGCTCGACAAGCTCGACAAGCTGCTGTATCAAACGCAGCAGCTGCAAGTGTTCGGCCGGGCTTGAGTAAACCTCCTCGATACCCAGTAAAGCTGCAACCACCAAAGCTGGTTCCAGCCGAGTCTGACTCTACTACAGCTGCTGCAAAAGCTTCAGAATCTTCTTCCATTGGCAAAGAGCTGGAGACAAATCGTCAGAGCTCAGCTACTCGTGAAGATCACTTCTGGACGGAGGAGCTGGAATCCACAATCCATGAGTCTGACGGCCTCTTGGAAGCGTTTGAACGAGAACTGGAACAGTTCTTGAATAACAGCAAGGAGGAGGAGAAGGAGGAGTGGTACTGCAAAGTCGGGAACAAGAGTGAGGATGGAGAAGAAAACTCGGAAGCTGCAAAATACCATTCTGATCAAGCTCTGCTACTGCAGCTCCCAGGAGCTGCGGACACAACAACTACTACAACAACAACAAAGCGAAACAAAATCATCGAAGATTGTGGTGCAGGGAAGAAACTGCAGCAGGAAGGAGAAACAGTAGTCATGAAACCGGAGCAGCCAGCTTTATGGGAAGAAGAAGACTTCTTCTGGCAAGAAGCTGATGAACAAAAGCTTGCTCCTCTCTACACCAGCAGCACTGCAATTACCAGCGGCGCCATAGCACAGGGAATCACCAAGATCTTCCAAGACTGCACCCACGTAAAATTCATTCTTCAGAGAATGGGTATCTCCATTGATGAGCTTGCAACGCTTGTTGAAGAAGAAGAAGCTGGTTCTTTACCATCCCAGAATTCTCCAAGAGAAGCAAGCAGCTTGTGAAGATCACTTGTGACTGCAGCTGAGGAGGAGGAGGTTGGAATATATTACTCACACCTACCAACTGATCCACTGCCCTGATGATCACTGCAATTTTGCAAGTCTTGCACTTGGACTTGAGGAAAGTGCAAGGATCTCTGTAGAGGATTGGATGTCTCTTTGAGGCAGCTGCAAAATCTTCCTGGTTTTGTTGAAGCAAAGGAAAGAAGCAAGGAAAATGGCAAGGAAATTCTTCCAAGCAGGCCTCAGGATTCCTCCAAGATTGCATGATTTTTCTTTAAAAATTCTTCCTTCAAGCAATCTGCCAAGATCAAAGATTTTTGCAGAACTTTGTTGCAAGCTTTCTGGAGTAAAAGCAAGAGACTACTATTGGCTGCTGCTCCTGCTGTTGCTGCAGCCTGCAAGGTAGGAATATATATTTCTTGCTCCCTCTTTTCAACTCTAGAGACCAGGCTGAGAGATGATGAAGAAGCTTTGGGTAAAATTGCAGTTCAGTTATATTCTTACTCTCATTTCTTGTGCATCTGGGATGTTGTTTTCAAACTTTGTGTTCCAAACCTGACCTTGTGCTCGGTGGTGGTGGGCAATGGGTGTCTCCCTCTGTGTTGCAGCAGAGATACAATGTGACTTGAAACTGCTGCTGTTGCCGGGTTGTTATAATTGCGACATGTGACAATTCTTTCTGTCAAGGAGTCACTCACAGCGTCAAGTGTTCAAGAGTACTACTATGACTACTACTTCTACTACCCACCATGTCAACATGACATGGCAGGTGACTCCTCCAAAACTGAAAAAAAGCAAGCATTTCATCATTGAATCAGATTGTTCATGAAGTTCTGCGAGAAAGTTTATGATCAATCAGGCATGAATAACATGACCATCATCGAATCAGTCCTTGATGAAATTCTGTGAGAAAAGTAAAGAAGCAATCAGGCAAGAAATGCCACCATTGAATCAGTTTTTCATGAAATTCTGTGAGAAAAAGTTTAGATCAATCAGGCAGGCAAGAAATACATCATGATCAAATCAAATTTTCATGAAATTCAGTGCAACTCTTGATCTCCTTATAATCACCATCATCATCATCATCCTGAAAGCACTTCCACTTCAAGTCAGTTTGGAAGCCCTTTCAGGATTCATCAACATTGTACATGTTTGGCACTTTGCATTTCTTTCTTACATTGTGGGTGGACTTGAAATCTTTGTTTTCTAATTGCATGCAGAGTAGTCTTATAGATCCAGAAATTGATACTTGCAGAAATTGAACTGATTTAATAGATGATGATCTCCAAGAATCAAACTCAAAAATGGGAAAAAAGATGAGAAAAAATAAAAATTTACATATATGTGTTGATGCATCTCCAAAGGATCAGATGAAGATCCTCACGAGCATATCAAGGTAGAGAGATTAGTCACCCACCTGATGATCACAAAGCTCAGTTTGCAATATCAAGCCAATTGTTTTCTTTTGTACCTGAAATTTCAACAAACCTGAATTCTTCACTTCATGATCGATTCTTAGAACTTCGAAGTTCAATGCTTGTGTTGATCACATTTATGCGCTACCTGTTTTGACAACTTACAAAGGTAGCATGTTGTTAAGAGCTTCTTTGTCTGTCATTCACCAAAAATGTTTGCACCAAATTAAAGTCTTGATCATCTCTCTCATTCATTTGCCTTACATAGATTGTAAAAGTTTACTACAAATGTTATGTGATGACATACATGGCATTAACATAGACAAATGGACAAACATGGTTTTGATTTTGTCCATCTGGGTTTGTCTATTATATAATGTGAGTTGTGCTCGGGATTTAGCTAACCTTAGGTGGACACATTAAATCCAACATAATTTTCAAATTATTTAACATCTAATGTTGAGTTCTAGTCTTTAGGATATGGACCTTCTAAGATAACAACATTTGAAAGATTAAGAAACCCTAAACCTATAAAACAATGAAAAACAGCTGCAAGAAAAGAAAAACAAACTTATTAATGTAATTGCAGATTATAAAGAAAAACTCGACACAAACATGCAAGGCGAACCAAACAAATATCATGTTAGTTCCCACCCAACCGAACCAAACCAAAACACAATACAACAAGGATGGAATGAGTGTGGGATCATAACCTTGCACTGGTATTCACTCAACAGATGGTGATATTATTGGTAGCTAACTTATGCTCTCAACACAAAGTAGCATCTCAATTGTAAGTAGATCTAATTGTTATTACAGTGGATGTTGGAATGACAGGGAAGATTGTTGAACTCTTACACAAGATAGAGGCCCAGCAGCTGTCATCCTATTGCAGTATTTGAGGATCTGTACTCCATTACCAAATTCTGAAATCACTGCCACCCAACCCCATCTCCATGCACATGTTAGAGTAGGAGTGATAAAATTGCTGCTTCTCTCCAGCAAGATCTTTTTGTGCAGGTCTTGGTTGTGAGAGAAAAACCTAACATTCTACAGTTGGTAATAGCCAGGATACAGAGAGTAAGATAGTTCAGATTTGCAATTGCATTCACAGGCCTACTAGAGACTCAATGCCCAGATGTTGAATACAAAGCTGAATCATGTCAATCTGTGCAACACCATCTGAAGTGGGTCAGTTTGTGAAAAGACCATGGCAGGATCAAAAGGACCTTGCAATTCACTCCATTCCACCTTATCCAGCAGAGCTTCTCTTCTGCGATCACTGGGGCAATAACATTAAAGTGACCAACAGGCTGACAGATTTTCAAGTCTGTGATTTTGCCTTGCACTGGACATGCATGGACACTTCACCCATATCTGGCCTGTGGTTTTGGTGTCTGAAACACAGGAGAACCATTTTCCTTCATCGCTATGCAATTTGGTCTGTTTCTTGTAATCTTTTGCAAGTAGAAAAACAATTGAAATCTAGTAGCAACGGGGAACCCTCAGGCAGGAATGAAAGGTGAGGGTTGAAAGGAAGAACAGACAGTCTGCAAGCAGGACAATGTGCAAGGAGTTGAAAGAAATGCAAACTAGCAAAGGGACAAAGCAAGGGATCTGAACCCTGGGTGTTATAAATCTGAGCAAACCTGGTTGGAAATCCTCAGAGACAGTTTGTTGTTGCTGATCCCACTTACAGGAGGAACTGTCAGACTGAAACAAAACCGAGCACAATGTGTAGGCTGATTAGAATGGCAATCCAGTGCTTGATTGATGATCAAGAGAAACACAACACAATTGCAGCAGTGGTGGAATGTCCACAGATCTGTACTGTGCAATATGTTGTTGTGAAAGAATAAATCTGGAAAACCAGGATTACCTTGCAATTGCAACAGCCTAACATCATCCTCTCTCCAGGTTTGAATTCACAGGTTTACCAATGCAAGCAAGGACAGCATGTTCTTTTGGTTCTATAAAACTCTAGAGAAGCTTCAGACAAGTGATTACAAGTCATCTTCTCAATCAATGTTCTATCAAGTCTGCATGCAATATATGGTTTGCATTCTGAGGAATGGGAGCTGAGAAAGATTGTTCACATCACCGTCGAATGAATCCTTCAGTGTATTCATCATTCTCTCCCCTTATGTCTATGGCTTCCAGCAGTGATCCCTCCTCTGACGATGGCCTGCGATGTGTAAGCATTATGAGCTCGTCAGCAGCAGCATCATCAATCAAACGACTTTTGTGGTTGGTTTCTCGCACTTTCGGCTCTGCAAGTTGGTGGCTGCTTCCCACTGCCCCTTGCCCAAATCTCCAAATAGTGTTTTGGTTCTCAAAAAAAGGTGCTCGAGCTTGTTGCATCTTAGAACTTGATCCTGCTGTATAGTACCTTCTTCTGGGGTCAAAATCAGAGTCGAAACTTCCATTTGCAGCAAATGTGGGATGATGCTGGGTGACAAATTTGGGTGAATCACTCTTTTGCGTGTTCGGTGAATCTAATGGAGACAAGTCATAGGCAGACGGAAGGTGTTCAACAGAAATGGGTTCTTTACTTCGTCTCGTCAAGTTCCTGGAATCCTCAACATACGTTCTCATGCCTGTTTCTTCATAAGGGGTGGTCGTCAATGAGCTTCCAGTATCTGACCAGGAATTAGTCTCCAGCTTGGTACTCAGAGTGGAAGGATTTCTTGATTTCCGTAAGCTCTCCATTTCTCGTCCTAGTGGAACGAATGTTCTCACTCGGTATAGCTGGGGTGCTTCCTGGCTTCCATCACTGTATAGAACATAGTCATGATACATTGGCGCAAACTGCACACAATACAGACAAACTAACAGTAAGCAAGCACAAACGACTCCATACTTTCTTCAAGATTCAGATCTTAACACAGCATTGTAAAAAGACTTGAAAAACTCAATGTTTCAAACTTCATAAGAAGAAAATCAAAATAAATCATTGCAATTGACCTGAAAATTTCCAAAACACAGGTGGAGACCTCTATTTTGAATGCATCGATCCTTGAGTCAATCATCACACAGAACACATAACAAAACAAAAAAAATCTCTAGATATGATAAATTTAACTGAAAAACAATGAAGCTTGCATGAAAATTTTCAACCAGTCTTCTGAGAATCCCAAAACACTGGAGGAATGCATCAAGCACTGCAAACATAGAAAGAAAACTGAATAAAACAAATAACCCCCTTATGTCAAAAGAGCTCAAAGATGAACCTGATGCATAGCATCATGGATAACATCCGAGAAATTGAGGGCATGCATAATACTGTCCCCTAGGCCACCTTGTAACCCCACGTTGGCTTGTGCATAAGTGTCATATGGGAATGCATACAGGTGTGCCACTGCTGCGATCATCATCTCGACACATATCAAAGTATTCTGAGAATCAGAAGCTTCCTTTATTGTGTTTAGATAACCCCCGTCAGCAAGCAGAGCAATTACAACTCCCTGCAGTCATACCACAAATGTCATCCCCCTACCAACTTTCACAAATCATGCAAGATCACTGCGACCCCCTGAAAAGCATAGAAGAAATTATAACCATCATTATGCTCAAAGTGTAGTCAATGTAGTTGGTTCTTACAGGGAAGGGCACTGATCCTCCCTAGTGGCATCTACTCTATGTTGCCAGGAGTGAAAATCTCCATGACAACTCATTCAATTCAGGATGGGATGGAACCTTACCTGCCAGTATGTTAAGAATACGACAGATTTGATGATGGCAAATTTGGCCAAAGGCCTAAAGGGCTGCAGAAGCTCTTTGCAAGCAACATAGAAGAGCACCAATGAGCAAAGTGCCGCAGTGTATGATAGTGTATATAGCATCGTGATATACAAATACCCACCACTAGTTGAAAAGCTCCCATCTTTATACAAGCCAGTCCAATACAGAAAGAACGCCGCCAATATCAACAATGGCTTCACAATCACAAATTGCAGAACTCCTTGCTTACAGCGACGTATGAAAATCCTACACTCACATCACTATATCAACCTTAGTCAACCTTAGCTATGGCTGAAAAGTTCATGCATTAGATGTTATTCTCCTTATGAGAAAAGCAGGTGGTGGCATGAACTTTGGATTTTGTAAGTCCACAAATGCAGTGATACATCTTCCATCCATGTGAGATGAAAACAGAGTTAATATTAAATATACATGTGTTTCTTCTGAACCTTTTTCTTCTTACAGAAGCTTTTCTGAGATGAAGTAAATTCAGCTGGTGTGACTGAAAAAGGTGCTCACCCATCAAGAGGAATGGGATCACAACAGCAAGTGAGAAGGTGCCAAGCAGGCTTGAGAAAGCGGCCATGTAAGTTTGTTGCCACTGCTCCTGGTCCTCCAACCCAAGCCAAACATAATGACATAAAGTTGTATATCACCCATGCTTCATACCTGCAGCACCATTTTTCCATTGCAAATTGCAACATCAAGACCCGTCATCTTCCATTGTATTGAAACAGCAAGATGCATTTTTTTTTATTGAATTGAATCAGCAAATATGTATTTTCTTATTGAATTGAAACAGCAAGATGCCATTTCAGAACACAACATATGAAGCCAAAAGAAAAAAATTTCAATTATAACTGTCACAGAAGATAATGGATGAAGAGAAAGAGAGAGAGAAGAAGAAGAAAGTTTGCTGATTAAGAAATCTGACATATCTGCTAATTAGGATTCAGTTGCTACTTCATTAATCTTCTTCACTTTCACAAAGTGTGGCAGGCAATTTATTCTCAATGGTGGATGGACTTACATGCCAAGTATGGAACTGAAAATGATCGCTTTCAATGGCATCACCAAAGACAAGAAGGACATCATTGCATACACCTGCAGGCCATGTAAAAACCTACCAACTTTGTGGACAAGCAGCAGTATCATCTGTGAAAATCCTTCACAATTGTGATGCAAATAAATTGTGAATGGATCAATTGTGAAAAACTATAGTTTTTCAGACATCATCGTCATCTACAATCAATGCACATGAGTCATCTCTCTCTCTCTCTCTCTCTCTCTATTTCCTTGGGAGAAAGCATGCCATGCATGATGCCTAGGAGGAGGAAAATGTTAGGATTTCTTCTCAAACCACAAGGCAACCTTTTGCAAGAGCTTCTTCATCAAGGCAAAGAAAGAAGAGCACATCATAGTTTGCATCTTCTTCTTACATGGACCATGAAGATGATGCGAACTGTGTAGCGTTGGTACATGGGCTCTGTGTAGTTGCGGAGATGCATGTAGATGTGAGAAACAGATATCAGGCTTGCAGCGAGTGTACAACTCCCAGCCAGCACCACTTTGGTACTCGGGATCACCATCGTCATCATCAGATCAGCAGCATTATCGTGAGCAGCAGAAGCGGTGTGCTATCATCATCTGAAGCCTTGAAGCGAATGCTGCACTGCAACTTCCTCCTCCTCAAGAACAAGTTTGTTATTGTCGTGTGATCATGCGTGAAAATCCTCCGCCAAATCTCCAACAGTTTCTTCTTCCTAGTCTATAACAATCTCGATGACGATGAAAGCAGAATTCGAAAAACACACAGCACATGATCAATCTCTCCCTCCTCTTGCGTCCTCTCATAACATACGCCGCGGCGATCGTCATCACCCCGCAAACACGTGCTCCTCTTCTTCTCACCATTCTTCACAACTCATGTAATCATATGCTCTTCAGCGATGCAATCTCTCTCTCTCTCTCTCTCTCTCTCTCTCTCTCTCTCTCATTCGCTCTCTCCCTCTCTCTCTCTCTCTCTCTCTCTCTCGATCGATCGACAATTTGGACGAATTCCTCACATGTTCGTTGGATGCGCATTGCAAATAGTACCTGCTTCTCCTGATTCTCACCGAATTCGGTAAGACGACGCCGCGGCGGACTTGCGGGGTGCAATTGTCGTCGTCTTTCAGCCGTGGACCATGATCATGACGACTTGTCGTTTTTTGTCCTTTCGTTGTTCCTGTGCGAGAGTCTGTTTGTGAGAGGCTTCAGAACGAAGCGGCTGTCGCGGAAACAAAACAAAACAAAAAGCCCGACAAAGAGACGGATCGGAGATTTGCGGATAATTAGCTTGACAGAGGAGGAGGAGTTTGGCTCACGATGCACGGCAACAAACAAACAAACAAACAGTCATGTCTATGGACATGGACAAACCTGCAAGTTTATGTGGAATCGACATCTGTGGCTGTAGCAAAATTCTCATGAGAGTTCTTCTATTACAGAGTGAACGTCTTATACAGCATACTGGACACTCACAGAGGTACTACTGTTTACCACTTGGCCTTGTGATTGTTTCTCTTCCAATTTAGGAAGTCCCCTTCCTCTTCAAGATACAAAAGTTCATGTGACAATTCTTCTGCAATGTGCAACCGATGTGTTACAGTCATGCTTTCACAGACCAGCATGTTTGTAATGAATTATAATAATTCATACTAGCTCAGGGAGTAGGAGCCTACTGGTGGTGTTCCCATTGAAGTGATAATACATACATCTACTTGAGAAGCGTTCTGTAGTGGATCCATGATTTTGCAATGTTCACTCCCAAGGTGTGTATGAGCTAGTGCTGGTGCTGGGAGGAGGTTTCATCTCAAGTTTTTGGAATGTCTCATCAATGCTCAAGGTGAAATCCAAGACTCTACAAGTCTGAGCATTTGATTGACAGAAATTGTGATTGGAAAAAACCTCCCCAAATGGGTAGAACAATAATAAACCTGTGAAAGCTCTCATTTCTGGAGACCTCGAGAAACAGGTACAAGAAAGGATTCAAGGAGAGGAGACTCGTCTGACATCAAGCTCCATTTCTATGCAACAGGGTTCAACACAGGAAAACAACCATTTGTGTGCCATGTTTTATTTGGTTCTGGATCATATGTCAATGCGATGGCTCAATGGACAGGAGACAAATGGTGGAACCTGGAAGCTATGCAAACCTTCGGTGCGCATCATTGTGCAGAAAGCTTCATTGAGACCACAAAATGTTTTGTGCAGGGTCATTGAGACCAGCATCACAGGAGATGCTCTAAGAGAAAGAGGAAGTGGAAACTCGGTGCAGGTTCTCTTCATTGAGTATTAAGCTAATTGTGTTTGTTATTGGTGAAATGAAATAAGCTATAGAAAAAATCAAAATTATTTGCCAATACACCCCCAACAGATGTATTGAATTTGATTTAATTTCTATCACCAGGGTTCACCATAAACACCTTAGAAATTTTGGTCCAGAAATTTGGAGCTTTCCAAATGAAACCACCAGCAGTGATGTGTTTTAGGGACTAATGAAAAGAGACTATGAAGAGACTATGAATTCTACTTTGTTATATGATGCATAGCCAAATTTGGCTAAATCTTGTTCTGGAGAATTGCAAGTCCACCTACCTCAAAAAATTGGACCAAAGAGACAACCTTCATACAATGTGTGTTCATTTGTATTATTCATACTCACATTCTTATATAGTCCATTAAATCAATGGCGAAGGAGAGGGCGGAGGGGTGATTTTCCCACAAAAACATGCATATTCATATTCCTTGATTTCTTGAACTAATTCTTCAAATAGACAATTTTCCAAGAATTAACCCATAATATAATCTAAGTGGGTTTTTTCAGTTCCACCACATGGAAAGAAGTTAAGAGAGAGAGAAAAAGATGCTGAAGGTGTGTAAATTTTCTTACCTACTCAGGTGCTTATTGTGGTCTTGGGTGGTGGACCTTGTGTATTAGTCATAGTACCAAGGCAAATTGGTTATTGATAACCTACCCTCGGACCCTTAACAATAACCAAATCATTTTTTCAATAAGCAGCTAACACTAGTATAAACCATAAACCCAATTATCTATATAATCCCCAATTTTGTGCATTGTATGCTTGCAAAAACAAACCAACATATTCAAATGCAATTGAGGCAAAGGATGAATTCATAATAGAACATCAACTTCTCCATTGCTAATTTTTTTTTAATTCAACATGTGCTTTTTAACAACAATTGTGATGGTGCAAACTGGATAATAGGAGTCACATTGCTCACTTCGGGTGAGTGCTTATTTTAAAATATTTTTAATATATTCCGATTTGTAAGTTGAAAAAAGTCATAAAAATTGAATTATGATATTAAAGGATGTTGCATTCTATTATTAAAATGTAAAAATATCTTTATGAGAAATCTTGTAAAAAATTAGGAGAACTTACAATGTTATTAAACATTGATTATAATGTTTGATGAGTATTTTTGAATTTGTTTTCTTATTAAATACATTTCAAATCATGCCACATGTTTTCATAATATATAGACAACATATTTGAATAAAAAGTTAATCATTTTCAATAAATTTTGATCCAAAATGTGAAAAACAAAGCAATGATTGCATTGCATGTGGTTCTTATTAAGGTGATTACACCCATATGATATGAACTATAATTATTTTGCTAGTTCTTAATGCAACAATTTTGAAAGTTAAAGCAAAGGATCTCAAAATTAGATAGAAAATTAAAAGCTGTAAAAAAGTTGTAATCATATCTAAAAGTAATTATAATATAATAATAAAATTAAACTGATTTTTTTCTTTTCACTTAAATAAGATATACAATGAAAAGTACAAAAAAATTCTATATTGTTATCGGGTCATTATATCTATAATTCTACATTATAAAACAAGAAGTTCAAATAACATCAAATTCCAACAACCTCAACTTCACCACATTAGGACACCCACAACCTAGTAAACAACAAGAAATGTAATAAAATTAGTGGGAGTTCAAACTTTTACACCCTACTTTTTAATATTGTAATGTTAGAGTTAGGAACATGTATTTCTAACATACCCAAACCTAACATGGTTTTTGTCTTCTTACGTTGATTAAAAGAAAAATAAGGGTTTACTCTTCATAGGGCCATAACTCACATCATTGATTAGTAGGTCATTTGAGGCAACAATCATGTTCAATGTGCTTCATAGGTGATGAAATGCTATGTTGGACCAACCAACCACTTACCAAAAAATGTGCTCCTTATGTTAAACACTACACACAAAATAGCAAAAGTTAATAGAACCTTTGTAACAAGGGGGAAAAAAAAAAGATAGATGAATCATTAAAAGAAGTAATGGATGAAATGGAAGGAGGGACATGTTCAATTAAAAGGGCTATTAGGTCATGGAACATATTCATGTCTTCCTTTTCAAACCAAGAGTAAGACAACATATGTTGTCTTGTCCTTATTATATGTTAGCAAGATAACATATAATAAATAGGGTTAACATATGTGCTAATAGAGAAAGAAGATGCATTAATAGTTAATTGGACATTAGTTTTGTAAATATGCAAGGTTTTAACAACCTTTCAACAACTCAAGATGAACTTACACTAATTAAGTCGACAACATTTCAAAGTGGTGTACCAAAATATAGTTGGTTGTACTAGCTTAAACATTTAAACACTCAAAATCGAACAATTGACTAGTAAAAGAATTCAAAGTTTGCAAGGCACAAGGTTTGAGAAGTAATTCATACAATTCATTCTACCAAAACTTCACTATGCCAAAACATGGCATTCATGGTTGGTCCTTTCAACTCAATTAATAAATTATGTCATTTTCAATCAAATCATATTTGTCATTTATATCATGCATAGTTACATAAGTCTAATCATGGATGCCATGTTTTTGGTGTAATTCATATGAAAACTGTAATGTCAACACAATTATAATGCAAAATATATTTAGAATTTGAATGAAACAAGAATTCAAACAAACAAGTAAACAATCAAAACCAAAAAAATGTATGTTAAAAGATGTTTAAATCAAAGTTTACAGCACCATTCACAAGTCTTGCTAATGGTTAAGTATAACTAAATATAGTGAATAGGGTTTTGTTAAGATTCTACATCCTTAGAGATGAAAGCCTATGAGATGACTACAAACTTCACAAACCAAGGACATGTATAACAAAGTAGATAAAAAGCTTGACTAACATCTTTATTATTCAAAGAATTTTTTAATTTAAAAAAAAAGTTTGTTTGAAATGAAATCTTTGTAACTAATTATTATTTATTAATTCTATCTGGGCACAATTCACTTGTTATCTTAGAAAAAATGAAATAAGAACAATAATTTGAATTAGATAAGATCATCCTACCTTCTTACACATTGCATGTTTTCTAGCTCCTAAATGTATCCAACTTCAAAACTCTTAAAAACTCACTCAAATGAGGTATAGAGGTATTGATCTAAACTATTCAACAACTATTCCAAAACAAGCAAAGAAAAGAGCAAGAAATAGAATCACATCAAAGAACAAACATCAATAACTTGGTTTTTGCATTCTTTTAATAATTGAATGAGTGTATAAAAAGTTCAGAAAAGTTAGGAAGGAGGAGATTAAGACCATCATCTACTAATCCTAGATGGGCACAATTCACTTGGTATCCTCAAAACAATAAAATAAGCACAATAATTTGAGTGAAATATGATCATCCTACCTTCTTACACATCACATGTTTTTGAAAGTTTTGAAGTTGAATTCAAAATATTCAAAGTATTCAACTTCAAAACTTGCTCACTAAGATACAAAGGTATTAACCTAAATTATTCAACAACGGTGGGGAGGGGGGGGGGGGGGGGAGGGTGGGGCAAAGAAGTAAAAGGACATTAAAAAGACAAATATGGATAACTTGGTTCTTGCATCCTTCTAATAATTGAATGAGTGTATAAAGGGGAGAAGTAAGGGGAGGAGGAAGATGAAGACCATGAACATGAACAACAACAAGTTGATGAAGACTAGTAGGATGAACACTAAGGTTGAAATGAGCACAAGGACGAAGAAGAAGACCAAGAAAAGGAACACTAAGACCAACATGAGCAATAGTACAATGAGGAGAAGGTGAAGGAAGAGGGGCACAATGGTTGACGGAATTCAAGGTGATGAAGACGAGGAATATGAACACTAGAACTAACCAAGCTCAAAGTGATCAGGACTAAGATATATACACTAGCATCATATATGGTTCGGGGAGCGGGTACCACAAAAAAAAAAATTTATTTTTTGCTAGGTCAGTTCCAAGGGAAGAGGGTTTTTTTTTTCATGAAATGGGGAACTGGTGGTGATATACTTATATATCCGGCCTGAAAACCGGAAAAGAACCGGCGGTGATTGAATGAACAGCCTCACACTGGTCTACTTACTACTTACCATATAGGGTAACAATCAAGTTACTTGCCTAATAATTAGTGAGGTAAAAACGTAAAAACGAACAAAAGGGAAGAGCGCGCGGGACGGGGCCGTGGTGTGCGGCCAGAGGGCCACATGGGAAGTGACTGGTTTCGCGCTGGCCCGTTCTGTCTCGTAGCGCGTATCCTGTTGTCTTTTCTTTTTCTTTTTTCCCGTGCGCACTTGCGTGTTTCTTCTTCTCTTTCTCTCGTGTTTCTCTGTTGTTTCTTTTCTCCCTGTTTGTTGCAGTTGTGATCGCCAGCCGATTTTGATTCAATTGATGGAGGGAAAAAAAACCGACGACGCCATCATCGTCTTCATCTTCATAGTTGCAAAAATTCATCTCTTATGCAAACTAACTAACACCACGGATCCTGGTCACAATCGATCGCATCTTCTTCAAGATCTGTTTTCTTCTTCCGTTTTCCTTTGTTGCCGATACCCGGACGACGTGTTTTTCTTCATCCTTGTTGTCGTTGCTACTACTTATTATCCGCTGGTTGTGAAACTGTCTTTTTGCTCTTTACTGTTGTTTTCGGAGGTGCTGGTGATCGTTGTGATTGGCCAAGAAAAAGAAGAAGAAGAAGAAGACGCGCGACGGAGCGGCAAGGCGCCTAGTTATTTCTTATTGGCAGAAAGCGTATTACGCTGGACAAAACGACATTCTACAACCTCAAAACAAAAATAGGTGAGTTTGCATATTATTGTTATTATTATTATATTTGCAACAATTGATCGCTTATAGAAACAAATAAACAGGACTGATTTTCCATCACTTGTTGCAGCAGCAGCAGCAGCAACAACAGCAGCAACGCTGTTATCGATCGCATCTTTCCTCAGGATCTGTTTTCTTCTTCTGTTGCGAAAACAGGGATGTGTTTTCGGTTCTTATTGTAGCTACATATTCTCCGGTTGTGAAACTGGCTTTTTGCTCTTTACTTTTTTTGGAGGTGTGGTGGTGGTTGCGATTGGCCAACAACAACAAGAAAACGGCAGAAAGCGCGTAGATATTACGCTGAACAAAACGACAGAAAAACCTCAAAACAAAAATAGGTGTGTTTGCGTTGCTGCTGCTGCTGCTCATGATGATGATCCCGCTGTTAAAAATAATGATGCTGCTGTTGTTGTTGATGTTGCCGTTCTTGTTGTCGTTGTGCACATGCTCTGTGTTGATGCTGTTGTTCTGTCGCATGTAACAAAAAACTCCCCCTTCTTGCACAATTTGCGAAACCTGGTGGAGAATTCGCATCATCGCTGTTGTTCTTTCTTTCTCTTCTAACAAAAAACTACTTCTCGCACAATTTGCGGAACCCGGGGGATAATTAGCATCATCGTTGTTCGCTCTCTCTCTCAGAAGTCGCATCTAAGGAGGGTTGTTTTATGTCGGACGGAAAGGAAGGAATTCTGTTGCCGGAAACAGAATTTCTTGCTACTTTCTTTAATAGTTTTTATGTGCGTATTGGTTGATCTCTCGGGGGACTTGAATGAATTCGAGAGTACAAATTGCGGTTTCCCCTGAAGAAACAAACAAGGAAACTATTTTTGCGACTTGTCGTTTCTGAGGAATTGCGTTAGGGATTCTTCAGAGCTTTTCATTGTGTCATCAGTAGAGTAGGGGTGTGTGAACGTGTATCGATGAGTTCTTGGGAATCGCGTTTCAGTTATGTTTGTGCAGAACAATTGTTTTCTTCTTCCCTTGCATTGATTGATTGAGTAGCGCGCTTTTCTGCTGTTCGTTGGTCGAGCCTTTTGGAGGGCAAGAACGGTTTTTCTTTCTTTCTTTCTTTCTCTTTTCTTTTCTTTTCTTTTCTCTTCCCTTGTCGCAGCCGTCACAGTCTCCGTAGCTCTGTCGTTTCCTGGGCCGAAAACTTCAGATTTGGAAGTGGCGTGGAGGGGTCGAGCGAAAGGGATTTCTAAAGAGTTTTCATTTGTTCGTTTGTTCGAGCAGCTTTGGTAGTGGTGCAATCGGTTCTCGGAAATTTCGTAGATCGGGTTTTTTCCGCGGGGACGGGATCCAAAGCACGGCCGCTAACGAGAGCGTAACTTAGAACAAGCTCTTCGATCGAATACGAGGGAGTCGAAGCGCCGCATGTTCTCTTACATCCCTATCTTGCGAAATTTTCGCCCTCGTGCAAGACAGCCGCTTTGTAATAACTTCATTTTCCTGGTAAATGCTCTTCCTTTTTTATCTACTTGGGAGGTCTTTGGTCTGGTCTTTCACATTTCCTTGTTTCAGGAATAGCTGATAACGATCACAGCTGATGCAGCTTTAGTTGATGGGATCTCGTTTTGGTTGGAAGGACAAAAATCCCTTCGTTGTTTTGTATGCTTTCTGGAAAGTATTGGTTTTCTGTTTGATGATGTGCCTTGTTGCAGAATTTTCAGCAGGCAATGAGAAGGTGAGCAGAGCCAAGAGAAGAGGACGAAGCAATGGGCTTTGTCATGATGCCTACTTACATCACAAGAGAAGTTTCCAAAGTAGAGTCCCCTGACCCACCTACCCAGTCACCCCTTATTAGGTTTTGATATTTTTGTTGTGAGCTTCATTGAGCATGTTATGGATTTCTGGTGCAGAATTCCACAGTCACACACACACAGCATGTTGTTTCATCATGCCTCATCCTGATTTTTTGGAGCTTTTGAAATTTACAGCGGGAATGGAATGAAAAATCAAGCTCAAAAGTCACAATTCCAAATACAACAGTTGTGTCTGTCCTTTTATGTTTGAGAAGGAATCTTACAAGGTTGTGAAGCCTTCAGAGAGATGTCTGTAGTGAGTCTTTTCAAAGTTCTGCACGTTTTAAGGAAATCCTATGTCAGCAGGAGAGTTCCTTATATAGTACTTGGCCACTTGATCTCATGTTTCATAAAGGAGGAAGACCAATTGGTTGCCTACTTAGCCACTTAATCTTGTGTTTCATAAAAGGAAGAGCAATCATCAGTTGCTTAATCATGTATTCTGAGTGTTTTTGGCTGCGCACACTGTTGTTTTGCCTTAAATTGTTGTTGTGGAGATTTCTCTACAACCTCATACATATGAGTTTTTCAGCACTTAACTGTTCCTTGAGCTTTTTATCTTCAACAACCCCCCCTCCCCTCAAGAAAAACCTGGTTTTGGGCTGAAAACAGGATACCTAAGGTTTAGGTGTAGGGTTTAATGACCATCACTTCACAGTATTGCAGACTTGCTTTGCAGTGGTGGACTGGCCATATTCTCATAAAAATCTTCAATGTTAAAATCATTTCCGTTGGTGCAGGTCCCAAAGAGTCTAGGTTTTTTAGGATCTCAGTAGCATTTCTGGCCGGTTCTATGGATGCTAAATATTCTCGTTACTACTTATTCCCTTCTGTGTCTCTTATGCTTTATAAAGAGTTGCTCTTTTTAACTGAGGTGTCAATCATGTGAAATGGTCTCACCCTCAAGCTGAAAGTGTACTCTATGTCTTACTAAGCGATTAATCTTGTAGTGGACAACCAACAATTTATGACAATGGTTCACATAACACTACATTTTGCCAAGAGGTCAGTGTAACTGATGTACCTTGACTAGGAAGAGAATGGTACTGTACAGCTGACTTTGGGCCAGATTAGATACTTTGCAGCTCTTGGTCACAATTTAATGGTTGATAATAGTTTGGTTTCAGCTAAGCATATGCAAAGAAGCCTTGGTATTTTTCCAGTGGCAGGGAATTGCTGCTCTCTGGTTCTTGTTAAGTGTCTCTGGAATAGTAGCTCAATGGGGCTGCATTTGCGGTGAGCAACAGATATGGAGGAGAATAATTTTGGAGATTTCTGTGGAGGTGCCACTTTTGATAGAAAAGTGGCCATACATAATATTTGGGCTTATTTTTCAGGTAAACTCATGTTGCACCTTTCTTTGACATTACCTTTGATTGAAATGAGTTCTCAGTATGGAATGGTTTATCTTCACTGCGAGAACTTTCTGATCATCCAATTGTTGTGCTTGTGCCCAGTACATCCATGGATTGGGGGCACGTGTGGCATATTATCTTCATCGACCAGGACCCCTCCTTCATGATGTTGGCTTTGAGTTACTTCCTGTATGCATCCTATCTCTTCCCTTCTTTTGCTCCAGTACCTTGCTGCGGTGGTGAGTGTATGTTTAAGTTTGATGTAGATAGTTGCTTCTTTATGGCCACTTCAAGAGTGAGCAGCTGGTTGAGTATCATGGGTGTGATGATGCTGGTGGTGTCAAATAGGAGCTTGGGTTGGAGAATGCACACATCAGTGAATCCCTCTTTGCCACCATCTTTGTTTCATTTTTCCTGGTAAGCCTTGGACTGGGTGGCAGAGAGAAAATGATTAATATTGCCACTACTCTATAGCTATTTACAATTATTCTTGAGGTGTCTTAAGCATCTGATTTGAACAGTTAGTTCAGCACGTATTATGTCAATAGTGTGACTAGTTTTGTAAAGGGTACTGTGAGGTTTTTGTAGGATAATGAACTGAACATGGTGATGGTGAAGGGTGCAGTGGACGTTCCATCCATTTGTGTTTTATAACAAGCGGTTTTACACTGTCATTCTTTGGTCCAAAGTACTTTCTGTATTGGTGGTAAGTCATATCTGCCAGAAACTCCACACAGTCCTCCTGGCTTGCTACATCATTACAAAGCCCTTTTCCTTCTTCAATGGTCAACTTCAATAGACACATCTAAGTAATATAATGGTTCTGTTGGAAACATTCATGCAGTTGGTCAAATGCTGTCAAGAAGAAGAGCCTTGTAAGGAAGTTATTTTATTGTAATTGCCATGAAGAGTTCATTATCTTCCAAACTAAGATTGGGTCTTGCATTTCTTTGGATTGGAATAGTTAGACTTAATGCCCCTAAAGAATCTTTAGATATACATACCACTTCATGGATTGTTTCCTTCAGGTAAGTCTTGTACAACCATCTTTTTCTTTTGTGCTGCCACCCAGAGTTTGTTATGTCTTCTCTGTGATGCTCTCTTGAACTTTAGGGATATACAAATAGTGGCAAGACTAGTTATTTATTAGGATATGCAGAATCGACCACTATATAGTTCATCTGTTTAATGTTATGAGCACACATGAATTGTGGAGGAGGTTGAATGGATGGCAGATATCACAAATGCTTAGAGTTGTGTCATTCATGGCAACACAGCTGCCTGGTCCGAACTATCACTGCCGTGAGGTAACCATCTTGTTTACACGTTTTTCTAGTTAGGGACAGAGTAATGTTTCTGTTTGGCTAGGACTCAATTGCCAGCTTACAAGTGGTTATGGGATCAAATCATCATGATAACTATCCTATCTACTAGGGGTGTCATTTGGTAACCTAGTTGTCTAAGGGGCTTTTAAGTCCTAGGGGAAAGAGTGGGCAACCCTGCTGCCATTTTTGTAGATCTTTTAATTCTCTGTGTTGATATTAGCATAGTCCTTAATTGGGACCTAAATGTCTGATTATCAAGCTGCCAAAAATGTGTCACTGAGAAAGTTGGTTCTCCTATAAGGTAGAATCTGCTGGTAATCAGATGTTGCAGATAGGAATTTGATTTTCTCTGCATTCACTGTTGAGTGTAGGGTCATGCAACAGCCACTTTGCCACCTCCACACAGCATCAAGGAGGTCTTGCTCCTCAATTGTATGTACACCATTACATGTTGTGACAGTTTGTCATCTAGGTTTCTGTTCCAAGTTTTAACTGCATAACAAATTATGCTAGGGAGCTTATCCATTGTATTGACAGAAATCCAATTTCTGTTTCTAATTGATTTACATGGGGATGTTGGGGTGTTCAGTTCCTCATGGTGTGCTATATGGATGTGGGGATTTGATATTTTCGTCACACATGACTTTTGCGCTCACTTTCTGTCACACATATTGCAAATATGGTACAAAAGTGTAAGTATGAAAGAGGATTGGGCATATGAAACATAGGACACATGCATCTCACATATAGGCTGAGTGAACGGGAACAAAGTATCAAGTTTGCTGTGTGGTTTGTCACTGTCTGTTTGTTATGCAGTTGCCTGTTGAACGCAGGGTTACTGATACAGAATGGTTTCTGTTTTTCCTTTTGGGGGGGCTATGGGGCAGCTGGATCAAGAGAGGGGGATGGGTGGTAATGGTGGTGCTAAGCCTTCTCATAATTGCGTCACGCAAGCACTATACTGTGGATGTTGTGATTGCCTGGTACATCTCACATCTGGCATTTGCAACACTTGTTTTATTGACAAAAAGTCATCATGCTGCAATGAAATCAACTTGGAAGTACATTCTGTTTGCGTATCATTGTGAGTATGTTGCCTTTCAGAGATAGGGAGGGCAAGTTGAACTGACAGATCAGTGATTGGGGGCACAGGTATGTGGTATTCTTGGTTTTCAATTATGTGGACAGTCATCTTTCCAACGCAGGTTTTGATCTTACCTGACCATAATCTCTCACCCTCTATGTAGGCCTCCCTATCCTTCAGGCTTAGATGTTAATGGATGAGCTCAAATAAGATGAAATTTATCCTTCATGATAATTTTGCAGCATGAATTAGGATACAATTGAGTTTTTTTTATTAGCTATGTCACTTGAGTGCCAGTCAACATCATGACTGTATCTTCCCATCACTGACACAAGTGCTACAGAAACTCAGGATTCAGATGTTTGTATAATGGTTTGCCCAATGTTATGGGCGGATCATTATTTGTTGTATCGATGCTCACTGTCTGGGGATGATGAAGTCAGAGGGGAGTCGTGGTGACATGTAAATGCTATTCATGGTGAAGGTGGTGGTTTAATATGTTGTGAGTGGCACTGAGAAGGATCTAACCATAGTCAGGGTCATGTTACCTTGAAAGTGTTTGCCAAGCTTTCTCGGCAATCTCATAGATACAAGTATTATCTCACAACCTGATAAGTATGTGCTAGTAACCTTCCAAGAAGTTTCGTAAGGATACTATACACTGCATCTATATTCCAACATTGATTGTGTGTGCACAGATGCAACAGAGCGAGTGCCAGTTCTTTCAGGACAACAACTTCTCCCTGTGAACAATAGGGTTGGCAAGGATGTTCGTACAAAAGATGAGTGGCAAATGAATGGCAACTCAGAAAATCTGGCATCTGACTGGGTAGGATACTACTTTTTCATGGAATATTGTAAATCATTTATGGAAGAGCAACCTCTGGACTTTTTTTCACAGTGACTTGGTTCAATCAACAATCCAACTGTCTGGTTTCAGAGAACCATGATCAGCTGTAGGTTTTATAGTTTCAAATTGGGCTGAAAATCATCAAGGCTAGTCCATAGCTCTGGTAAAAATTGTTGTGACAAATTATTTCAAGTAGTGCATCAGTTGACCAATTTTGGTATGTGGGGTTGATTCACAAATGCAGAGACAACGGATGCCTTTGAATGGGAAGCCTCTGGATACTGGGAGTCCGACTGCAATAGAGGTTGTCCTCAACAGCAACCGATAAGCACACGAAGTTCATTTATTTGACCACATGCAAAGAACGTTATTCAGGTCTGGTGATTGAAGGCCCCTTGTTTATATGTTCACATTGGTGACTTTCTAAAAAGGCCCTTAAATTTGCAAGATGTTTTGCCTGTTAGATGCCAAAACATTAACTGACTGTCAGCTTATTCACAGACCAATTTTGCCTTCCAGAACATACTGGAAGCAATTCTTGTATCACATGGAATTATGTGATAGAAAATTCAGCATTACACAGGAGATAGAGAGGGAGAGAGAGAGAGAGAGAGAGAGAGAGAGTTAAGGGTTTTTGTAAAGCTGCACAAAATGTGCAGACAGCAACAATTCAAACGACAGTCAGCTTGCTGCAAGGTAAAAGATTTCTTTTCTTTTCCCCTCTCTCAATTGCAACTTGTATTCTGCAAAACATATGCGTTTATTTTTTTGGGGGGTTTCTTGAGTAAAAAGCTATGAGGAGAGGAGAGAGGCTGTTTTGTATGAAGAAAACAACAGGAATCTCTAAGTAAGTGTGATCAATGTTTTGTAAAACATTGAATGAGTTTTGATTTTAACCTGCTCTAATTTTGATATGCAAGTTTCTGTGCAATGATCAGACTAGGTACTTGGTTTGAAACATGATTTATGACACGATTTGGTTTTTTGAAAAAATGTAAATGGATTCAATTGGTATTCATATATGCCAAGGGTATGTTCCTGTTTTTGATAACTGCCCAACAATTAACTATCTTTTTTTAGGTGGGCACAAAAGTTGGTTATGCCATTACCCCAAAATGCCAAATATGGTCATAATGTTTGTTCAGAATTTTTGTACATATTTTTTAATTAGATTTTTTTGAGGTGTTTGAAAACATGATTACAGAAAGTTGCAATTGGTAGGAAAACTTTTTAATGTTTTTTATATTTAGAAAAATATTTTTGAATTTTAAAAAACGTAGGGAATTTTGGTAACTTCCTTCCAAAATTTTCTACCCTAAACCTTATACAACACAAATAAAGGTCATCTTTTCCCTCTTGCATTTTGTAAAATTTTGAAAATGTTCATCAAGTTTCTTTATTTTTAAGAAATTTATTTGAAGATTATAGTTTTATTTTGTTCTTTGTCAATGAAATCTACTCTCACAAGATGGAGAGGCCTTTGAATCACAATAATGAAGCAAAAATTATCTAACAAAGGACAATTTTTCAACATCAATTAAAATTTTCAACCTTTTTGGGGCATTCAAAATTCAATGTTTCCCATTCTTTTCAAACGTGGTTCACAATTGTTTTTGGTCGATGAAAAAATAAAAGAAGGTTGATGAGCAAGTTTTTCCAAGCAAAAGAAAGTTGGAAAAAAAGCTCCCACAAATGCAATAAAAGCAACATTCACCAAAAAGAAGAAAGGGTGTTCATCATTGGAAAAATTGAAAATGTCATTTTTTAAAAAGTGCAAAGAAAGAAATAGTTAATTTGAAGCCTAATTCAAATTTAGAAGGAAGAAACTCCATAAAATGGTAAGACCATGAAGTTGAAATATTCATTACAATTTGAAAGGGAGATGGATGAAAAATTTACAAAATTGGCTAGAAAAAATAAGGTATGTTTTAAAACCAAAAAAAAACTTGGATTTAGATTTTAGTCTTTTACAAGCCTTTGCCTTTACATATGCCTTTGCTCCCCCTCGCCCACATTTCACATCTTTTTGTTCATGACTAAGGTTTGATCCTAACAAATCATGAAGGGAAAGAAATGTGAACTAAATCAAAAGTCTCAAATTGGAAATGAATGTATCTTCTTTCTACTTATAACAAACTTATGTCTTTTATTTATTACAATTTATGGTTTATAATGAGTTTATGAAAAAGAATTAAGTGTTTTTGGGCCAAAATGGGTGTTTGTAAATTACCCAAAAAACTTAAATCTTTTATTGCATTTTTAGGTTTATAATGGGTTTATGAAAAAAAATTAAGTGTTTTTGGGCCAAAATGGGTGTTTGTAAATTACCCAAAAAACTTGTCTCTTTTATTTATTGTATTTTTAGGTTTATAATGGGTTTATGAAAATTTTTTAAACTGTTTTTAGGCCAAAGTGGGTGTTTGTAAATTACCCAGTTGTGTGTGAATAATCATGTATGCACATTATTTGTAAGATACATTTGTTAGTTTTTCAAAGGTTGATAGGGTAGCCATGAATTATTGGCTTAAACTCCAAGCATGCATGGTTTCAACCACTCAAGGTTTTATTTGCACATGGTAACATTGTAAGAAAAATACAATATTATTTATTAAATTACAAAAATGACAAAAGATTAAATGGAATCTTTAACAATAATAAACACAAATGTGCTTATTTTGAGGAGATGGATTTGTGAAATAATATTCATATTAGTGTGGTGAATCGTCTGTTGACAAGTGCTAAGAAAAAGAACAAGATCAACAAAGTCCAAAATCATAAAATTGCATGCTACAATATCTCCAACTCGTAGCATCAAAACAAATGCACAAAATCATAGCATCTCTCTTTTTCCATTGAGAGCTAATGCTTTGCATATTTATCACAAGTTGCATCATCATTTGCAAACACTGATATATGGTCAAAAAAATTAATTAATTAATTTCTTTTTTCATCCATGGTGATCCTACTTGCTACAATGGAAGAAATGGGCAAACAAAAAAAAATGATACGTAAGAAGAAAATAAAATCCTAAACCAACATTTTTTAAAATATTATTTTTTATTTTCAAGTTAGAAAACAATTTTACATGAATCACAAAAGTTACCTCATTTTTATTTCATTTTAATGTTAAGATTTAAGGCTCTTAGGATTTACATGGTCATGGGTCATCACCATAATGTAAAGAGGACTTCATTTAAGAGAAAAATTAGAAATAGAGAGGTTTAAGTTAGTAATGATTTCCTTGGTAATAAATTACTATAATTTTGCCAAAAAAACAATTTTTAAACTTGTTTTTGCACTATAAATGCAATATCCTAACACAATTTAATCTATTTTTGCAAAAAAAAAGTTTCAGAAATAAAACATTGGCTTGAAGTTGGCATACAAAGAATATTGTGTTTGGATCTAAAATCGAATACTAACCAACATCTCCAACCAATTGTTACAAACACCAAAAATAAAGAAACAAATAAATATGAGGGAATAAAATTCTGAAAATAAACTGAAAAAAAAGGAAATATAAATTAAATAAAAAATATTCCACCCCTTCAAATCCCAAAAATTCCACATGGTTTGTTTTTTATTTCAAGGGCTCATAACTTACTTCAAAATCTTATTTAATTAAAAGTCTTGAAAACAAATGGAATTGTAATTTTTAAATTATTATTTAGAAAAAAAATTAAATATTTTTCCTTCCATCTCAAAAGGAAATCCATTTTCATAAACAAATTAAAAAGAACCAATTAAAATCACAACAAAAAAAACAACCACATCCTTTTTAAAGAAAAAAAAGGGACTAAAACAAGCCAATAACAATTAATAATCAATAAATAATAATATAAATAAACAGATAAACAAAATTAAAAAATAGATAAATAAGTTGCACGATTACTAATATCACAATAATAATAATAATAATAATAATAATGAAAATCATAATTTATGGCACCGACCGACCTTAAATAGGTCGTAGGTACCTTATACCCTTATACTCTACCCTACGAATACGTATTTATACCTTGGCAATGAAGAAAACATGTAAAATTGGTTTCAGCTACGGTTTTTCTATACCCTACCTCACGAATACATACGCTACGAATACGCTTTCTTATACGCTGGAAAGGACTAAAAGAAAAGGTTCCTACAATTTGGTCGGTTACTGCTTATTTATGTAGGAATCTTTTAAAAGATTCACAAGTTAAGCAAAAGAAACCTGCCTATATACGTGCCCTAGTTTCCGTATTCTAGCCTACTAGGCCTTGCCAGTTGGCAGCACACTATTCGTTGATCCCCTATAGGTTCAAAAAGTCGTAGAGTGACAGGCGGCGCGTTCCCGCCTGTTTCGACCGGTGACTGGAAACAGGCAATAGAAGGTGGGTATGTGACCTGGCACCATCCCTGTGTGTCAGGGAACGCCACGTAAGTGGTCAGGAGTCATTCCGGTGACTTGTAATAGCCGGCGGACAGAGAGACCGACCCTTAGGGTCTCCGCCCGGAGGGGGGGCGGGGGGGAAGGAAGGGGCCACACAACGTTTCTCCTGGTGTCTTCCCGAGAAAGGAAGGAGAAGAACCAGTCGCGAGCTTCACGGATTTTTAGCTGTTTGTTTTCCAATACATCGATTCTGAATTTGGGTTGTAAGGATTTGGATTTGCTCTTTGCCGGAAGATTCAAAACAGTTCGCCTTTTTATCCGGTGTGTTTTGATGAAGAATTGGTGTAGCAGCAAGCAAGCAGCAGCCCATGCAACAACAGCAACATCAGTCTCAGTCTCTCTCCTCTTTTTCCGTGGTTGCTTCTCTTCCGTAGATCTCTCTTGAATTGGGTTTTCGCAGGCGCTCTTTTTACACAGCCTCTTTTACCCTCAGATACCTACACTGTTTTTTTTTCTCTGTTTGTTTTTCTGTGTGTTGGTGAAAGAAATTCTCAGCTGGGGAAGTGGGGAAGTGTGCACATGAAGACGGGGAATGTGGAACTGGACCGCCAGGAGCTTCGGAGTTTTACAGAATGAGGACGTTTGCGGATGTGTTTCTGGGGTTCTGGAATGATGGGTAGCGGAGATTCCAAGCTCCTCTGGAAGAGTGCACTTCCGGAAGAGTGAGGAGCAGGACACAATAGCTGGAATTCAGCAGTGATTGAGAGCAGAATGCGAGCTTTACGTATAGGGGTTTTGACCCCTTTGCTTCTTCTCTGTGGTTGGTTACCCGATCCCACATGTCCTAACAGCTGCTTTGCAGTTGCCATCTCTCAGTTCCAGTTCTCTTGAGTTTCTTGCCATATTTTTTTTGTGGAAATAGAAGATCCTGAATTGAGTATGCATGCTGTTCAATCCTCTCTGCATTTTTTGAACCCTTTTGCTGAGTCAGTGGCTGCAACATAGTGTGTACAAAAGGTCTGCAGATCTATCCAAATTCAAGTCTTTGCAAAAGAATGTGGGGATGAGTACATCAGCCCTCTGTCACTCTTGCAAAGAATCCTTTGTTTTTCGTTCTTTTGAGCCATCCATTTGGACTTTGTTGTTGTTGCAGTTACATTCAGAAAGAAAGAATTGTCAATGTGCAGAGAATGTTCATGTTGTTGTTATTGCTTCTTGTGTTACTCATTTCTTAGAAGTAGGATTCTTGAAGCTGCTGTTTATCAGGGTAAAGGAAAAAGCAATTCAGTTCTGGTAGTTGAGGAATTCAGCTTAGAGAATGCACTGTTGAAACAATATTCTTGCATAGGTGGTGATTTCAATTGCTGCCTCTTTTGTGGGGCACCTTTTCTGGTCGGTGGGGTAGTACTTAGTTTATGATGGCATTGATCGATTGAATGGAATGTGTTTCTCAGCTGCGTTTGGGAGCTGGAGTTTGGTTTCCCTGTGCTTCCTCATTGCATTTTTCATTTTCCAATACAAGTGTCAGAGACAAGGTATTTAGTGTTGTCCCTTGCAGCTGCCCATTTTCCAGGTTTTGAATGATGTCACTGTGAGAAACTAGGGATGGGTAAGAAGTTGAAGCTTGTGGTAGTTCTAGCCTAAGGAAATGAGAACCAAAAGAATGAGGCAGAATGGTTTGCAGATCACTATCTTTCTCATAGTCACGAGGCTGCTCTGCTAGTGATGTTGTTGATAGGGCAGGCAGTTCATTATAGAAAGACAATTCATTCGCAAGAAGGAAGTGAAGATCTTTGGGAGCTCTTTATTTGCTTCTGCTTTTGGTGCTTGAGTTAAAAAACCACTGTGATTGCATGAGATGAGAATTTGAGAGAATGGGTGCCTAGAATTGTGTGAGGCAATAAATGATGTTCTGTATATTTCAGATTGGAGAGGTAGTCACAGACGCAGGCCATGGAAAGGGCTCATCTTTCTTGCAGGAACTGTGCTAATCACAGAAGGAGCTGTGGGACTCACATGTGCTGTGCTGAAACTGGATAAGCACATCTTAGAAAACCAATGGATGAAGATCTTGGGATTTTCCAGGTTTGGCTTCTGTTCTTCTAGCCTTAAGTTAGTAACATATATAGTACATGATCTTGACAAATGTGAGTGGGTTTTGGATCAGGAAATGGATACTAAGGCTGAAGATGGGGTCTCACAATGGGCACAATAGTAGCAGCAGAATCTGCATTATAAACTAGGTTTGGCCTGATTGTGGGTTTTAAAGTTTTGTGGGGCTGGGGTCTGAGCAGGTTAGACCCATGGGAGCTCAATTTGAGAGCAATTTTTTCACTGCTTCCGCAGTTAGGAGTTTTGTTGACTGCATTGTATGCTTCACATCAGGGACAATATATCTCGTTGTATAATTGCCAGCACTCACTATATGGTACCTACATTTTAAGTTTTGTTCTTGCATTTTACTTTGGATGGTGCATACCCAATGTGTTGTTTCTGATTCCAGTAGTGGACAAGTGCTATGTTGACAGAGATGGTGTGAGTGGGGATTGAGATCATCATGCTCAAGATGGTTGACTCGGGATCATAGACTACTTGCTGTTCTGTGAACTCAGTAGTCCCTTGTGAAATTGTAGCATAGAGAAATAATATATAACAGGTGATCTATGATTCGCTCCCAATATTGACTACCGTGGGTTGGTGTGCTAATGTAGATGAGGAGGCTATTGAAATGACATTGAGTTTGCAGAGATTTGTTCTGCCAGTGGTGCAATTGATGGCAGGGGTGTCCAGGCCCTCATGGGTTGCATTGCCCTATTTTGTATGCAGCTGTGCCAGCCTATTCCACTGGTCTGTGACAAGCAATTACATTGGGCTTTCCTGGTATGTATGTGCTCATCTTCATTGGGCCACATTAGTCACAATTGAAGAAACTGTGGTTTTTGTCTTTATGATGGAACTGCAAGGCTGACATACAAGAGCTGGGTTTTGTGTGATCTGTTCAAAGGATGTGGAAGCCACTGCTATTCTACACAGGAGCACATATAAGTGTGCTTTACATCTACCAAATGCCATTTCTACTGCACTCAAATGTTGTGGATGTGGTGGAGTACATAGGCTTGTTCAAAGTTGGAGTCCCATATTTTCCATGGACAGAAGCCATCCAAGCTGTATCTCTCATAGCCTTGTATATTCTGGTACTGTTTCTGAATTTCGATCTCTTTCATTCTTTCTACTTTATCTGTATTTTATTCATGTTGTTTATATTGGGTACCTTTTCATCAAGGTCTTCTGATGTTTGGGGATTTTGTGTGCCAGCTATGCTTAGTGGTGAATGACATGAAAGATGACCAGAAAGAATCTGCCTTGTCAACACTGTCATTGAGGGCTAATGAGGAGAGTTCATCACAATCATATCTGGCCCACATTGGTGTTAAAGATTCACTGAATGAGAGGCTCTTGCCATCCACTATCCCTCCTCTTGCGGACATGAGGTAAATTTGCCTAAAGGTCTGCCGTTTCTTGCACCTGTGGAAATATCATCACTTTAGAGTGAAATATAACTAATGTCCAGCAAACTCCAAAATTTGTGGCTTAGACACCCAATTCTGTTGTTTTCTTTAACATATGTCTTTCAAATAAGTTCTGTGTGGATATTGTGTCTCTCTGCTGCTGTTGAAGGTTTAGGGTTTAGGGTAATGGGCAATTCTACCTGTATCACATGTCTTAAGTTGCTTTGTTTCAATCATTGCATTTATCAATTTGCAGAGACTTAGTGAGAGTGGCTGTGAATAATGCTTCTGTGTACAGAGCCTCAAGGAAGCTGGCTTTGGAGCAAAAATGGATGGTCGCTTTCCAACATGCCACTATCAACTTCTTCACATATGGTTTCCCTGTAAGTGTTGTTCAATCTGAAATCTTTTTGTCTCCATCTGCCTTGTGCAATTACCAGGAAAGAAAAAGAGTTTCTAATCATGTAAGATTGGGTAAATGGGTGGGAATACAGATATGTATGGTTGGGCTGATATGCTGGAGTTTCATGCATGTCAGCCTTTGTGCATTTGGGCTACTTGCATACGTGGGTTATGTACTCATTGCACCACCCTCTGTCATCACATTGCTCCACCTCAACCCGGTGTTGTTAGGCTTCATCCTAATCTGGGCTTTAAGTATCTATGTCTACAATGCTGCCTTTGTTCTCATAATGGACAAGTTTGACATTGTACGCTGAACCTAAACCCCATTGCTTTCAATGCATTTTACATAGTCAAATAGTGTTCTCATTCAAGCAAGGACACTAGCAATTGGCCATTGCTCATCCCAAGGTGCTTTTGATGTTGAATTTTATGTGCATGAGTCTACTACTACTGATTCTCTTACAACCTCTTGTTTGATGTAATTCCCATGTTTCTTTTGGAATTTGCCAGGGTTTGGATATCTGGCATACCATAGGACTTTGGCATTATTCCACACCTGGGTTGTTCATATTTGCCTTATTTGCACTTGGGGTGCTTGTTGCTACTGAGATAGTTGTGAGCAACAGCATATTCAAGAGTCTGAGTGAGGTGGGGAGTCCAAGCACCAGAGGCAACCAGAGGGAAGAAGGTTTAAGCGGCTTTCTTGTTGCCAACTTCTTATCTCTTTTCTTGGGTTTGCTCTTTTGCTGTACCTCCTATGTGCCACACCATTGCAGCCAATCTGTCTGTTTAACTGGGAAAAAAAAATTGTGGGGGTGAATTTGGTGGTTGTTACAGATGGAGAAAATAAGAAAGTGTTGGTGTTGGCAGTCATTGCATGGTGTGTGCAACGGTGTTCACATATTGTCTCCTTGCTTCTGATTTTCATTGTGGGAATGAAGGCTGGCGTGCTTTATGCAGTTTACAGTAAGCGCAAAGTCTTCCTTTTCTTGCAGTTATTGCAATGTAGTTGACAGTGCTCCTGTTGGTATAGCCTCTAAAACCATCACATTTTGTCCTGAAAATTTTTGTTCTTGTGTGTGTGTTATCTAGTGGGGTTATTCATTGTGTACTTGGTGAGCTCATCAATGGCAAAGAGGACTAGGTGCTTGTTGATTCTCTTGTGCGAGCTCCACTTTGCGGTGCTTTACTTGTTGCAACTGGACTACATTTCTTCAGCAATCACCAAACATGAGGCTTCATTGAAGCCCATCCTTTTTGTTTTGGGTGAGAAACGAAAGCCCCTTCACAGGCATCTTGAATTCCACTACTAGTACTGCAACCTTCCTTCTGATAAACACCAACTTCATGGAGTTCAGAATGCAGAAAAAATTGGGTACTTGGTTTCAAGCATGCAAGATTGATATTATGTATGAAAAGAATTAGAAATTTTGTGAAGAAAATTGTAAGAATTTTTTCCTTTTGCAGGTTTATGGGAAGGTTCCAAGTTGCAGGACTTCTTGACAATTGGGGCTCTGTTGCTATTTTCTGCGGTGCAAAACCATGGCCTCAAGGTGTTGAGTGTCTTGTCTGCCATGGTGCAGCAAAGCCCACAAGTGCCTTTAGGCTGGGGTATTCTCAGACGTGGCAATGGGGGCTCAATCCTCATGTCAATTTATGCAACCGAAGGTTTAGATCATTCTGAGCAAGAAAGCAACACTCAATGTATGAACTGTATATCTCAATTTCAGGTTTCTTGGCTAATCAGAGGGCTATTCTCTTCTTTGTTATCAGATGCCAACTAGATTCCACTCACAGATTTGTGCATGGACTGAATCGAACTCATCATCGATGCTTGGTTCTCTTGTTGCAGCAAATTGGGTCACAAGCAGCCTGGCAGAATTTGCAGAGAATATTCAATTGGTGTATCGCATGCTTGGGACATACATTGCATTTGGAACAGTTCTGCTGGTGATATATGGTGTGGACCAAAGCTATGTATCTATTGGGTACCTAAGCCTATTGCTATTCTGGATTGTTGGGCGGCAGCTGGTTGGAAAAAGTGAGATGTACCTTTGGCTTCCCCTGATGATATCTGCTGGTGCTGTACTCATAGGGCGCTATATCTTGAGTGCATTTCCTGTAATCCAATCCAAAGTTGATGCTTGGATTCCACTTAATCAAGGTTTCGGCTTCAGACCTGAGGCTTCAATGTTCCAGAACTTGTGGGACTGTCTGGCGATCCTCATAGTGATGCAGCTTTTCCGGGTTGAGCGTGCACAGAAAGAGTTTATGATGGAGGATTATGAACCAGCTGGCGACTACATCAATCCCAACCTGGGTTATGTGGGATTTATCAAGCGGTTCCTGATTCTCCACAGTGGGAAGGTTTTGGCAATTTCTGTCTTTTATGCTGCCATCACCCCTGTGAGTGCAGTTGGGCTTCTGTACCTCGTAATGCTGGTGGCAAGTTGCTGTATGCCAAAGGAATGGCGCTTACCAGGACAACTGTATGTTTTGTATACAGCCTTGCTTATGGCAAGTGAATACATTTTCCAGATGTGGGGACGGCAAGAGCAGATGCTGGTAGGTCAAACACATGGGGAGTTTATGTTCTGGCTTGGCCTTCGTTTCTATGGAGGAGACTTTTGGATCAATGAGGCAGGAATGAGAAGCAAGTCAGTTGTGCTCATTGCATGCATACTGCACTGCACTACACTGGGATGGTTGGATCTTTTGCCAGCATCCTTACGAATTGATGAGCAATATGAAGAGCCCTGCTTGTTGTTTCTTCCTTACCCACGTCACAGCCACCATTTTGTGCACATGCCAATGAATCCCAACTCTTCAGTTTCAACCCCTGATTCCTCAAGCCTAGGCACTAAGGTCCATTTTGTCCAACAAAACAGTAAATCTCTGTGTTCGAGAGATCACATTGTCAACAGCACCAGTACACCAATTCTTCCATCAGAGACAAGGGTTCCCTCATCTGAAGACATCATGGTTTTGCAAGAGGATCTAGCATCAAGAACAGATCCTGGTGCTGCGCAACCAATTGACCCATGTATGCCTCTGCATGCTGCTGCTGAAGTTGGTTCAAGCAGCCAGTCCAGTAGACGGTTATGGGGAAGTGGGTCAGAGAGTCACTGGTGGAGGAAGAAAGCAGTGTTATTGTCAAAACAGGATAGGTACGAAGCCCAGTTGTGCACATTGCGCTTTTTTGTCAAGCACATGATTGAAAATTTTGGCCAGCTGTATGGCCTAGAGCTCTCAATGCTGGTGCTCCTGGTGGGCAGCTTTGTGCTTCTCAATGTCATGTCCTTGCTCTATGTCTTCATCCTTGCCCTCTGCATCTGTCTAAGCCGGCGTATTTTGCGGATGCTCTGGCCCTTCTTTGTGGTGCTCTTTGCTCTTCTGATGGTGATGGAATATGTGGTTCTTTGCAAAATGCCTCCTGCATGGGCAGTTTCTGATCCATTGCTGGAACAAGGATATCGAGTCCAATGCCAACAATGCTGGAATAACTACAGTGGTCATATTTCGTATTGTTGGTGGTGCTGGCTTGGTATGTTTTCCCATCCACAAATGCTCCACAATGGCATGTACTTCGTAACTTCCTTGGGTTTCTGAGGGTTTAGGGTTTCTTTGGGTTGTGAAGGCCATACAAATCTCATGCATTGTGACAACCATGGAGCACATGAATTTCTAGTATACTGAGAGCCAGCTTGATTCTTATGGATGCAGGAATGGCAGTGGATGATCGGCAAATGCTTGTGGTGCATTTTGTGGTGTTTATGGTGGGATGTGTTCAGTTGAGAGCAAACATGTCAGCAGGAGGATTAGACACACGCTCCATCAACACTAGAATGAATCTATCCAGCTATAGGCTAGCCTGGAAGGAGATTTCATATGAAACCACGGCACAATGGACATGGCTTGACCACATACGGTTCTTCGCCTACCGTAATCTCCTGCATGTTGTCCTGCTCCTCATCTTTGTTACAGGCACACTCCAATATGACATGTTACACCTGGGTTATTTGGCTTTCTCGCTCATATTTTTTCGCATGCGAGATACAATAATGGAGCGTCGCAATTCCATCTTCCGCTTCTTACGGCTCTATAACTTCATTCTGATTGTTGCATCACTGGCATATCAAGCACCATGTTTTCGTCACTCAGTTGGTCAGGCATGCACATTTCCCTCAGGATTATACAACATTCTGGGTTTCTATAAGTATGACTACGGCTTACACATCACAGAGCGATCTGCACTTGTTGATATCACTATCTTCTGTTTAGTGGGATTGCAATCCCACATTTTTCAGTCTCGGGAATTTGGGCAAGTACTGCAGTATCTTGAGGCACAGCAAGTGGAGGCTCGTGCTCATGCTCAAGTAAATATGCCCAGACTTCATTTTTTGTTGCTGTTAGTTGAATAAACAATAAAAGAAGAAAGTGCAGGATAAACTTCAGATTTAATCATGTGACTGTCTCTAAACTTTAAACCCTAAACCCTCACCCTGTACTTTGCAAAGAATCTTTAGCATATTGATGAGAATCATACCCATGCAGGAGGACAAGGCTGCTTGGAAGAAGCAGCAGCTCAGGCACATCCGGGAGATGGAAGAACACAAGCAACAGCGGAGGCAGCAAGTGGAGAAGATGAAGTCTGACATGCTTCACATGCAGTTGCGACTTGAAGCTCTCAACTCTATTGGACCCATGATTGAGGCAGAGGATCGACTTGGACCCATTTACCCATCAGCTTCACCCTTTTCATGCCCTGAAACTGAGAGGCCTAACTTTTCAGGTGACAGTCCTCGCAGTGTGGAGCGTATTGCCTCTGAAATTGCAGCTGCCAGAAAACCGGATGGTAGGGTGATGAGGGGTTTGAGTTTTGAGACCCATTCTGCAGTCACATTGGCACCTATTTCATCCCACCCTTATGCAGGGCATTCTGATGCTAGTGATGAAGAATACAGCTTGCTCCAGAGGAGGAAAAAGGTTCAAGTAACAAAGAAAGTTTTGGCAACTGATGATTCTTGCCTAAAGGAAAGAATTTGGAAGCATAAAGAACAGCGCAATGAGAAACTGCGGAAAGCTGTCACAGACTCAGTGACCATTAACCGAGCTGTTTCAATTTTGTATCCAGAGGGGGATTCCAGGTGTCCTACAGTCTGCAGTTGTGATTCAGATCAGCATCCCCATGGAAGTCTGAAAGAGGGCTTGATGGCAGGTGTGCAGTTTGTTGAAAGTGGTGTTACCCAAGTGCAGTCTCTTGGGGAAAAAGCATTGTCAAACTTGCTTGAATTTTTGAGTGACCAAGAGGGGGATGGGACTGAGGCTTCATCAATAGAGGAGGAGGAATTGCATCGGGAGAAAGAAAGGAATTGGGAGGAAGAAAACATGGGCTACAGGTTGCCTCCCAGGGTCATAGTAGGGGACAATTGGTACTATTCTGGAATGAACAAGGTGTGGAGCCAGATGTGCATGGTGTGCTACTATGCATGGTGTAAGATGCGAGGGAACACCAATGTTGTCTGTTACTTCTTCTTTCTTGTTGTTTATGTCTGGAATTTTAGTTTGCTCACACTTGCTTTTCCTGCTGTGCTTTTCATATATGCATTGATTGTGAACCCGGGCCCGAGCCAGCACTTTTGGCTTGTTATGCTAATTTATACGGAGCTCAATATACTTCTTCAATACTGTTATCAGATCTACTTGAGACATTGTGACCCATCAGACCTTGCACCATGGATGAGAAAGCTTGGGATTCCTGGATCTTTGATGGATCGTTCTTTTGTCATAAGTGTCCTTCCTCTCTTTCTGGTGTATCTAGCCACGTTAGTGCAGAGTTCAATAAAAGCTTGCGATGGTGAATGGATGCCGGTAAGTGAAAGCAGCTCATTTGCATCAGGGCGGCGAATGTTAGACCCAGAAAAGCAGAATGAGGCACAACGAAGGTTGAGCCTATTGCAAAGGCTATGGAAATGTGTCACATGCGTGAGTGAGTTTTTCCTCAGACTTAACAGAGGGCTGCTGAGGTACTGGCATGCTTTGACACATGGCTCTGAATCTCCACCACACTTTGTGCAACTTTCAATGGACGTTGGTGTCTGGCCAGATGCGGGTATTCAACCCGAACGCATTGAATCAGGATGTAATAGACTCCTTGCAGCTTCAAGATTTTCCACTGATGACTGTGCGGTGCCTACTCATAAGGATTTGTGCAGCCGTGTTCAAGTGGAGAGCATTGAAACCAGTCCCGATAAGCAGGGTACAGCTCTGGCAGTGTTGGAGGTTATATATGCTGCCCCATTGCACAAGTCCTCTGTGACAGTTAACTATGCTTCAATGTCACCTGCAGCTGATGTTGCCGCTGAGCTTCAGAAAGCCAAAGAGGAAGGATATGTGGAAGCAACAGGGTTTCCTTATCCTATCATCTCTGTGATACCTGGTGGCAAATGTGAAGTTGATTTGTATGCCTACATATTTGGCACAGATTTGGTCACATTCTTGTTTGTGGCCCTTTTCTATCAGTCATTTGCAAAACATAGCTCTGGACTGCTTGATGTTACACAAGTGGAGGATCAATTTCCAAAAGACTTCATCTTTGTGCTGATGGTGGGTACTCCAAGCTGTCACCTTTTTTTCTCTTCTGTTCAAATTGTGTAGATGTATGTATGTGGAGTTGGGTTTCTGGATCTTAGTCTAAAGACTGCTCTGACTACAGTTCTGTACATTGCACGGCATTGCATTAACTTTCCTGTTACGACACATTTTCTGAGGAAATGAGAGGTTATGTTAATTTTCTTTTGGGTGGGGGAGTGGTGGTGACAGACTCTTTTCTTCATGATTATCATTGACAGAGTGCTGTACCTCAGTTCATTTGCAACTGGGAAGCTAGTTTCCTACTTTCTGAGCCTCAGTTTCTATACAGCATACGTTACTCAGGTGATTTGGGGGATGGAGTCCATTGTCGATCCCACAAAATCCAAGATCTATTTTTTCCAGCTTCTCCTTCTCCGGATCTTTTATTTGATGAAGGGCTTGTCTCTCGCACTTCAAGCATCACAGATCAAATATGGGCTTCCCCACAAGAGTGCATTGTATGGCCAATTTCTGGCAAGACAAGTGAACACCTTCAGCTGGATAGCCTTCCGTCTCTATCGGGCATTACCATTCTTATTGGAGCTTCGCTGTGTGCTCGATTGGGCATGCACCACAACAGCTCTCACAATGTACGATTGGCTCAAGGTATATACCATCCAATATCTTTTTTCAGAATCCATTTCAATTGTGTAATTACAACTATGAGCTTGTAGCCTGTGATAACAAAGTTGTTTGTTCTCAATCAATGTTCTTATCTATGGCGGTAATGCTGGAACAGCTGGAAGACATATATGGGAGCTTATTTCTTGTAGCCTGTGATATTAAGCTAGTGAGGGAGAGGCATCGATTGGGGCAAAAGCAAGGCATATCAGTCAAGTTCTGCAGTGGGGTTCTTCTCTTCTCTGTTCTTATTATAGTTATATGGGCACCCATGCTGGTAAGTTTGCTTCCCATATTGTGTAGCATCAGCAGCTTTGTTACAACAGCTTTTGCTTTCATTCACTGTAGACTTAGTTGCCAAGTTTTGTACAGGAGTTATCACAACAGTGTATACAACGAAGGGCCAAAAAATTCAGGGCAATCAGCTTTCTCTTGTTCTTGTAGGAGGGACTTAGATCAGGGAAGGCAAGTCAAGGCCCTAAACTCTAAACCCTTTCATGAGTTCTGCAGATATACAGCAGTGGGAACCCGACAAACATGGCAAATCCTGTGAATGATGTCCGTGCTGGCATTCAAGTGAAAACAGGAGGTGGCAAATTTACTCTTTATGAGACAGGTCTCTGTCACATTCATGACCTAGATACATACCCACTCAATCGAAGCAGGTCTCTCTCCAGCTATGCCATTCGGGATGTGCAAATGATCTGCTGTGAGCCAGATGCAGCCACACTTTGGCTCATCCCGCCCAGGACCCTTCAGAGCTTGATTCACTCTATTGACATCGATGACTTCTCATTTATATCATGGTGGGAATTCACCCGTGAGAGGCCTAAGGGCAAGGAAGTAACACGGTGGATGAACTCAGTGGTCAATGCTGAGAACTCAGTAATTGGTTCTCAGCTTAAGGCTGTCCTAAATGGTACCAGTGACTACGTGAATATTCCTGATCTCTACCCAGAATTTTTCCGTGTCCCTGGCTCTGGCGAGGTTCATTCACTTGAAGATGATGAGGTTTGTCTCTCCTGTCTTGTTTGTCTTTTTTATTCAAGGTCTAGAAGGTCACCTTAACATTGCATTTCTTTGAAGCTGTTCTCCAGAGAGTTGACTCTAGAGGATAATGTACATCCTAAGTCATCTTAAATTGAATAATATGATGCATCTGTGCCCATATCAATCTTAGCACTAGAAGTTGGGTTTGTCTGAGGCTTAGTTTGGTGTTGGAAAAACCTCTTTTCATCTCCAAATTGAGGAACCCAACTGGAATTCTCTTATGTCTTTTGAACCATATATTGGGAAGTCCTAAACCCTGGACCATGGGTAAGAATTCCCAACATGTTTTCTCAAGTTTTCTTGTAAGTTTAGTATTACTCAGACTTTGTTATAGCTTAGAGTCATCTCAATTTCACTATGGGTTGAACACCCTTATATTCGGGTTCTCATGAGTAATGTAACATGCAGTGGCTGGGCAGACAGACCATCATTGATTTGATTTTGGATTTGTGATGTGAAGCCTGAACACAGCATATCTGGGAAGTTGATGTTGAACAAAGATGGAAATCAGGCTTGGTGGTCCTTCTTACGGGATGGGGCATCCAAAGGAGATGGTTGTAACAGCGCGCTGGGCCCAATGGCTGTCACAGTCTCAGAAGAAGTTCCTCCAAGTACATATTCATACTATGCCTGCTTGCATCTGTATCTTTCTCTCAAAACTATAGTGAGCTTAATTGATTCAAAAGCTCACAGCACTGCTGGAGATGAGATTGTGGTTGTCATTCTGAAGATGAGTTCAGTACTGCTTGAGGAATTGTTTTCCTTGTGAAAATGTGCAGAGGGATTGATAGGGGAGACACTGAGTAAGTTCAGCATTTGGAGCTTGTATATTACATTTGTGCTGGCAGTTGGCCGTTTCATACGATTGCAATGCTCTGACATAAGAATGCGTATTCCATATGAGAATTTCCCAACTTGTGACAGGTATTGTACACTTTGACAATGCAATCTTTTTGGTCATATTTATGTGAAACATTTCAATCTTTAGTAGATCTAGCTCTTGTTGAAGGTAATACACAATCAAAAGATCTGTAGGCAGATCTAATTCACACCTGCAGTGTCAATGGATCTCATTGTTTTGTAGCATGATTGAATTGACAGCTATTAGATTGTCCATGGACATTGCTGGTAGCTCATTCTATCGAACCTCTCCTGAGATTACAGAGTTAGAAGGAGCTACATAATGGTCAAACATATACAGCTCAATCTGCTATTGCTAATGAGGGGAGACAGTTTTGTTGGCGACAATGAATGGAAATGTTGAGAATTAATGTGTGTTGAGCCATGTTTGTGTGAAGATCCTTACAACAAAAACACTAATTTTTTTTCAATTCTTGCGACATTTACAATACTTTTCGAGATAGATTTGAATATTTACATAACGAGTACATATCCATAGTTATGCAAATAGTTGTGGGGATTTCTCTGTGATTCCATATGTTTTGAGTTGTATTCTTTGACGGGGTCATGTGGGGAGGGTGCAGGTTGATAGCTATTTGTGAGGATATATATGCAGCTAGGGCTGAAGGAGAGCTTGAGCTAGAAGAAGGCCTATTTTGGACACTAATCAAAATTTATAGAGCACCTTATATGTTAATGGAATACACCAAGGTGGAGTAAATTTTCCAATTCATTCTTATGCATTTTTCCTACGAAAAAGTGCAAATCCAAAAGTATTGGATATAATAGTATTCATGTGCTTGTTCTGTTCATTTTAGAAGGTATACATTTCAAGGAGTTAGTCACTAAGATGGATGATGGATCAATTCCCGTCATGGTTGTACAGTAGCATTTAGTAAATTAAAATGATAAATTGATACAATCCCTCATTTAGTAAATGTAAATGATTACCACTTCAGCTCATTTTCTTGGCAGTCAAATATGAAGCTGTCAGAAAATTCAATACACTGCTCTTAAGGTTTTGTAGCTTGTGTTAGGATTAGGGTTTTTGACAGCACACTGATCCATGTCCAGAAAAGCCAAACTTATTGCAACATTGGCAAAGTGGACAATGAAAAATGAACCAAGTTTTGTCTCATCTTTCCAGATGAGTTGAAAAGCAAAGCATGGGGGATTGGCAGATGATATGTATTTTTCTTTGATTATCACCAGAGATTTGACAGATTAGAGATGGATTAGCAACATGAAGCTTCCTGGTTTCTGTGTGTTAATAGTAGAGAGTACATGTAGGAACAGATTTTTTGGCAGCTCCTCCTCATTCCTAGATCTATCGCTTGATCTCCTCATCATCTACACTCTAGAATCTTGCTATATTTGCTCCTCTGTCTGTCTGTCTGTCTCAATTCCCATTTCCAAGTCTGCTCTCATGTGTTTTTTCATCAAATCTCTAGATGTTAGATTCAAAAGTCTGGAATAAACTAAATACATACAGTGACAACACTTTTGTTGTTGTTGTTGTTGCTGCTTTCATGTGTGGATAAGAGGATATCATCCTTTCCGGTCTTTGTTGCTTGGGCACAAATGTGTCTGGATAATAAGTTCCTTGTGAGATCTCACAATTTTGTGAACATCATCCACGAAGCTGATTCGTTGTGCATTGAGTTGCAACTAGTGAGCGGGAAGAAGAACAGAGTTCAAAATTTGACACTTGTTTTGCCTCTTTTTGTGTAACTCTCTACACAGTCGACTTGGATTTAAAATTTTCTTGAGAAGGAATAACCTCCTCTCTTCTTTACAACTTGGATCTAGAACTTTGCCAAGCAAGATGGGCGACGCAGTGTAAGACGTAACAACCAGGAATGCAGAATGCAGAGGCCATAGGAAACGATGCAACACAAAAATAAATCGAAGCGCAAAGGAGGTACACGAAGGGCAAACAACACAAAAATAAATCGAAGCGCAAAGGAGGTACACGAAGGGCAAACAACACAAAAATAAATCGAAGCGCAAAGGAGGTACACGAAGGGCAAACGAGAGTGTCAAATGAGAGCGTCTTTTCCAAGCCAAGACAGGTGACGTGGTGTAAGAGGGAGCAACGAGGAATGTGGCAGGCATAGGAAACGATGCAACACAGAAAAACAACATCGAAGCACAAACGAAGTACCCAAAGGGCAAATGAGAGTGTCAAATGAGAGCGTGTTTTCCAAGACAGACGACGTGGTGTAAGACGGAGTAATGAGAAATGCGAAGGGCATAGGAAACAATGCAACACAGAAAAACAACATCAGAGCACAAACGAAGTACACAAAGGGCGAATGAGAGCGTCAAATGAGAGCATCTTTCCCAAGACAAGCAGACGACGACGTGGTGTAAGATGGAGGAACGAGGAATGCAGAGGGTGTAGGAAACGATGCAATACAGGAAAACAACATCGGAGCACAAACGAAATACATTAAGGGTGAATGAAAGCATCTATAACACTTTTTTTTTCATATTTGAACATGAGTTTCCATGGTTATCTTACTTATGGTGGAGTGCATGTTGCTAGTTGCCATTAGTTCCAACATATTATAAGTTTGCAAGTATGAAGGAGCATTTCACATCCATTTTAACACATCTTTTTTTTCATCTTTGAACATGAGTTTTTGTGGTTATTTTATTTATGGTGGGGTTGCATGTTGTTAATTGCCATTAGCTTTAACATACTCTAAGTTTGCAAGTATGAAAAAGCATCTTCACATCCATTTTAACACATTTTTTCTTCATATTTGAGCATGAGTTTCCATGGCTATCTTTCTTATGGTGGAGTGCATGTTGCTAGTTGCCATTAGTTCCAACATATTATAAGTTTGTAAGTATGAATGAGCATTTCACATCCATTTTAACACATCTTTTTTTTCATCTTTGAACATGAATTTCCATGCCTATCTTATTTATGGTGGGGTGTAGCAAAGCTAGAACCTTAAATTTGCATTAATTTTTTAGTCATCTTTGTCTTGCATGGGTTGTTCACACAATTAGTCCACACTTGAAAGCAAATCAAATTGAAAGCTTAAGCATGTGCTAATATATCTTTTTCATCTTTGCACATGAGTCTATTTTTAAGGATTTAAAACATGTCATTTTCATTTTTAACTTTGTGATTATCAAGACTTCATAGCCAATGTTACTTGACTAAAATTATTAACTATATAATTTGATTAAAATATAACTATTATATATTTTTGACTCATTAAGCATGTCCAATATCACTAAATCCAAATTTTACTTTAGTCGTATTGGAGTTTAATTACACATAGACTATGAATATTGAAGTTATAATGTTGTCATTGCATTCTATAATTCAAAGTTTAAACAATGATATGTCACAATGCACAACTAAAAGCACTTGACACATTTGTGAAGATTATAATTAAATTAACATGATTAAACTCTATTAATCAAGGGTGACATGGAGGTCAACATGCATAACAATCAATCTTTAAAATTACATGTAATTGTGAAATTTATAAAATTATAACATCTCTTTAATATTATGTGTTTTTATTTTAATTAATTTCATTATAGGCTTATATTATTGAATTATTGAATTAAAAAATTTGCATCAATTTTTTATTAGATATTTTGAATTTATTGAATGTCTTGAAATGTGAAATTAAAGAGATTTGAGATTATTGAAATATTTTTAGATCTGAGTTTAATTTAATTAATATAATAAAATAAAACGTATTATATTGTGATTTATGGTCCAAATTTTTTTTTAAATAATTTTTTTTGACATTTGAAAGTAAAAAGATAAAAAAATAAAAGGAATGAAATTAATTTTTAATTTGATTTAAAATGTTTTTTCATTCAACCCAATCTAAATTTAAAACATTAAATTCGACATTTTGAAATAATTTACAATATGTAATTAGATAAATTTATATATGTATATGAAATTGAAAATTATATAATGAAAATAAATTTATGTGACAAATTTAATTTTATTATGAACATTAAAATTTACATTTTAATAACATTTTTTTAAATGTTTTTTGAAACACACATGTGTTTATATTTATGTGATTGCATTATAAGTCACATGATACACCATATGAAATGTTGGTTAGATGGTGAAGGATTTGACTTATGGCCATCATTGTGAAGGTTCCATATTTTTCACTTATGATATCCTATAATTTTGAGTTACATGATTAAAGTTAATAATGTCAACATTGGATGAAAATAAGGCTAATGGTAATAACATATTAACTATATATAAACACACACACACAGGGTTAACAAATGATTATTGAATAGGCTTGATGTCTGTCAAAAGTCCAAAAACATTATTTTAAAATATTTTTAAAAGGTATTTGGGTGTAGTCAAAATTTAAGGAACGAATGATGCCTCTTCAAATCAATCCTTAGAAAATAATGGGTCAACCAACCATTGATGTGATAGAATAAGATCGGTAATTGTTTTAAAATAAAAATTATTCCATGATTTATTAGTTGAAACAAGTTCTTTCTGAACCTTATGATTGAAAAATTGTTTTAATTTACTATTATATTAATATATGTATGAAAATTTTCAGAAAAACATCATTTTCAAATTGTTTCAAGTTCTTTTAGGATTTTGTTAAATAATGAAAACATTGATTACATTGTGTTAAAAATGTTTTTGTTATCCATTAGAATGATTTCAAATGTATCATATATTATTATAATATATTATGTAATATGAATGTTGTTATATAAGTAAATTCAAAAATTCCAACTTTAATTTAAGTTACCATCTTAAGACATTAAGTATTTACAAACAATGATCACAACTAAACTCTTTGGGTTGATTGTGTCAATTAACACTTTCAATCAACATAGACACAACATATTTGATCCTTTCGATCATTCAATGTGTCATTGTGCTCCAAAATTTGACATTGAAACAATAATGTTTGAAAATATTCCTTGATTAGAAGTGGAGAAGTATTTGAAGTGGTCTTAGAAATGGTGGTTCATTTTATATTCAACCAATTATGTTGATTTCCTAATTGATAATTATTTCAATAGAAAAGGGTTGGAAATGATGCCAAAGTACTAATGATAGGGACATGGAGAGGGTAAAGAATTGATTACAAGTCTACTTTGATCCATAAGGTGCATCAAGCAATAATCCAAAAGGAACCGGTTAGAAATGCTAGCAAATCAAACTAAGGATAAGGACATGGAAAGGGTGAAAAGTCAACCAAAAGTCTATTTCCGGAAGGTGCATCAAATGGTAATCTACGAGAAAGGAGTTGGAAATGTTGGCAAAACAAACTATGGATATGGACACAAAGAGGGGGAGGAGTTGGCTAAACTTCTAATTCCAAGAGGTGCATTAAACAATAGTCCAAGAAAAATGGGCTAAAAATGTTGGCAAAGTGAACTAAAAATAAGAACACAAAGAGTGCAAAGAGTTGGTTAAAAGTCTAATTCCAAGAGGTGCATTAAATGGTGATCATTTAGAGAAATGGGCTACAAATGCTAGCAAAACAAATTGAGGATAAGGACACAAAGAGGGTGAAGAGTTGGCTAAAAGTCTACTTCCAAGAAGTGCATCAAACAGTAGTCCAAAATAAATGGGTTAGGAATGTTGGCAAAGTGAATTGAGGATAGGAACATCAAAAGGGAAAAGAGTTGGCCAAAAGTCTATTTCTAAAAGGTGCATCAAGCAGTAGTCCAAGTTAAATGGCTTGAAATGTTGGCAAATTGAATTTAAAATTCTAAGATGGAGAGGGTAAAAAGTTGACCGAAAGTCTAAGTTTCCAAGAAGTCCATCAAAATGATAGTTTGAAAAAAAAAAGGTTAAAAATGTTAGCAAAACATTCAAAGGATAAACATAAAAAGTAAAGAAGGAGTTGGCCAAAAGTCACTTCCTTGAAAGGTGCATCAACTAATAGTCTAGGAATTAAATCAAGCCCAATGTTTGGTAACAGTAATCAAAACATATTTTCAAGAGAAAAGTGATGACAACATGCATTGCAAAGTGTTAATCTAAAACCTTATTATGCACATGAGGAGAGAGAAGACCAAAAACAAAATGATGCATGAGGTTGTCACCGTGTTTTCATAAACCAAACATGTAACCTTTTTGCAAGAGTTCCACAATATCTTGACCATTTGATAGGTGATGGTTTTCTAATGTGAGAGTGTTTATTACCTTTTTCTTACATAATTTTTACTTCTAAATTCCATAAGTTTGTGGTTTTCGTAGTTTTTAATGGTGAGGGGTGATTATAACATTTACATTGAGTTTCTTTTACTTGCATATTGTTCTTTGGGTGTTGAAGGAAGTTGAAATTTACTTAAAATGGTACAATCATAATCTGCAATTGAATTATGTTATCTTTTTTAAAACATAAGCTTAAATCTGTTTGAAATATTTTATCACCTTTTCTTTTAAAAAGGCGAATCATTTAATTTTAGTTTTATTTTTAAGAATTGGTTGTTGTAGTTGTCAAAACATAAACATGATTCCAATTGTACATGATTGAAAAATAAGATGAAAGGAAAAACCAAATCAAAAAACACTATAATTAATTTTTAAAAATTGAAATACACCTTAACAAACTCAAAACCCTAGTGCCAAATACATAAATAATTAATTAATTACATTTGGAAATATGATATAATATTTTCACAAAAATTGGGCTAGCATTTGGGTGTGATCACAGTCAATTAAGTCAAAAACTATGTTGGACAACTTAAAAACTATCAATTTTCTCAAAGATATTTATGTAATGCCATTTTAATGTCATGTTGATAAAAAACATTTGTGCTAAATGATTAATACGAGTGTTGATTTTTTTTTTAATCATTTAATTTAATAATGGCTTGCACTCATAATATTTAAAATCAAATGAATGGATTGCACTATAATGCGTTGAAGATTTGTGTTGTTGATGATGGGTGAAAGTTTTAAGTAATGATTTTAGTGAAATGTGTTTTTGAAACACGTGTTAAATTTTTACATTTATATAATGATATTTCACCCCATAATATATCATGTTCCACCAAAACTTGAAGCCATACACTAATAGAAAAATGTTTTTTTGATTAGTTTTTTTGACTAATTTTTAGTTACAAGCCACAAATTTTACAACAAAAATCCTTTTAGTCGCACTAGACAAGTCACATAAAAAAAATTAGTTGTAAGCAACATGGATTATAAATGTAAAAAGAAAGTCAAAGAAATATAATTTCATCCTTTCATTTATTGTACATGTATTGTCATTTGTGATGTACCATGCAAGTAATTTGGTTGCCTTAACAACAAATGACGTGTTATCAAGTGGCAACATTGTTTTAATATTTCAAATTTATTTTATTTAATCTTGAAAAAATTCACATCATCCATTTTGTATGGTCTTAGCATATGAAACATGGAAAAATAAAAATTTGTTGCATGGCATACTAATTGTGTCCATTTATTATTTGGTGTGACGGGGCAAATAGTTGTTGTCCATTTATCTTTTTGAAGGCCAATTATTGGTGACACATGGCACAATTAAACCCTATAATTTAATATGTAATATTTTTAATTAACTAATTAATTTTGGATTGTTTAATTTGATGTTAATAGGATGTCAACACATGGATAACTAAAAAAGGTTCATGCTTGAAGAAGGAAGTAAATAGGCTTAAGTATTTTTAAGATAATGCTATTTACTTTTTGTTTTAGTATTTAAAGTTGAGCCTCTTTGGCTCATCCTTTAAATGACACTTGCACTTTGAAATTTTATAATGCACATATTTATATGATTTAAGCTCCACATTGTGTCACTCTACTAGTGATGATAATTAAATTATTTTATGTGGATGCAATAATTTTGTTGTAATTGATTTAATCTTTCTAAAAATTAAAATTTGTAAATTTCATTATATGTCATTTTGTTCCATTAATATTTTGTTACATTCTTGATTTGCTATGCAAAATGCCAATGAAAGTCTAATTCATTAAAAGAAATCACGACAATATACAAATAGACAAAAGAAAAAAATGAATATTTCATAATAATGATAATAGTTTTATTATATATAATAGGTATTTATTAATAATTACTGAAGAGTTGTATTTGAATCCCACTTTTCATAATCAAATAAAAAATTGTGAATTGAAATAAACATTTCCAGATTCAGTATATGAACACTATAAATACATATGCATAATTATAACTTTAACACATACATAAAATACATTAGCATTTTTTAAAATAAGATAAATTTGTGCTGAAGCCACAAAGGTGGATTACTAATATATGGATTACTATTTTTCCATTTCAATTTTCTTCATACAACTAGATTTTTTTGCATTTGTTGCTCCTTTTCATCATCTAATTCCATTAGAATTCATCAAAACTGGTTTAGGTAGGATGACTATAGGTTCCATAAGTTGTCATTGTAATAGAGTGGACAATGTGTTTTACACTCTTTAAAAGTATTTGGAGTTAAAGCTAGTCTGTAAGAAAAAATTGAAATGATCATCATGTACAAGATTAATAGCATTCAAGTATCAAAACATCCATAAAAGCATCATTCAAGTATCATCCATAAAACAAAATTGCTCGACAATTAATTCCTAGGAATAATCCTTCAATTGGATTAAATCTTTCCAATTCCCTTCTTATGGTTATAAATCATCCATACCATTTATTCATCCTAATATTGAACAAATTTCAATCCCTTATGTTTTTACATTTTCATGATTCATGCAATGACTTTTCAAATTATATTTTCCCACTAAAATTTCAAATTATACATTGCAACTATGTTGGTTTTTTGTTCATGAACTTTGTTCAATTTTCACAAATCTTCCATCATTTGGAGGTCATAGAACATACATTAGATTGTAATTTGTCGAGTGAAAATTTGTAGGTTTTGTATTTTGGTTGGGAAATATATGGTAGATTTTCACTTGCTAGAATTCCAGTTGAAAATCAACTACATTGTACTTGACACACGAGATTTAAACAAATAGAAGTTTCCCAACACATTATTCCCAATCAGACTTTGGGATTATAATAAACATGAGAGACAAGAAAATCATACATAAATCACAAAAGGAGTTTAATTTTTCTCAATGCAAATAAACATTGTGCATCAAGCAAAAATCATTACATTAGTTGGAAAAAAAATTTAAAGAAAGTAAATGAAAAAAACTTCACAAAGTGTCAACAACATTGAAATTTTTGATTATAGGATTAAAACATTATTTCATTTCCTTGTAGGATACTTGCATTACCATAATAGCCCAAAGGTGTTGACAATTAAACAATACATAGGTAATATCTAGTTTTTAAACAAATGAATGATGGGGCAAAACTAACCAATTGTTGCATGGCAAATTAAAAATACTAGTGTGAACCTGATGTATAATGCATCCCGTCGATCCCCCCCACCCGGTCCTTCGCATTTCCCACTCCAGTTCACTTCCACTTATGAAGACCCCTAGAATCCCACACCCACCCCCTCCCCCCTCCACGAAAAAAATAAAAATCATGACCCTCCTAAACCCTTAGCCCAAAAAAAGCGCACTCAAATTTCCTCACCCACCTTCCAAATCTCAAAAATATCTCCCCCATCGACAACGGCAGTTGCTACGCAGAAATGGACATAAAAAAAAGAGTAAGAAGTAAGAACTTGAGGTCTTGAATAGTTTTTGGGCCCTTGAGTTCGGGGGGATAGTTTTATGGGTTTCAGGACCTCGACAGACGGACTGACAGATAAACTTACTGAATTAATATATAGGATTAATATTTAAAATATTAATATATGACATGCGTGAAATTATGCAAGTAGAGACTTTAGGGTTATTCTTGTTGAAAATTCTAGATGTGGAATCACCCATGGAAATGTCATATTGTCGATGTGGATGTTCTTCTATTTGCAATTTTTTTGTGATTAGGAAAGAAGAGTGTGAAAGACAGATTCTGCACATAATATTACATGTTGAGTTACACATGGAAAAATCATGTTGTGTTGTAAATGTGAATTGTTGTTTTGATTGCAATTTCTTATTATTAGGGAAATAAGAATGCGAGTGACAAATCTGTGCACAATATTGCTTGTAGAGTTATACATGGAAAAAGTCATGTTGTTTTGTAATTGTTGTTGTTCTAAATTGTAGTTTTTTTGTAATGAGTAAATAAAAGGGTGAGTGACATATTTTGCAAAGAATATATATTGTAGAGTTACAAACAGAAAAGTCAAGTTGTTTTGCATATTGTTTTTTTCTGTTGTTTTTCTAATTTGCAATTTTTATATCAATGGAATAAGAGTGTAGGTGACAGATTCTGCACATAATATTGCAACTTGGTAAGAGTGTAAGGTGACAAATTCTGCATACAATAATACCACATGTAAAATTATTTTGGTGGTTGGTTCTTTCATTTTTACAAATTTTAATAAATGGGGGAATATGAGTGTAACGTGACAGATTCTGCACATAATCTTGTAACTGAGAGAGAGTGTAAGGTGACAGATTCTGGACATAATCTTGTAACTCAGAGAGAGTGTAAGGTGACATATTCTGCACATAATCCTGTAACTCAGAGAGAGTGTAAGGTGACAGATTCTGTACATAATCTTGCAACACAGAGAGTGTAAGGTGACATATTCTGCGCATAATCCTGTAACTCACAGAGAGAATGTAAGGTGACAGATTCTGCACATCATTCTGTAACTCAGAGAGAGTGTAAGGTTGTAGATTCTGCACATAATCTTGCAACTCGGAGAGAGTGTAGAGTGACAGATTCCGCGCATAATCTTGCAACACAGAGAGTGTAAGGTGACAGATTCTACGTAGAATAAATACCAACTACAATTCCGCGCTCCCCTGACACCAAACAAATGACAAAGCGCAGACCTAACGTGCACTTTTGCAGAGTACTTTACTTCCGAGGGACCTCGACTTGCATCACTCCCCGAGTGTATCTCTCCAAAATCAAAACGAAAAATATTCATGGGTTTTGTAGATACTCGCTGACACTGTAATGGGTCATTTACAGTTTGCACTTTCATCTGCAAAATCGTCACTTCAATCCATACCCTAATTGCTGTCCCAGAATTGGAAAAAAACTAAAAGAAATAAAACAAGAGTAGAACTTTTCTGACGACAAAAATGCCGTCTGGATTCGCAACGGTGTAAGTACAGACTCTCATCAATAGTTTTTTTGTTGGCAGTTTTCTTCACGAGATTCGTGAGAATGAAGACGGAAGAGTGACCAAAGCAAGCAAGCAAGAGAGCGCAAATCCGTTGTTGTATTTTTTGCAGATTTTTTTGCTTCAGAGACGTGTTTCGAGGAAGCTGAAATCTCTTCAGAGAACTTCTTTTTTTCCTTTGAGAGTTACAGTTGACAAGAGTTTCAATAGTACCTATTGGAAGCTCCATTGAGATTTTAGGGATAAGATAGTTTTTCTTCAATTTTTTTTATTTTTTGCTTTGATTTTTTTCCTTTTGAGCAATGGCACAGCAGACAGGGAAGGGATGGTGTAGTATGTTTTTGATCAGGGTCGCAATGCTGGCACTGGCATTGGGCTTTTCAGTCTACAGTTTGGGTCCTTCTCTTTACTGGCATTTTGTGGGAGAGGAAGGAGCTCTCGTGGGTTGGAGTGGAGCTTGTCAACCGTGCTTCTGTGACTGCACGCACTCTTCTGATCTTCTCACCACCATGCCAATCTCAGGTCAGTAGTCAGTAACCCTTTTCCTTCCTCAGACCACAACACGTCTCTCCCTTACTCATGTTCTCTTGTAATTCATCCTGGTGAAGATGCAGAATGTGGGTCCAGACTCAGGCAGTTTTTTCAGGCTGAGAAAATTGTACAATGTCTGGATACATAGTACCTCTTTTGTTGTGTGAAATTCTCCACCCATTTGTGAAGTTACCATTTGTGAGAGAAAAAGGTGCAAGAGCAATTTGGTTTATGCATCCTCTCAAAATCATCTCACATGTGAGAAAGAGGCTGAAAAGTTTCAGAGAGTTAGGTTTTTTGCAATGTAATGTTTTATTGGTTTCTGATGAAATTTGGTTCTTTTTCTTTACACTGTCTCTCTCTTGTACCTGATTTTTTAATATTCTAGACCCTCCTCTCATTTGAATTTGCTGCAGAGAAGGAATGTAGTTTCTTTGCTGACTTACTTACTTGGAAATAATCCAAAAGTGGAGTGGCAATTTACTTAGCCATGTGTTTTGTCACAATTTTTTCACTTGCAGTGTGATAATACTTCTTACAGTACATTCTCTTACATGATCAATTGTTGGGTTTGGTTGTTTTGCAGATGGGGTTTTGAACATCTCAATTTCCAGTACGTGCCTTTTGAATCCTCACTATCATGTTTCTGCCACATTCAGAACACTTTCGAAAGCTTCATAATACTAAGTTGGGAGCATTCCTAAGCCCATTTCGTGCTCTGAGGAAGATCTTGTGCTTTTTAAGTTCTCCATCTTGCTTCTCTCTTTTTTCTTTCCTCCTTTTCTTTTCTCATTCTTTTTCTGTTCCTTTCTCTTCTTGGGTCTTTTGGTTCTTCTCCTTCTCTTTTTATTTTCAGGACATCAATTACTGTTTGACATTAACTGACCACCCAATTTCAGGAGCTCATGAAGTCAGTGGGGATGATACAGTAGGTGGTCAATATACCATACATGTTGCTGTTGAAGCTCCCTGTTGGTTGATCTGATTCAAAAGTCTCCCATCCTTTTTGTTTTTGGTCTTGTGTCGGGTGTCCTTTTTCACATGCTTTGCTTATTTGTTTCTTTTACATTGTCAGATCAAAGATTTATGTAAAACCTTATTGGATGATCTCTCGAATTCTATTGAGGTTGACTTAAACTGTAAAGGAAAGAAAACTTCTAAGTATTTATGGCAATACTTTCCAAGAATTGGCATATAGATTACTCTGTTGAAGTAGCAGATTGAATTGACTTGCATTCTATTTTGGGCAAATATGGCATATCGACAGACTGCATAAAAGACGACCCACAGATGCAGAAGGAGCTGGACAAGAGCCAAATACAACTGTTGAAGGAGGAGCTTAAGCTTCAGGAAGAAGTGAACAAGGAAGCCCAGCAGCGAGCTGAACTTGCCTATCTTGATGCTAAAAAGATTTCTTCACAGTATCAAAAGGAGGCTGAGAAGTGTAACACAGTAGGTGCTTTCTCCCCCTTGTTTTCAGTTTCACCTTTTTTCACAAAACAGTATTGACTGGAAGAGATCAAAATGTCTAGTTACTTGCAAGACAAAATGCTAGTATTTATGTTAAAGGATCACTCTCTGAATATATCAATTGCATAAGTAATGTGAACTTGACTATTCTTTAATTTCTCTTTTCTTGCTTTGGCAAAGCCCTGAACTTTAGATGGGTTTTTGTGTGTCAAAGGGCATGGAAACAAGTGAGGAAGCACGAGAGAGGGCAGAGGCAGAGTTAGTCGTAGAACGGAAAAGAACAGTGCTGTGGGAGCGGAGGGCACGTGCAATGGGTTGGAAGGGAAAAGACGATCCTGAAGGTGTTTCATGGAAGCCCATTGGCAAATCATAGTCCTCTTCCATTATTACAATATCTTTTTCTTTTTCCACATGAAGTTCGAAGTTTGGAGGTTTGAAGATTTGAAGCTTATCAAGACAGTGATTTCCCCTTTCGCTCAACTGCATCTCACTTTTTCACTTTTTCTATTTTTCTGTTCTGAGTTTTTCTTTTTTCAAGATGCCTTTTTCATGCCATCTAGAATGAGCCTTTCTTTTTGGCACTCTGTCGGCTTCTGAAGGTGCATGCTTCTACAAACAGAAATTCTTGAAATTTATGGTATCTCGTGATTGCTTCTTCCCTCCTCCAACTAATTGTTTCATTTCTTTAAGCCCCTGTAACCATAGGCACTTTCTGTAGGTACCAGCGAATGAAATGTCACCTTATAGGCACTTATAGGTGGAATATTAAGTAAGAAATTGTTTTGGTTATCACATCATAGTTATCAGAACACATTGATAGCTTTTCTTTTTAGTTAAGACCCAGTGTGGATTTTTCTCGAAAAATTGGCACTTTGATACATTCTTTAATTATCTATTGTCTTCGAGTTTCTGGAAACTCAGATTTTTTTTCGAGGTTTCCTGGTTTTAATACCTGCTATATAGTCCAAGGAGCTCAACAAGCTTGTGTCATGAGATGTTGGCTTAAGTCCTATATGGTTTGTTATGTCATTCTTATCCATGAGGTTAGTGCTTTGAAGAGTCTTGAGGAAGAGTGTCACGCCTTGTTAGTTTGTCTTAATGCTTTTTGAGTACTTAATTCAAAAACTTGTCTTGATAATTACAAAGATCTGCCAGACCATTGGGGCCCAAGATCAGTGGTTGTATTCTGAGGAATGTGTTGAGAGTTTGGTCTTTGAAACTGAAGAGGTTAAGCTTTGCACCTTGGAAAGACCATTTCTACTGAATGGTTGACTAACATCAACATGAGATTTTATGGGATTAGCTGTGGAACAGCTGAGGTAGAGTCAAGTGGGTGATAGATGCTACAATTCAGTATTTCTGCTGCAGACAGTACACCTACAACTCTTTCCAATTATTAAATTGATTCCAGAAGTTGGGAGAATAGAATAGTAGATTATTTGAGTTTGTTTCTTTTGCTGAGAGGCCTTAAAAGATAACAGATATCTCTCTGTGACAATTGCAACACTCCACAAAAATCAAAAGTTTTCTTATTGTAGGCTCTAGTTACTAGCTATGCACTCTCAGCTTGGGAAATCTCCAGGAGCGCCCACCCAACCACAGCACTAAAATATGTGGATCCGTGTGACCCAATTTTTTGCAACCAACCCACCATGTTTTCAGGTACAATTCTTACAATTGCAAGTTTCAGCAAGAATCTCTCCTCTTCTTTTTGTTCATATCAAATAGAGGTTTAGTTCTCATTTAGTCATCTCTTCTTTGTGAACTCATCTGGCAGATGTGTTCCAAATGTAAATCTATTGAGTGATGATAGTCTGCAGATCCTGGGTGACACTTTCAATCAGTTCGATATGACTGTTTTATGTGACATTTGTCACTGCCACTGGATCCACATCATGGTGGCACAAACACCACTGGAAGCATCTCAAGGACTGGTTCGCCACTCACCGATGGCAATTGGGTAGGTGTTCTTCACTCACGCACATATCAAGCTTTGCAATGTGTGTGCATTTGAACCCATGGGTGATCTGCAACCAACACCAGTAGTCAAAATTCATCTCTTATATGCACAGTTTGCTTTGTTATTTCTTACCCATTGAGGGTTCTTTTTCTTTAAAGTGGGAGGTGGTGAATTTCACAATCAAGCAGATTATAATTAGGTTTTTCTTTGACATAGAATCCCTTCCAGAGTTGAGGTTTTTTACATAGAATCTCTTCCAGTGTGGGTCTCTCTGCGGGATCCTCCATTAGCATTCTTTGAATTAGCAGCTTTGCACTGACAGAAATCCATTCCCAGTCATCCCCATGAAGATCTTCAAAGTCTTCGAGTTGCTGCCCAGTGAGACTGGGTTTTGGGAACCTCTCCATGTCGACAAGCCGATAAATGATCACCCCGAGGCTGAAAATGTCTGCACGAGTGTCAAACGTGAAGGACTTGCAAATCTCAGGTGCTAAGTACCCGTCTGTGCCACAATACACACCTCTGATTTGTTCACCTGCAAAAGTTCAGACATCAAGAGAGGAATTATGTATCACAGTGGCACGTTATCTTCCTACAAACCAGAGGCGTAGCAGAGAATCTATGTAACACATGCTTACTTGATTCAAGGCTTTCTGCAAAGGATTGTGTACAATGTCTTAGCTTACATATGTAAGGTATTGTTGGGAGAAGATAGATAGATAGATAGTTGTACCTTCCTTGCAAAAGTGGGAGAGCCCAAAATCTGCCACTTTGATTGAGAGCTCAGTGGGTGAGACCAACAGAGTGTTTTCCAATTTCAAGTCTGCATGTACCAGGCCTCGCTCCTTGAACAGCAGTAAAGCAGATGTGATCTGGAAACAGATGGTAGCCAGATCTCGTTCAGGAATGTAATTACTTCTGTGAACATAATCCAGCAAGGTTCCTCCTTTGCACAGCTCCATGATCAGGTACAAGCAATCCTTGTCCTCATAAATGTCCACCAGCTTTGTCACATTTGGATGATTGCCGAGATGTGCCAATACACGTGCTTCATGATGAATGTTATGCATTTTTTTTTTGAACATGAGTTTACATGCAAATTGCTTGCCCGTTGTCTTGTTTGTCACTTCCCAAACAGCTCCATAGCTTCCTTTCCCAATCCATTGTATCACTCTGTAGTCATCTTCCATACTCTGTCCTCTCGTCACCCAGTGTTGTGGCTCTTTGTTGGCACATGCCATGACAATGTTTAGCCTCCATAGAAGCTGTGAAGAAGAACTTCCCTCAGGACACTTGTTGGTAAAATACACACACCTGCTGCTGCTGCTGCTATTGACAAGACTTGCTTCATTCTTGTCATCCATATCCAAATCTTGTGAAGAGACCTTCAGTCAAGAAAATGTAAGACCTGCTGAATCTCTGGTGCCAGGACTTTCTCTCTCAAGGTAAGAAATCTGTCCAATACTCTTCTTCTTCTTCTTCTTCTCCTTCTACTACTGCTTCAGCTTCTGATTTTGCTTCAGCTTTTGATTTCCCTTCAGATGATTTTGCTTCAGCTACAGCATCTGATTATATTCTTCAATGAAATCAAATTCCACCCAAGAAACAAAAAACTCTGAGCCAAACAAATTAAAAGGAAAAAACACCTTTGAAGCTGAAATGCACACTACAAAATTTGCTGAAAAAGGAAGTTTTTTGCAACAAAAGTCACACACCCACAATCACCAATGAAAGAAACTTTGAAGAACAAAACCAACAAATACACAATGAGTTTGATGCACCAGCTTCCTTTTGAAGTAGAAAAAAACTGACATAACCAAGTGACCCAAAAGATCAACCTGAGAAGGAAAAAATATCTGAGCTTTGGATTTTTGTCTCTATGAACTGAGTTTGGAAAGATATGCATGCATGTATATATGTATGTATGTATGTATGTATACATGTATGTATGTATGTATGTATGTATGTATAAAAATGTTTCTTTTCCTTTAATTTTTGGGTCAAGATCACAAGTTTGAAACATGTTTTTGATTTTTTTTTTTTAAAGAATTAAAATGTTTAAGGTACCTTTCAGGATTATTTTCATTATTTTCTAATATAATTAATTGATTAGGTGTAAGTTGTAAATGAGATAACAAAAACCACGGTCACCACTTTGGGTGAATGTTATTCCTAATATATTTTGAGATATTTTCATAAATGTAAATTGAACAAATATTAAATTTTTGGGTTTAGGGTTTTGAGTGTTTTTTAATGTTTCATGTTCATTAGATTCATTCCAAATCATACCACATGTTTTCATATTATATGGGCAACATATTTGTGTAATTAAATTTATCATTTTCAACAATAGATTAATTTTAAACCCGAAAATGTGGGAAAGAAAAAAAAAAACCCCAATGATAGCACTTGTTGGCTTCAATTTCACCCTATAATTTAACTATGAGGTTTTACAATTCAAGAGCACGATTCTGGAAAGGGTCATTGTAATTAAGAATTTATTTTGTAATAATCCTCGTCTTTAATATTCCAATGAATATTTTAGGCCATATATTTTGGTAAAGAAATTTTTTTAAATTTATAATTGTAAAAGCATTTAAAGGAATGGGTTCAAGAACAATGATTTTGATTTTCAATTTGTTAAGGTTGCATCATTGGCTAGCATCCCAAGAAGAAATTAACATTATATGATAGTCCAAAATAAGTAAGTAATAAAAAGAAATTATCACCTATTACTATTTGGCAACTTGTAGAAGTATGTATTTTAAATTTCACAAAACCAATCCAAAAAACTTTGTTGTTTTGGTAAAAGAAATTCAAAAAATTCCACAAATATCCTTTCTAAAGGTCCTAGTCCCACAATTATTTTCACATTTTGGAAAAAACTTGCACAAAAAAAAGTATGGTCAAGATTATTATTATAATATTTACACCAGTTGATAAATAATTATATTATTTTCAGGAATTTTGAAACTTTTGACATTTTTCAAATATAATTTTTTTTGAAAAAAAAAAAGGAATCTAATGGAATATTTGAAAATAGAATCCTACAAATTAATTAATTAATTAGCAAACATGTGTTGAAGTAGTTAAGTAACTACATTATTGGGCCAATTTTACTACTCAAGGAATTCTTTAAAGACACTCTTAGTGATACCACTCAAGTGGTGTTTTTTTTTTTTCATTTTTTCAAAGCAGCCAATGGGGCCGCCATTGTAGCACATGTGGTGTTCATTTGGCTAAAGCAAGTTGGTGTGTAGTGCATATGGTGCTCATATGGTTAAAAACAAGCTAATGTAGGAGCTCTATGTGACCCCATTAGCACATTCTTAAATCTTTATATCAAATTGATTACCACTTAAATGTTTTTTGAACCCTTTTCTCTTCAAAATTTGTGGGTGAAAAGAGTTGGTTATCAATAAAATGAACATGGAGTTTATGGGCTATTCATTAATTTCATTTAAAGTTTTTATGGTGATGTGTGAAATGTTCTTGTCGAAATCTAGTGACTACTTAATGCAATTTGTATAATTTACATAGAATATATATATGTGCATTCGAATTTTTAAAAACATTGAAAGAAGTTGCAGAAACAAAAATGATCTAGAAGATTAATCATTAGGCACTCAAAATGCATATTGTCCAAATTGTCTCAACAAATCGCAAAAACATCATATTAAATTTGCAACATTTGTAATATACACAAGCACTTGTGAGAGAATTAAACCCCTAAAATTAGCCTATCCAGCACGAGTGGAAAAAAAAAAAAAAGCAAAAAGAGAAACCATTGTAATTGGAGTCCAGAAAGTTGTTTGACTTGTAAAACAACCATTGAATTCAATAAACAAAAAAACACAAGAAAAACCAAAAAAAACTTGCATTGGTGGAAACAAAATTAGTAACTCCAACAAAACACATTATGCCCTAACCATCATAATAATATTGGTGGCATGCTATTCTTAAATGTTCAATACATTGAACATATGAAAAAAATTAAAATGAATAAATTATTGTGCAAACATGCATACAACAATCAACAAATGAGTATTGAGCATGTTGCAAAGCTTTGACTTCATAAAAACTAACGTTTAGAAACATCTCTCATCCTTCACATTGCTTACCATTTGCAGCATGGCCAATTCAACCAATTTCACATATTCAGGAAAATTAAAAATTGAATTTCAAAATGTTGTTACAACTCATAGTTGACTCTTAATTAGGAAGGTTCTTAAAAAGTTTCTTTACTCAATGCACACATAAAAACCTATTTGGAAATTTCTTTGAGCTAAGTCCCCAAATGGGTAGAAATAAAAGTAAGACCCATCATTTCCTTTTGTATGTTCAACACCAATTTTAAGCACGATCTTGCACCATAGTCTTATCATGTTTTTTTCATGTTCATGTTTGCATATGTTAACATAATAAAAATCAATTTTCACGTTCGTCTTGCACATTTCATGTTCATATTCTTGTTATTAATTTTTTTGTTTTTATTTTCAATCACATAATCTTGTCTTGTTCCTTGTTTGAAAATTAGATTTAAACCTTTCCTTTAGCCTTTGTTCTTGTGGATCTTCGTGTCTTTAACAACTTGTGTTGTTACATTCGCGATTGATACTAATGGTAGTTGTTAAATTTCAAGCTTTGGAGAGTAATTTGGATTTAATTAAGAGTTTATTAAAAGTTAATTTTGAACTAATTGGAACTTAATTCAAAATTGATTGGGAGTTCATTTAGACTTAACTAAAACTCACTTAAAATTAAACTATAATCAACTAAAAATCAAGTGGAAGTGAACTGAAACTTAATTATACATAACTAATCTCAATAATGCTATTAATAAACAAATTATTAAATATACTTATTGATTATTGTTAAAGTTTTAAAACATTGTGGCTACAATAATGTTTAGCATGAATTGATTTATGAAAGACTTGGCCAAAGAAGAAGATTTCTTTGGTTGTCAAAACCCATGGGATCAAACTTGTTCTCTTAAAGGCATTATTCCAACTAATGAAATAACATTACAAATATAAAACATTAATAAAATTTTTATGGTTATTTTTCAATTGTCAAAATTTTGGAATATTAATATTGGGACAGTCAAACCTTTTTTTCAAATAAATATATACTTTGACATCATATGTCCAAACATCAATTGTAGGTACAATATTCAAATTAAGGTTGTTGAACTTTTGTATAAAGAATAAATTATTTATACAAATATTTGTTGATTATTAATTTTCAATATAATATTTAAATTAATTTAACCTTATGTTGAATTATTTGGACATAGGATGAAAATTTTGAACATTGTAGATGTATTCCACAAAATCATTATCTTTCGTCCTTTCAACTATGTTGAAAAACAATGTAACAAAATGATGAAGTCATTGTGTAAGGCAACTAATAAGAATTTAAAGAACTTGAATAACAAAATCATGACACATAACAACCAATGTTGGGTGGCCATAACAAATGAATTGAGAATGAACAAAGATTTCAAGCTAATGCTTACCATGATTGAAAATCATTGATTATCGATTACAATGAAATCCATCTTGCAAGGTTTCATTGATATGAAAATTTATCTTTGAAACCTTGCTTCTTCATTTAAATTTCAAAAGAAAGATACCTTGACATGGTATTTGAGACCTTACCCCTTCATTTAAATTTCAAAAGAAGGTTACTTTGACATGGGATATAAATAGAGCAAGGTATGGTTCTCAATTTTTACTAAGTATCATAGGTTTTCAAAAGAAAAAATACAAGGTTTCAAGTGGCACCACCACAACCATTGAACATTAAAACTTCTCCATTTTTCTTTTCTCTCCCCCAAAAAGAAAAACATTTGGGTCCCATTTTGTTATTATTATTTTTTTTGTGTTTTTGGTTTGTGCATTAAAACTTTGCGATCCTTTAATTTTTTAAAAACATTAATTTTTGTAATTTTTTCTTTTTTTAGGCTTGTAATTTGAAGTTTCTAAAATTTTGCTTGGTTCTTATTGTGTTTTTATTGAACTCCTTTTTGAACTCCATGCATTGATGATTATTCCTCTTGTGTTATTGCTTGTTTTTCTTGTGTTGATGCTCACTCTTGTTGTGTTGTTGTTCAATTGTTGATCAGTTCTTCTTTTGTTATTGGTAAATTCTTATTTAGTTGTTGGTTAGCTTTTTTTTATTGGTGTTTGATTCCTTTTATTGTTAGTTGGCTCCATTTGTTTTGTTATTCCATTCATCTTTGTTGCAACCCTACTTTGAAAGAGTGTGAGGATGAGACTCACACTCCTGAAATGGAAACTTGGGAATCCTCCAGGATTCTCAAAACTTCAGAGTTCAATTGCAGGGGTCAAAACACCTCGCATCGAAACGTTTTTTATATCATTGGAAATATATAAAAATGTCGAAAATGGGCTCGTATGAACTATTTGGACATCTTCATCACAAGTTATGGCAAAAAGAAAGGTCGGGAATCAAACTACCAGTTTAACTCCCAACCACTAAAAGTCGGGAATCGACCCGACCCTGATGCGTGCAAGGGGAGTAAAGGGGATTGCAACACACCGTTGGAGAGCTTTCAACGAAAGCTACAACTTTGCTTCAGACCTTGTCCCAATCAGAAATCTGAGCAAAAAATTATAGTCTCGAAAAATTGCAGGAGTCCAAACCGTGGCAATTTCAAGACTCTTCCTTGGGAGTCCCGAAACAAAAAGCCATTCGAATGTGGGTGCCATGGGGAGGCACAAAGAATACTATATGGGGGGAGGTGGTGGCTTCCCTCGAGTCCAGGGCATGGTGAGTCTTGTGAGTCCAAAGTTATTTATGGCTTGTCCTAGCACTAAAGGTGTTCTCGAATGTGATCTAACCAACTTGTTGGTTGGTTTGATGCAGATTTGAGTAAGTAACTAAAGCTTGACATTCTTTCCAATCCTATCTCGGAGCTTTAACACGCCCCTCTACCCCTTTTAGTGTTGAGAGCAAGAATGTGCCTCGAGTTCCGCACAATTCCGTTGTTTGAATAACTCAGACCCATTTTGGGTATAACTATGAACTTGGGAGTGCGTCACTCTTGTTGTTATTTGACCTTTTTTTATATTGTTGTTTAATTTTTTTTGTTATTTTTAAATTGTTGTTTAATTATCATTGTTATGTTGTTTAGGTCTTCTTTTGTTCTCATTTATCTTTTCTTGTTGTGATATTGTTTCATTCATTTTCTTACTATTCAATTTATATTATTATTGTTGGCACTTTCAAACTTAAATACCTTTTTGACTTACTTCACATGTGTGTTGTTCAACTCCTTTTACATTGTTGATCGATTCTTCTTGTTGTTGCTTGTTAGTTTGGTATTTTCCTTCATTTATTACGTATAAGCTTGGGAATGAAAAACGTAAATTCACCATTGAATTATTTTTCCAAATACAATTTTAAAACTATGTTTCTTATATTTTTTTGATTTTTTGTTTAGATGTTAATGTTTATTTTCCATTTATTTTTGCGGAACATAAAAAAGTTGCCTTTGCAAGAATGTGCCTTTCCAAATGCATTTGTTTTGTTATTTAATTTGTTTGTTGTCTTTCTTTTTTTGTTAAAAAATAGATTGTGTAACCTTTGTTTTTATTTTATATTATTGTATAATTACCTTTCCAAATGTGTGGTTTTACATTGCCATATTTTGTTTCATTCTTTGTGTTTGTTTTGTCGTTTCTTTTATTTTTTCACTTGATGTATATTGTTATAAATATTAATTGTCATGACCCTAGTTTTGAGTTCGCAACCAAGGCAAAAGCATGGAAAGGTGTGAGTTGATAATGCAACATGGGAGTCATATTCGCACTCATGGGAATGTGAGGGAATGAACCCACACACTCCCAAGTAGATTCCCATTTTGGGAGTTGGAATCCCTATGGAGTCTTGAATTTTCAAAGAGGTATTTCAAGGGTCAAAACTCATTGGATTAAAAAGTTCCTTATACTATTGGAAAGCTCTTGAAACATAGATGTCTAAAATGAGCTTGCATGACTCATTTGAGTACTTAAAACACAAGTTATGACCAAAAGAAAAGTCGGGAGTCAAAGTGTTAATTTGACTCGCGCCCACCAAAAGTTTAAAATCTCTTTGAACTACATGTGTGCAAGTGATGTGCCACATATCGTTGGAAAATTCTTGACAATGGTTATGAATTTTCTTAATGCTTCACCTCAGTCAAAGGTTTGCATGAGAAGTTATGGCCTTCCAAAATGTCAAAAGTTCTAATTTTGAAAATTTCAAGATTCTTAACTTGGGAGTCCTGGGACAAAATGACATTTGGATACAAACCCCATGACTAATTACAAAGAATACTATAAGGGGGAAGGTGGTGGCTTCCCCCAAGTTCGGGATGTGATGAGTCTTGTGAGTTTATGTATACCCGTGGTTCATCTGTGCACCAATTACACACTGATCAACTTATTGTTTGGTTTGTGTAGGTCCGTGTGAATATTTGATGCACTTTTCATTCATTCTAGTTTTAATCCCTGAGTTCCAGCACACCCTTATACCCTTGAAGTGTTGCAAGCTAAAAAACATACCCCAAAAAAAATATCTTTCACTATTTTCATTTTCAAATATGCATTTGAATTTTTGAATTAATGTGCAAATGTGTTACCAACAACATGGAGGTCATTCATATGAATGTTCATCCATGACCTATAATTAGCTTATATCTAATTCTTAATTTAATTTCAATTCATTTTAATTAGTTCTTAGTTGACTTTCACTTAGTTTTGAATTAACTTTTAGTTAAATTGTAATTCATTTTTAATTAAATATTAGTTCAATTTTAGTTAATTCATAATTCATTATTAGCTTTCACATGGATGGACATGAACCACACATGGGTGCATATGGGTCACACATGGATGAACATGGGTCACATGTAAGATGAAAGTTTTTTGAAAAGTTTTTTTTTGCTAGGTGTTTAATGGATATAAATAGAGGTAGATTCCCATGCTACCTACACTATTTTCAACATTAGTTTTGGGTACATATATTTGTCATGATTTTTTGTTGTTCTTGTCATATTCAATGGTAATTGGATTAGATAGTTTAAACTATGGAATTGGAGATGTCATGTTAATATTTAACAATCTATTCTGCAATTAAAATAAAAAGTTCAAACACTAGTAAATATGAAAAAACATGTTCAATTCAATTGTGGCAAATTATATTTGTTTTGTTCTTCACATTGTTTTTTATTATAATGAAAGAGATATAAAGCTATTTGAAGTGAACATTTAGATTATGGATGTAAATTAAAACCCAATTATAAAATATAATTTTCATGGTGAAAATTTGGCTACTATTCTTTTGGTAGTTGTTCTTAATGATGATGTGCAACAAAGTGTGAAACATAAGCTTGACTTTTATGAACGAAAATCCATTTTCCCAAAAAAAAAACCTTTTGGGTGTTTAATGTTGTTGTTGATTGGTTTTATATAACCTTTCCATAGTTGTATTTATTTTTTAATATACATTTTTTTCAATTCAAGTTGTCTTTCAAGTGCTCAATGTGATTAAATTTTTTAGTTTAAGTAAGTTTTTAGAGTAAACAATTTTTTTAATGTAAACATTGTTTTCCAATACAAGCAATTATCTATTCAATTACTTTTACAAATATAAAGATTTTCCAATGTAGTCAACTTTTTTAATTCAAGAAATTTTTAATGCAAACATTATTTTGAATATAAACACTTTTCAATTCAAGTAGTTTTTCATTGTGTGCGTGGTTGTAACTATTTATTTTTGTATATGTGATGTGTGATTGTGGTTGCAATAAAACATAAGTTCAAGTGACACTTTGTGTGTCCCTTGTGCATTTGTGAGAAAGAATGGATATCATTTTGTGTGAAACATGCCATTGCATTATAAAAGAGATGTTTGTTTAACCACCAAGCGCAAAGGTGTGTGACAAAGGCATGTGTTAGTTAATTTGAAAATTTTTTAAATTATTTTTGAAATTTTGTGTGAAACTCACAACTTGATGTAATTAGTGTGAAATTAAAGAGTAGAAACTTGCATGCTTTGATAAAAGCATCTCAAGAATGTGGTAGGGAAAAATATTTTGATCTTGGTGTGAAAAGTTTACATTTTGGAAAAAATTGTGTTTTTAGAATTTTTTTGCAAAAGGAATCAAAAGAGCATTGAGTTTTTAAACCTTATCAAACAAAGTCAAGATTTTTGCATAAAGTCTTTGTCCTAAAATGCTGACATATGTGAAATATATATATATATATAATGTGTTTTTTTTCATTATTAAAAATTCAAGTTGAACATATTTAAACACATGTAAAAAAAACATTGAACAGTTGCCCAATAATAATAATAATGTTTATTTGGGCCTTTGAGAAAAACCATGGAAAGGCTCAATGTTTTTCTTCTCACATCCACTACAAAGAAAACCACTATGGAATCGTTCCATGCTTTTATTGATCCATATTTATATGTTTAGATATTGAAATCAAGGAAAAGCTTTGGGTGGCCACTTGATCCATTTTTTCCCACATTTGTAAAAAAAAGATTACCATTGTGACTACATCACAAAACAAACATTACCCCTCATAAAACCAACCGACTCTAATGATGCATTCACACTTGATGTTAAGTTAGTATCAAATGAAAATCTAGATGGCACCCTAGGTGGCAACCCCAATGTGAATTGGGTGATACCTTAATGTTAAGCGAATGTTAACGTAAAGTCTTCATCGTATGTAAGTTTAAGTCTTAAATGATTAGCATGGTGTTAAGCGATTCAACACTAGAGTGCTTAACACCCAAGTCTAAATGAACATTTAAAGCAATTTAACTCGAGTCTATAAAATGAAAACAACAATTACATTGCATTTTCAAGTAAAGTTTTATGTATATACTTATTTTATGAAGGAGGCTCTCATCGTTACGTATGGTAGAGGTGCATTCACACTTGATGTTAAGAACTATAGTGTTGAGTCCCCCTAACACCATGCTAGCCATTTAGGACTTAAACCTAGTTACCATGAAAATTTTATTTTAAGCTTAACATTCACTTAACATTAAGCTATAACTCATTTTCACTCATTGGGTGCCACCTAGGATGCCACCTTGGATGCCACCTAGATTTTCATTTAACACCAACTTTAACATCAAGTGTGAATGCACCATAGTATAGAGCTGCTTATTGAAAATATCCTTGAGCTTTGTCCAATGAACCGCAGATCACTCAATTCCAAAGATACTGCATATTTCATCCAATTCATCGGATTTTCGTTTATTTATTTATTTAGTTATGGTGTCTTTATCCTTATTTTCATCCATCCACTGAAGGAGGTCACTTGCAAGTCGGGTGGATAGGTAGAAGATATCCCGCCCGAGTCTTCGGCGACCCGCCCGTGATTGGCCGGTGTCCGAATCGTGGGGTTATGAGACTGCCCGATAGTTTCAGCCCCGGCAAAAACTCGGGTGAGAGCTACTAGGTTCGCAGTCGCTCGGATTGGTTCCCGGTAACCGGCTCCCGCCAGAACCGCGGGTCATCGGTATCGGGTGTTCTCACTTCTCACCACAGGGTCCAGTCAGAACCCCGGGTCGCTACTTTCGTTCTGACTACCCCCGTGGAGTCTCGCTCCCGTTGATATACCCTCCCGGCCCGGAGAAACAGGGGGCGGAGGGAGAGGCGCCGAGGATGACTCAGTTTACGTGTGTTGCGTGTCTACGTTGATGTGTTTTACGAGGGATTATGCGCGCGAGCTCTGTCGCTGCTTTGCGTTCCCAGGAGCGCGTCTTCTGTTGCAAACTGCTGGAACAGTAACAAAGAGAAGCCTTCGAGGTACTGATTTTTCTTCTTTAACTTTTTAATTTTTAATTTTTTCTAATTTTTTCCCTCGTTTTTGGTTTTGTATGTTGCATTTTCTCCTTACTTTTCTCTTTAAAGGTTTTGTCTTTTGTCTAGGCTATCTGCTGTTGATTCTCGCCAATATTTTCCTGGTTCAGCTTCCACGGAGCAGCTTATGTGCAACAACTTTTCGTTTTTCTTAGTGCAGGTTTCGTTTTCTTGAAGAGATTTTTTCTTGAGGCTAGGTATTTTCTGCATTCTTCCGTATTGTAATTTCGGCAAGCCGTTTGTTGCTGTGTGTCTGTAGGCCCCGACTGCTCTTCTTTTCCACAAGCATACTTTATACGAATTCGGAGTCTGGTTTAGCCTTCTTCTACGTCTATTTCGCACTCCGCGCGTGTACATCAGAGGAGGTGCCTTCTTCTGAAAGGATTTTTGTCCTTCTCAAATCCTATTTTCCGCAGTACAATGTTGCGGACATGAATTTGATCATATAAATTTACAGCTCATCTGTTTTTTCTATGGAGTTAGCAAGCGGAGCCGTTTCTTTGCCGACGGCCATCACTGAGGGCTTCACGTGCCGGAGACACTTGGAGACAGGACCTGCACAAGGTCCGCGGCAGTCTTCAAGGCACATATCATGTTCAGCATATCATGCCCCAAGCAGGGCTGGTGAGGAGCGACATCTTTCTAGAAGAGTAATAATGCCCTGTGGACAAAGACCTTTTCTTTGGGAAGTACGCAGGCCCAGTTGTCACACATGTACAGGGGATCAAAAAAGCTTTTCGCGAAGACGCAATCTACGCTGGAAAATCGAAGCTAGAGCTGCATTAGCGGAGGAGGCTGGAGCCACCGGCTCTAAAGATGCTCCATCTGCTTCCTCTCAAAATTATCATCATTCTGTGCAGGAGTAAGTGAACTGGCTTTTCCGCAGTTTTTTTCCATTATACCAATCTGCCAAGATTTCAAAATCAATTTGTGCTCAAAGCAGCATGCACGTCTTCTGTTGATGCCCAGAAATCTGCTTCATTTGATTCTCTGTATGATCCAATCTAGCTTTCTGTGGCCTGTCCCTTGAGCAATATAGAAAAGGTCTCAGTCAGAGTTCAAATTTCTTGAGGCACATGTTCTCTGAACGACTGAAAAGGTTCTACAAACATCTGATTAGGTCAAGAAAATCTGTTCAATTGGATGCAGATTTCTGTCACTACTTGTTGTCATGAGTAGGTAGAGACACAGATTTTTTACTCAGTTTACTGATGACTGTGTCATGTACAGGGCAGAGACATTGACTTCTATAGCAAAGAAGTATGGCACAAAAGTGGAAACAATAGCAGCACTTAACAACATTACCGATGTTGATATGATACAGACTGGCCAAGAGTTGGTGATTCCAGCTCCATCTCAAGGATATTATAAGGTCCACACTTCATTCATTTGGCATCTACCATATGTCTTCTCTTACATGTATGTGAATCATTTCATGCTTCCTAATCAAACAATCTCCTTTTGGTTCTAAAAAAGGTTCTAAAAGCCAGTATCAAGGTTTCAGGTCTAGCCATAGGTTGCAAGCAAAGGAAATGGGTCCACATCATGTATGTTTGTAGAATTGCGAGTCTTGACCTTTCAATCTTGTTCTAAAGTAACACTGTGCTTAATAGTGAATTGACCTGAATGTGGTGAAAACTTTATTAAACAAACTCGAGCTTAAGTTTGCCCAAACTTTGGAGAGATTGAATTGTTAGGATTCATTTCTTCTATTGAAACACAGAAACTGATGAAATCAGTAGGGATTTTATGATAGCTGGTCAATAACAATTGCTGTTGAAGATGCCTGAACATTCGCATGGCAGTCACTGTTCCAACTGCTTTTCAATTTTCTTTTGTGGTGGTTTTGCTTTCTCTACTCTTTAGGTTTTTTGTTCCTCTTCTTGTTATCTACTGATTGGTTGCAGTTATGTTGTCTGATCTAAAATCTACATATCCTTATGATAGGGTCATTGCTCGACTCTTCTCAGGTTGACACAAGCAACAAGTCTTGAGAAATTCTCAGTACTTATGAAGATATAAGTTCCATTCAAGCAGAGGTATTAGGAAGGTCACGTTTACCCCTACCGTAACATTGTAATAGGAGAATACAGCACACATACTTAAAGACTTGTGCAGGAGGCTTAGCAGATTCACATCAACAGATGTGATGAGATTAGTATCACTGACTGGTGTTCTGGAGAGGTAAAGCACCCTGTCGTACTCTGATGTGAAGCACTGTACTCTGTCAACTTTGCAAGTCTGGCAAAGTTTAGTTATATAACCAATGGTCTCTGGAAGGTATCCAATTATGACATCAGTGCATCTCAATCATTTCTTGCCCCAATGGCAGTCACATAGTTAAGTTAATGGGCCACGTTTCCCCTGTATCTGTGTCATGATAATTACACCTCCTGTCTCTGGTAGAAGTTGTAGAATGATAGGCAGTGAAATGAGCACTCAATTTTCATGACTTGCTGAGTCTCCCTGTGCAGGAATCAGCTTTAAGTAAGGACTTCATCAATCTCCCTGCTCCAAGTAGAATGCAGCATGAAACATCTCCTTTTGCATCATACAGGAACAAGAGCATGTCCTCTGTAGCACCAGCAACATCTGGCTACAGGGCCTTCCAGGCTCCTACTTTGGTATGCTCAGCTTCATTTTTGACTTTTGCCAGCTCACACATGGTAGCTGAAATCACGTTGCCAGTAATAGATTGAATGTTTGTTTCCATATTGATGAGGGCTTTTTCATCAACTCTGAGATGCATCCTGGCTATTTCTGGATTGGTTCTGCCAGTCATGTTTTGAAGGCTGACTTTAACATCTGAATCCTTTGTCGGAAGGGGTAGCGTGTTAGGGCTATAATGGCTCATGACTGATGGCACTGAGTGACTTCAATATTGCAGGTGAAACTGGCACTGCCCTTGATGTTAATAGCTCCAGTTTTAGGCTTCTGTGTAAGGTGTGTGGTTGACTATATCCATGTTCACATCAATGAAGAGGTTGAGCGAAGATATGCAGAGATGGAAACTTATCAGACCAGGCATCAACCCAAAGTCAGGCGCTGGCAGAATATTCTGGATGGTGATCGAAATGACAGTCCAGAACTTGTTGGAGTTGGTGCATTCATGACTGTGGTAAGTTGCAAGCACAATAGACCCTGTCTGCATTACCCTTCAACTCAGACTTCAGAGATTTTGTAATCCTACAATTCAGTTTGCTGGACACAAAAGAAGCCAACCCAGTCAAGTCCCCAATCTCTGCATCCTCCTTTCTTTGTCTTATGTCTTGTCTTACAACTTGAAAAGCTTTTTCTAGCAATTGAAGATTACTAATTCAGAGTAGGGATGGTGAATCTATGGCAAACAGCCTTCATCTTGTGTCCTGATTGATTGGAGTCACTACATTCACTTGCAGGATGAAGTGAGACCTGTGACAAACTGGCAGAACCAAGGTGGACGTGTTAGAAATTCCACCACTGAGGTATACCACATTCCTTGATTCCCAAAGAATTTTGTCACAATAATGTGCTGGTGCTAGTGAGACACCTCACTTCCACATGCATCTTCCATGCAAGGGCATGACATTGTAAGGAGCAGTGTAACGTAATTGTCCAACATTACCCCATACCAGTGCAATCTGTACATTTTTATGCTGGTCCTAAAAGAGTGTTCCTTGCAGGAAGCACTGGAGAAAGAAACTGAGGAAGAGCGAGATCTGAGACAGCAGCAGGACTTTGAGCAAATCCAAAAGTCATATGCTGAGCTGGAAACCACATACACAAAGTTTTTATCAGACAGTGGGCTCTCCAGAGGTGGATACTGGCGTAGTGGGGTACATCAGCTTCAGGAGGATGTATGAGAGAAAGGAGTCAAGATAGGGTGCTGTGGATATGATCAATTTGCAATGCTGCTCATTTATGCGCAAGATTGGATTGAAGTAGTCTGTACAGTAGGTTTGTAGCCTGATTTCTAGAGCTGATGGGCACCAACGTATTGGCATGGGGGGCAGAAGGTTCCAAACTGTTGGAGAGCCCTTCGGAGATCTTCAAAGCATTGCATAGCAGGTCCATCCTTCTCAAGTGTGTATCATTCCTCACTGTACAGAGAAATTCTGTGTCGAATTCTGTAGCTGGTGATAGTGAATCTCTATGAATGCCACCTCGTCTTCACTGAGGAGATCTGTATCCAGTTCTGGAAGAGACACCTGTGACAGGTACTCTCCAGTTCCTGTCATGTAATTGATTTTTGTGGGTGGATCTTTACCACCGAAATGGAAGTATTGGCAGTTTTCGGTTTTCAGATTCTTCAATAGAATATGCTTATTTGCATAACCTACAAAGCTTAGTTTGGTGTAGATTGAAGTGGGACTTATCTGCCTGAAACACTCACTTGCATCTGCAAGGGAGAGCGTATGAAATGTAGCTTTTGTTTGGCCCTACAATTTGAGTAATGCTGACCAGGTATTGTAGTTTACATTTGGTCCCCACATTTTGAGGAATATTCACCAGGTGTTACTCTGAAGGATGCATTCATTTTTATGACGACTTTATGGAAACATTTCCTATTGTAACAATTGCTTGTTTGAACTTGCCTTAAGGAGAAAGCCATTACATGTTAAGCTGAATTGTTATATAACTCGCAAGTATGTCTTGCATCAATCAGATTGATGCATCTTCAAAAATCACACAACTTCTAGTGAGCTTGTATTCCATGTCAGGATTAGAAGCTGCCTTCTTGAAACATGAAATTAAGTTTCGTAAGTCCAGGGCCCAATCAAGTTCATGTACAAAAATTATTCATGCAAAACTTTCATAACTTCAGGAATCCAAGCCCAAGTGCAAGCAAGCACACTAAAAACAGAAAAAACTGGTGTCCAATGCGCCCTCACACTCTTACAATGTTCTAGTGTCTTATAACACCAGATTTGTATAATTAATTTAAGCATATCTTTAATTAAATTTTTAAGCATTTACTTTCATATCTGGTTTAAAGCCAAATTTGGCTAAATGTTCTTATGGATGATTGCCACTTCTTTTTTATCACAACATATTTAATTTCATAAGGTTCTAGTAGGTGGCCAACAAGAAAGGATTCTTTAAAAAAAACTTCCTTTTATAGCTGGTTTATAGCCAAATTTGGCTAAATCCTCTTGTAGATGATCGCCAGTGTGGCTACATCAGAAAATTGCAACAATAAAAATAAATTATTAGAAAAATAAATAAATAAATAAATAAATAAATAAACTTGTTCTCCCCAACCCTCCCATTTGCAAATGACATTCAAGCAATTTGGCTAGAATGAAATCATGCAATTCATGGGAATTGAACCACAGACCAGTTGGTCCTCTTGCAAACCACCAATTTCCTGAAGAAAACCCTAATTCCATCCATCCAGCTAGCTAGCTAGCTAGCTGAGCTAGCCATTGCAGTTGCTACTCTCTGGCCCTACACTCTTCTTCTTCACCCACTTTACTCTCTCAACTCTGTGGCGTAGAATTTTGATCTTTTCCGAGCTTTTCCTGGGTAACGCTTGTAGTTAGTGTTTTGGGTTGTTGCCAGACACAGTTGATGTGATGTGGATTCCCAGCTCTTAACTGGTAAGCAGCTTCTGCATTCTGGCTTGGGTTTTTCTTTTTCTCTTTTTGCTTTCGAACAGTCTTTGGGTTGTATTTGATTTTTTTTGTTTTGGCTTGTTTTGGTTTGTTTTATGTGATCGAATCTATGAGGGCAAGTGAGAGAAAGAGAGAAGGTGTTTGCAGATGTGAATGAGGTGTATGCGAGGAAGGGAGAGACAGAGAGGGGGGGGGGGTTTGCAGATGTGAATTAAGTGTCTATACGAGAGAGAGAGAGAGAGAGAGAGAGAGAGAGAGGTTTGCAGATGTGAAAAAGTTGTGTGTACTGGGAAGCTAGAGAGAGAGAGAGGTTTTGCAGATGTGAAATTAGGGTTTGGGTCTTTCAGGAAATGCTCTTTTCATCTACTTTTTAATGGTTTCTCCAGTGTAGCCTAACTCCTTGTCTTGCGAGTTATTAGGGGCCGAGCGAAGAAGGAGAGAGGTGGTGGAGCAGTTTAGATTCCAACACCAGGAAGAAATGATGCAAATTCCATGAGCAGGGTTCTCCATTTCGGGTGTAGAGGAGGCCAGCTCTCGCCCAGGATTTATCAAAGCAGGTAAGTGTTTTTTTAATTTTTTGGGGGGGGTAGGGGGAGGTCTTGTTCTTCCCCCCTTCGTGATATCAATTCAGACCCCATTGCATGCAAGCCTTTTCTTCCCCCTCCTAAAGATCTTAACAATGCATTTTCAACCGAGCTAGAACATAAGTGGTCTGTATACACTACGAATTGCACATGCCAGAGAGTTCTCCTTCCTCTTGTCATGGCCAGAGGTTAGGTTTAGAAGATTTTGTGATCGAACAGTGGAATGATAGAGGTTTGTGGTTGCAAGTTAGGGTCTTGATTTCAAAAAACCAAGCAAGCAAGAATGTGATGAGCATTCTGTTTGATTTTTTGGCTGCATTTGCTGTCTCTTTTTTTTCCACAGTCCAAATTCCTGAACTAGGTGGGAATGTGTCAGGGTCAATGCTGTCCCAGCTGCATTGTTGTCAGGTGCTTGTCAAATGAGGGTTTTAGCCACTGTTAATTTGGAAGATGGTCGGGATCTTTATGGTTCAAAGTAATTCAAGGAGATCTGACTATTAAGCTTCAAGCTGGCTAACTTGATGTTTGACTGCACTGCTTGTGAGGGTTTTGGTTTAGATCTGTGCCCTCTCTGATCACTGAAAAATATTATGTGATTGCTAGCAGGTCAAGATACATGAGGAAGATTTAGGGGCTTTCAAGCTGCCGCACAGCATCAAACACATAAAATTTTCTTACTGGGTTCATCTGGGAGCAGGCATCATGATTGTTTCTTCTCCATCTTTTGTCACCTGCCATAGAATTCCATTGGCAGGAAACTTGAATCAAATTATTTTGAACCCAGCTTCAAGTTGCATTCATATAGGTCTAAATAATTCAGAGCCTCGAATTCGAATTGCTGATTATGGATCCCAGATAGCATTGCGATTTGTGGGTTCTGTACACCGAAGTCAATTCAACACAGATATGCGGGTGCATTCTTCAAGGATTCGACAGAGTTTCCTTTGTCTGGCTGCTCAATCTGGAGATGGTGATAGGGAGGTGGAGGGGATAACACGACGGAAACCGATAGCAGAGCGCAGTGAGAGTGCAAATGAGGAACTTCTACTCTTCTTTTTCCAGCTAGATCTCACCACTCGACTCCAACGAGCTCTGAACCAGGATGCATATGAGGTTGCACAACAACTGCGTGAAAAAATTGCTGAAGTAGAACAGGAGGTTGCTCGACAAAGAGCAGCCAAGATGGGCTCAGCTTCATCAAAAGATGAAGCACAAGATAAAGCCATCACACTCTTGCAACTGAAATCAGAGTTACAGAAGCTGATAGAGGAGGAGGATTACACAAGGGCAGCTACAGTTCGGAATAAAATTACTGCACTTGAAGCTGAATCACTTGCAGCCCAAGCAAAAGCTTTGGTGTTCCAGCAGCTTAATTTTCAGTTCAGATTAGGGCAGAAAATACGACACAAGATACATGGCTACCGTGGGGTGGTATGTGGGATGGACCCATTATGCTGCGAGTCCTCAAATTGGGCTGATGCTGCTGGAGTCAATGAGCTTCCTCGTGGCCCTAATCAACCTTTCTATCAGGTTTTGGTAGATGTTCGGGAGGAGCCATCATTGATGGTATCCTATGTTGCTGAAGAGAACTTATGCTGCCCAGAAGAGCCTGACCTTGACACTTTTGACCATCCTTATGTGTATTTTCTGTTTTATGGTATGGATGGGGCTGGAGATTTTATAGTTTGCAAGCAGCTAAGAGAGAAATATAATCAACCCCGGCATGAGTTGCCTCATGAGGAAGATGGGGATGCACCATCATCTGCTTGATAAGCCCAGCTCAATTCCAGCTTGAGACCCCTTGTTAAAAATTGGATTCTTACATAATTTGGATGCTTGCCAAGAGTTGTGAAGGAAAGAATTCCAGAGATTTTATGTCCTTGCATGCAATATCACTCCTGCAATGTAACCTAGTTGAGTACAGGACCCAGAACTAAGTGGTGAAGTGATGGGAGTTGCGACAGGTACTTACTCTGTGAGCATTTTGGGTTATCTGAGATCAGGTATGTAGTAGTCATGGTGCTTTCAACATTTTGAAGCTCATATAATTAGTTGACCTTCACTGATGTCAAACCCTTTATCAAGATGATGGTAGAGCTCACTGCCCATTGGTACTAGAAATCAAATACACATCCAACTATGCACAAACCTAACATACAACAAGAGGGCAATCTCTTTCAATTCAACTAACTTCAGCATGTTACAAATGAGAGCTCACATTTCCAGTAATATTTCCTGACGGTTTCATACAGGAGAGTCAATGGTGTGCAAGCCAGTTTTTCAGCTTTATGTGGACCTTTCGAACGATTAACTTGAGGGATTTTGACCTGGAAAATTGGGGACAATCCTAGAGCAGTACCTGGAGGAAGAAAAAACAATTAAAAATGTGCTTGCCAGAATGAGAATTAAGTAGAGTATTTTACACAAGAATGGTTGCTAAAGATGAAATTGTCACGTCCAAATTGAAATTGGGCTTCATCACATCCGCCTTTACCCATTGGGCTTCATTTATGCTAGTTCATAATTTGCGCAATAGTTAACACCACCCCAAGTTTCCGACATGAATGATCACTTATGGTTCTCCTTGATTGCCTTTGTTGCTTTTGTGATTTGACCAACAATATTATTTGTTTCTAATGTTCAAATGGGTTTCATGATCACCTACTAAATTACCAATGTAACAGTTCTTTTGGATTTGTGCATGTGGATGAGAGGAATATAAACCACACCCATTATTGTGCAATGGTTTCAAGCAACCCGCACTTTAACCTAAGTTTGTGTAAAATATCAAATTGTACACATGGAAGCTTACAATATTGTGTCAATGTTGAACAAGATCATGCTTAGTCGAATGCCATAGTGAACATGTCATTTTCTAATTGGTTGAAAAGTCCACACAAGTGGACCTTATTGATTTCATAGCTTGGTCATTCTACTTGAAACCACAGTATTAGGTTGAACAACGTGTCGACACCCGTTCAACCTGACATAGATCATAATACATTTATCAAGAGTTTAAATTTTATTATGGAAAACACACAGTATTTCATATGATGGTTCATTATAGCTTAGTTTATCATTTAGGTGAAAATTTTGTTAAATTTTGCCAAAAATCTTGATATTAAAAAGATGGAGAAAAAAACACTGGTGGGTTCACAGATGAATGTGAAGATAGTTCTTTGAACATCTAAGATCAATTTCTTGGAGGCTACTTGTGGCAAAATCATCGAAATGAGTGACAGCACACTCTTTGTTTTCTATTTTGGTGTTCTCTTCTTCAAGCTTGCTTATTTGAACACTTACATCTTGTAAACTGAAAAGAAATATCCATTAAGGAAAGAAGGGACTGGACATAACTACAACCAAACAATTGCCTCATCCACTAGGAGCTGAGGGAGGGGTTGGAAAAGTGGTCTAAGGAATGGAAGTTCAGTGCATTCAAGGAAAAGGCATTGCATCAACCACACAGAAGTTGCATGTGCTTCACGCATGTTGGGTGTGCAAGGAAGGCACCTCCTCACATCGCATGAAATGGAGGTGCACATATGCATGGATGCACATGCTTTTGAGATTCTGCATTGAATTGATTTGTAGACAAACAAACACATTTGACCTTTGATTCATGAAGCCTGTCACTAGTCTTCTTCACATTGTCTCATGGTTGGAATGTGTTTGTAGAATGGGAAAGGTGTTGCATATATGAAACCACGCAAGGATTGCCCAATTGTGTTGGCCATTAGGCATCGTTCCATATGTAGTTAGCATTTGTTGGGTGTATATCTTGTGGCTTGCATCAATTGGATCGTTCTATATGCCTATGTGTGAGTCTTGTTGGGTGTGCGTCTTGTGGCTTGCATCAATTTGATACTTCCATACCAATGTGTGAATCTTGTTTGAATCTTGTTGGGTGTATATCTTGTGGCTTGCATTAATTGGATGCTTCTATACACCTATAGATGAATCTTGTTTGAATCTTGCCGGGTGTGCATCTTGTGACTTGCATCAATTGGATGCTTCTATGCACCCTATTTGTCAATCTTGTGTCAATCTTGCTGGGTGTGCATATTGTGGCTTGCATCAATTGGATGCTTCTATACACCCATGTGTGAACCTTCTGGCTTTGTGGAAGAAAATTGGGATAGAAGTTTGTGCATCAACTTATTAGCTTTCTGTCATTATTTTTGGAATGAAATTGGCATCAAGATTCAATAAACAATATTATTCAGTGTGTCAAGTCATTGTGTTTGTTGAGAAAGGTTTCTTTGCAAAGTGGAACAAACACAAGTTTGAGCCCCACCAGAACCCCAAGGAATGACGTGAAATGAGAAGTAGGGTGGTAGTGGTTGCAGGTAAGTTGAGGAGCTTCATCGTCTTCTTCAGCTCATAACAGACTCTATGGGAGTCTTTGCATCAGAAGAGTGAAACAATTCACTTCAATTCAGTTTGTTCATCTCAGATTACCAAGCAAGAATACACACTACTTATACAAAATGGTTTCCTGAACATCACACAATCAAAATGGTAAGTAAGGTTGTGAAGCAGAAACTTGAGCATGGTAAGTAAGGTTGTCAGGCACAAACTTGAGCCCTTCTTCATCTCCTCCCACCTTCACACAACCCAGCACACAGTTGGCCACAGCAACTAACAGAAAGCCCACCAGACACCACCGGCACCACCCACACCTTTAGGGTGGAAGCTACTGCTGCTGGATTTTCTATTTTCTCCATGGACAACATTCTGCACAGCCTCAAATTCCTGTCAGCTTCATCCATATAATACAACTTGACGACACCAGATTCAACCTTGATAAGGCCCTGAAAGATGGATGCAAGTAAATGCCAGAGGGATTGGCCAGTGCTGTTCTAACATAGCCAGTGCTGCAGGAGCTGCAAGATGTTTTGTGTATACATGTGTGTATGTGTGAGAAGATGAAAACAAAACCACACAGTAGAGTGAAGAGATTGAGGCCTTTGCAATCACAACAGGACCCATGAATAACCCAGATTCACCAATGCCAAAGTGACAAAATTGATCCTAAAAGGATAACATAGCAGATTCTGTACTGGATCAAAATTCCGAAGCAGTGGTAGATACCCAGGCTCATATCAACATAACTACTATCCACATTTGCGCATTTGACTTTGATGCTCTCCATGAGTCTGAAAGATAGACAGAAAAATCTCCTTGCCATAACAACTGTGAGATACTGTGTCAAATCCACAGGGTGCTGCAAACATACATGCCTGTGCCAAAACTCCCCACATTTGAATTGGAACCTTGGCAGCCTCAGATAACCCAGAGAGAAGCATTTGTTCAATCATCAGGAATTGAACTGGGGAATGCTTACTACTCAGGGAGCTAAAGGATGCAGTTGTTGTCACCGGTGATTCAGCTCACAACATTTTCCAGTTCATGGTAGGTTTACATGACTTAGGAACAACATCTTGATTCCCATACAGATGGTTGGTAGAAATTGTGCTGCACCATCAACACTTGTGATCTACTTGTAGTTGTAGTGCCCATTTGGAAGAGGAGATTAGAGAAGGCATCCACCAGGCAAGGTGAATTTGGGACTAAAAGATTTTTATTTCCATAAGGGTATTATAGATTGCTGCTACAGTTGTTGCACATACAATGGCAATCTACATAACAATCATACATACACTCTGCAGCAATATGATCCTCTCTTAAACACTTGGCAAAAGCACCAACAGAAAACCAGATTGCTTTGCTTCATTGACAGGAGTCCTCTTTTGGAGTACAGACCAAGAATGGCTGCTCTACATACATGCTGCTAGAATCTGGTGAGGGACATTCATTCTTACACAACCAAAAAGAAAGAAAGAAAGAAGAAAGAAGAAAATAGTTGCAAAGGAACGAATATACTGACTATCTCTTTCTCTAAGTGACAGTGATTACGCCCTTCATCCCCGCGCCCTGATGGGGTTCACAGTAGTACTCGTATCTGCCCTTCTCTATAAGTTTCACTTCCACTTTCTCCCCAGGTCCATTCAAGTAGTCCTCGCGCGAGAGCTTCTCCGCATTCACGCCGCTCGGCACGTTTTCCTCGTCGAAGATGAGGTTATGAGGAAACCCGGCGTTGTTCACAAATGTGACGGTCTCACCGGCAGCGACAGTTAGGGAGCTAGGCACGAACTGAAGCTCGCCGCCATCACCTCCCATCTTCACCGTCGCGGCGTTCGCCGAAGAAGCCGCCACCAATAGCCCAGCAGAAGCCGCCAGCACTGCCATGCCTATTCCCTGGAAACCGCTAGAAGAAGACGACGACGACGACTCACTCTTGTTCTCCGTGTAAGAAGCTTGTACCTTCTGCACAACAGCTTTCATTGCCGGCATCTTCACGGATGCAGCAACTCCGAGCTTCACATTGACATCGGCCTTAAGACCACAGAAAGAAGCAACAGAAACACTGGAAGAAGCTGCCAAGGAAGTCGCCATTGCTACCAAAAACACGCTGCAAAAAAACTGCGAAATTTTCGAGAGTGCGCGGAAATACAAAGAGCGACACAGAAGACAACACACGCGCAGTGCGCACACTGATGAAGAAGAGAGAGAGAAAAGCTCAAAAACGAGGTGCGGAAACCAGGTGACGAAATCCCGACCACCACCACGGGCCAATCAGGGAGTAGGGATGAGCACACTACCGAATTGTGCGGTGCAGATTGAAAGTTCCCGGAAGCCGATAAGGTGAGAGTGGTAGGTTTTGCGGATTTTCCTGGATAGTGGGTCGACACGTGGTCACTTCCTAACCGTTTAATTCTATTATCTCTCGTGCTTTATCTACCATTTATCTTTTTTTTTTCTTTTTTTTCCTCGAATTATCTCAAATTAAATGGCCTTTTTTTTTAGGCCAGGAATGTGAAGTCCATCTCTCTCTGTCTAAATGAGTTGCAATTTTTCATCCATGTCAATGCACTTCCTTATCACTCCCTCCTATTGCCTTACCTTTTCATCCAATTTTATCTCGCGCTTTATTTACCATTTATCTTCTCAAATTAATGAATGTGGAGTCCTCCCCTCTCTCAATGCCTTGCAATTTTTCATCCATGGCAATGCACTTCCTTATCACTCCCTCCTATTGCCTTACCTTTTCATCCAATTTTATCTCGCGCTTTATTTACCATTTATCTTCTCAAATTAATGAATGTGGAGTCCTCCCCTCTCTCAATGCCATGCAATTTTTCATCCATGTCAATGCACTTCATTATCACTCCCTCCTATTGCCTTACCTTTTCATCCAATTTTATCTCATGCTTTATTTACCATTTATCTTCCACCCCCCCCCCCCCCCCCCCCAAAATTATCTCAAATTAATGGATGTAAAGCCCTCCCCTCTCTCAAAGCCTTTCAATTTTTCATCCGTATTGACCACTTCCTAACCCTTTAACCTACTCTTATCTTATCTTGTGTTGTACCATTTCTCTTTTCTTTCTTTTTGAATTATCTCCAAATTATATGCATTTTTTGGAATGTGAAACCCAAATCTCTTTCTCATTCTAGCCTTGCAAATTTTCATCCACATCAACCATTTTCTAACGCCATTTAACTTAGCCATATCTTGTGCTCTAAAGTTTATCTTTTTTTTCAAAATTATTTAAAATTTCAATGCAATTGGAATGTGATCTTTTGCTCTCTCTCTTTAAATGACTTGTGATTTTTCATTTGAATGATGAATGATTATGTTGGGGCTCATCCAAGTACATGATGTTTTGAAGGATGGGTGCTATAACACCACCATAAGTACATGCTTGGAGCTATGAATGTGTCAAGTCTCAAGCATGCCACAAGTGGATAGCCATTATCCATTCTTTTTTGTCAAAAAGGCAAAACCCCTTTTTGGGTGTGTGTGTGTGTGATTGATTGAACTTGTTTTCAAAAGTTTGCATCAATTTTGGGCTCTTTGTGGTACAATATTTTATGTGGTACGGGAAGAAGGCCCATAGACATAGGTTTGTTAACACACTTGTCCAAGGGCTACATAACAATGGCCATGCCAACTCCTACTCATCAAGTGAAGAAACATAAACGGGCCCTTACGAACATGTAAGAGCTCACCCAAAAGCATAATAAGATGGCTTTTTAGTGTCTCGAGGGAAGATTATTATTGATTTAAGGTGCCTTTTATAACTACATTGGGAAATCTTTGTAGTATGTAATGTGCAAGATTTGCTTATGGAAAAGTTGTGTAGCTTGTTATGAGTTGATTTATGAGTAGTAAATTGTCAAGGAAAGATTTTGAATTCGTAAGCATAAGTTGATATGGTGATTTGGAGTTGGTCTTCTTATTTCACCGATTAACAAGTATCATAACAAATGTTATGCTTCATACGATTTGGTGTTTTCTTTGCTACTATCAACCACATTTGCATATAACTAAGTTTCATAGATTCCCTTCTTACAAATTGTTAAGGGATACACAATTGTGTGCTTGTAATTCACTTTTCTTTCACAGTTTCAACTCTTCATAGTGAAAGTGCTTAAATGCAGAGTAAGACTTGGACATTGGCAAGTCAATGAATGAACTTCATCCATTTATTTACCCGTCATTTCATTCATGAGCATGGAATTGAAATCTCAATTATGTTACAACTTTTGAAAACAATTGTAACCAATAATTTGATGACATGGGGTTGAATGTCATTTGAATCTATAGTGAAAGACTCAATGTGGGTGTTAACACATGTCATATATATGACTTTGGTTTGCCATTAAATTTTATAATTGGTGTGTCATGTGTATGTTGTGTGATTTTCAAAACTACCAAAACATTTTAAATTAAAAAACTACATGAATTAAGTTATGCCACATGGTGTCTATTGAGCATGCATTTGTCACATGTGTTAACTTTGTAAAATAGTTGCAAAATAGTTGACATTTTGTTATAAGATGGTTGGTTACATTGTAGTTGTAAAGTGGTTTAAAAATAATTGTAAGATAATTGACATTTAGTTATAATGTAGTTCATTTTATAACCATCACAATGTTTTGACATGGACATACAAGATAACCTTGAAATATTTACAATGAAAAGTACAAGTACGAGACAATACTCTCTCTAGGTGTCTATTTTCTGTGTCTCTCCTGATTCCAGATTTTCCATCAACACCACAAAAGTTTAATGTTTCCAAATGACTACCACACATGAAACTCGTCTTCTCCTCCGAATTTGCAAACTTCACCAATCTGTAGTCTGAAGATATAATAGAGAGGACCCAACAGAGAGTTTTCAGAGTTGTAGCACTGTATGGTTGGACTTGTGTACAAACAAAGATCTAGTTCCAGTTTCAAGGATTCTGCAAGAGAGAAGATTGATTGATGCAAAAAGGTGATCAGAAGTCATCTTCAATCAAAAACTCACGTTGACACCATATTTTCCTTTTGTAAGTTCTGGTTCTTCTTTACACAAATTCTGTATCGCTTTTATTTACTTTTGAGTTTTTGGTTCCAGTGATTCAATTCAGTTGGCAACTTTGAAACTAAAAGCACAAGAGTACCGTCAAGACTGAAAATGGTCTTGTGACCACTGATAGGTATAGATGGCCTTTTTTTGAGGCATCAGTGGCAGACATGTCAAAGGTTGAAGGCCTGAAGCATTGAACAAAGGTGTGAGCAACAGATGGACAATTTCCTACCAAGAAGTGAATCCATTGCAGCTCAATGTGTGACTGCAGAGCATAAGAAATGACTAAGTGCAGAAGAATGCCCCACCAAACTAGGGGATCATCATTCAACGCAACAAGATGGAGACACTAAAATCCGTAGAATCTCAATTCCAGTGAAATTTCATTACTAAAGTCACATTGGTACGGATGAAGGCCTCACAAAATTAACCTAACTCTCAGTCTGCTCCCTCAGACGCCGGATTGTGCTGCGTACAGTTACTGCACTTGCCGTGCTGCACATGACAAAACAAAACCACCCAATTCAACAGATAACTTTTGAAGTCCTTCGAAGCACAAATATTGTAGCTTGTCACAAACTTCAACACACAATGTCTGACTGCAGCTAGTACAATGCCTCTACCCTTCAAGAAATGCTTGGAAGACTACTGCATTGCCAACATTCAGTGCATAAGAGAGCAACATGGTAGTCTGCGATGGGTGTGTTACATAAGTCAATGTTTGCAGATATCCATTCTGAATCTTTACATCCCTTGCAGCTTTTAGTGAAATTGCCCTGTTAAGATTGCAAAGGTGGGAAGGAGATGTGCAAAAATCAAGCTTACTTGAGAGTGTAGGCACCACCAGCCTTGACCTTCCCACAATCTTTGCAATTCCAGATCCCAACAGCCTTCCTCTTCACACCAAACTGCAGACACACAAAAAGGAGCTCTTGGTCAGAATTATGGATACATGTCAGCATGTCAGCAATTCTGTACATTGATTTCCTTGGTGCATAGCCCCACTAATGGCAGAAATTTCCAATCAGCCTATCTCATAGATTCAACAATATCCCAGCCAAAAGAACATGGAATTTAATTACAGATCTTGAATTCAACCTCCTGGTGTCAACGTTTACTTTGTGGATTACAAAAGCAGCCTTCAAACTCTTGAGATCTTCAACCATATTGTACTGGACAATCTTTGGTAATTCTTCCCAGATCACTTGCTTAATTTACATCCACTAAAATGGAGGTCCACTTACAGTATTACTTGATGGCTCAGAGCAACCCTAAACCCTATATGCAATAGAACAAGAGTCTTGCACTTTGGGTGTGGGGCATACCTTTCCACAAAACTCACAGAAGTACTTGGAGTGCTGACTGACCTCCATCTTCTTGATCTGTTTCCTCAAACTGGCACCATACCTTGTGCCTGCTCATCACAAGAGTATTTCGTCATGAGAGGAAAAGCCCAAAGCACAAGAAATCAATGTACTGTTATTGAGATTGAGATTGTACTGTTACTCAAGCAACAGCCAGAAAGTCTACATACACCAAGGCAAGAACAAACTCTGATCACGAGAATCAAACCCCGAGACTGAGAATTACCATATTTGCCGACAATTCCTGCTTTCTTTGTGCGTTTCGTCTGCCACTCAACCAGACACATTTAGAATGCCAATCCTCAAAGAACAACTGTATACAAAATAAGTTGAAATCTATTGTCGGATGATATGCCATGGACATCGAAGCCCTCAGTGAAGTGGAATCAATTTCTGAAGATTCTACCACATCAACGATGAGCATCCACTGCCATGGGAAAGAAAACTTAACAAATTGATCTTAGCATACAACAAATTCTCAATAGGCAGAATAGATGTATCAAGAATTGATTTCTGTCGTGCTGAAAAATTGCTGGACTCGTACTGCCTCAGAATGTAGTCAAACAAAGAAATCCAGGGAAAATCGTCTCATTAACATCGGTAAGTAGTCACAGACAAACCCACACCAGATGGAAACATTCACAGAGCATACCAGAAGCGCTCACGCATGAGTAGTACCAAGAACAAAGGAGAGAGCTGAGAGAAGCAAGGAAGAGCAGAAACATACCATTGCTGCCGCTGTAGAGCGAGATGGCAGCTGAGCTGAGCACTGATGAAGCAATACGCGATAACCCCGCCAAAGAACGAGTGCGAGGGATGCGAAGAGGCAATCGTCTACTGAACGGGGCGGGGGGTGGACGCCTGCTCTTCCGAGCCTTTCCAAACCTAAAATACAAACCTAAAATCCTCGTTTTAGGGTTAGATTACCGAACCTAGTTTGAGCTCGGACGTCTCATGGCGTTCACACCGTGCAAGAAGAACACAGTCCCACTCATGTTTGGGCTCGGGCGTCTCGAGGTGTTCACACTGTGAAAGAAGAACACAGTTTGTCCACCTCATGTTTGGGCTCCCAATGACTCAGACTCCAATAACTAATTTCATGTCATCATTTTTTTAATTAAAAATATTTTAAAAGTTAATTTGACAAATGTTAATAAATATGTTCCAAAATAACTTGAGATTAATTTCAAAAAAAAGAAAAACTCAAATTAGTTTAGCACAAATAATTTCCAATGGCTTTTAATTCCATTCAATGTATTCTAATTCAACTTATTGTTTTTGAATTTGATTTAGGGATTTGAATTCAAAAATCAACATTTCATCATCACTAGCAATGACATGAAGCCTAAGTTAATTAGATTAATTAGTTACTGAAAGTAATCATTATATGGGAGCAACTAATTAAATATGACTTTGGGCTCTGCATAGTTGGAGGATAGTGCCTCCCAAAAAAAACATTTTTGGAATTTGTTGATTGTATGTATTCAAACTACAATTAATGCTTTAATTTATTTTTTGGAAATACTTTCAAGGAAAAAAATTTGATGCAATGCTTCGAATCCTTCCCCTCTTCAACCCAAAGGTTTAAAGTTTGATTTTTTTCTCAAATTTTCCTTTTTTTCCATGCATGAAAAAACAAACTTCTTAAGCAACTTTTTCAAGGTAGTTGCACCCAAGAAATAACTTCTCCAAAAAAAAAAGGACTATATGACAACCCAACCAAGTTCCTCAAGGTAATTGCCTGCAAGAAGATATTGCTTTCATTGAAGGGAAGCTGACTAAGTGATAATTTTAACCAAGTTCCTCAAAGAAAAAAGGACTAAATGATAACCCTAACCAAATTCCCAAGAGCGAAAGCAAATGGTAGTCCCAACTAAGTTCCCTAGGGAGAAAAAAACTAAATAGTAATCCCAATGGAATTTTTTGAAAAATAAGTTGTTTGGGGATAAATGAACTTTCCTTGAGGAAAAGGGGAATAAGTTGACAATAACTTTCCATGTACTTTTTTTTTAGTTTTGTCAAAAAGATTTTTTTTTAATGTCTTTAACTTAAACTTTAGGCATTGAAAATGGATTTGTCGAAGAGGTATGTTTGAATAATGAGAAGACATGACAATGTTTTTTTTAATAAATTATTAATTTAAGGAATTCCTATAGTAAACCAAAATGGTGATTGTTTGTAGGAAGATGTATAAAAACTTTAAATTGGTCCTTTAATACATAACCAAATCTAGCTACTAACCACACTATTTTTACATAATGAAAATTTGTTAAAAAATGTTAACAATTGGAACTTTCCAATAAAACTTGGATTTTTTATTTTTTACGATTTTGCCAAAAAAACATGATTTGACAAAAACTAATAATTCTTGTTTTCTTCTTTTTCTTCTTTCCTTCCTTTTTTTCTCCATTCATTTCTTCTTTTTTGTTTTTTGGCTCTTCATCCTTCTTTGCACATGCATTCTTCTTCCTTCTTTTCTTCCCTCCTACTCTGAATGTTTCTTAATTTGCTTCATAGGTTTTGTTTTTGGGTTGTGTTATCTCCACCTCCTTTGTTCATAGTTTTCATGCTTTGGGAGCTATTACTCATTGTTTGCTTTGTTGTCTACTTTGTTCACAACTTCTACAACTTTCTCTACAACATTGCTATATTAGACATTGCTTCTCTTTATGTTCTTTTTTTCCATGTGTGCTATAGACCATAGCTTTATTTTTCATTGTAGTTTCATCTTGCAATGCATTGTGTGACAATTTTGTGTTTTTTTTTGCATCTATTTCATACTATAACACTATTATTCTTGGAACATTAAATAACTCAATTTCCTTTTTTTCTATAATTTTCTAATTATTTCCTTCTTATTTTTTGTTTTGTAGGTTCTTTGTCTACTCAAATTTTCTTTTTCGATGCACTCTCATTTTTCTTTTGTGTTTTGTTCGAAGATTGTGATAATTTTCATTTTCTTACTTTTTGTTGGCATTGAGCTAACTCTTCCTCTACATCTTTTCACATTTGTAGTGATGTTTTTGCTTTATACTACATTTTGGTGAAACAACTTTCTATGTTTTTTCCTTTATTTTTTCCCCCTATATTTCTTCATTTTGTTTTTGTTTTGGGTAGGTGTTGGTGATGCTTATTTTTTTCTTTTGTAGATTTGGTCATTTACATCCTTATTTTCCTGTTTAATTTCCATGGAGATGGACAATGGTGTTTTCTTAAAATTTTCACTATTTTTAATTTTCTATAAACAATATTTTCGTTTTTTTCCTTGCCCTTTCCCTATTATAACAGTGATTCATAAAGATGAATTGGCCTCGAAGAAGCACTACAAAAAGTAAATTCAAAATTATATTTTATTGATGATGATTTTTTTGAAAGTTTAACCATTGTTGAATTGAATGAGTTATTTGAAATTCTAGCTTTTTTAGTAAGGATTCATCCATCCATAGCCTTAGAACCTTTTGGATCGAGGCTTCCAACATCCCTAACTTTAAATACATTTGGATTAATCTTTACATCATCTATGTTCTTTCCTACTAATTTTTCACCTTCTCCTTTTTTATTTTGTACCCCATCATTTTAAAAAAATTGTTTATGATTCTCCTTCTAATGTTGTACCTACTCTTTCTATTCATTTTGTATCTTCTTTTGATTCTATAGGTAGTGGTATTTTATGGTCCCTTAATGCATATGATGTGTACCTACAACAACCAAAGTTTGTTATTTCTTTTCAACCTCCTAAAGCATATGCAAATGCTCTAACATTTGCAAACCATTAATACCTGATGTTCCTCTGAGTGTTGATGATTTTGATGTGTTTTTTATAGTTGATGTTTTTAAAAACTAGTTTAGTTTCCCCATTCCCAATGATGTTGTTACTACTATGGCTAACTTTTGTGATGTAATTCTTACAACTGATGATGAAGGTGGTGTTGATAAAGTATCCAAGTTCAGGTTTCTTGACATTAAAAACCAAGTTGGAAAATGTTAGCTAGCAAACATTGCAAAGTATGAGTGAAAAATGTGTTTGACAAATGGCCAAAATATCCATTGCAAACTTGTTTGAAGATGAAAATTTTGTTCCCAAGCTTGTTGATATACTTTCACTTTTTGTTTTTCAAGTTGCAAAGAAGGATGGGAGTTTGTACCCTCCCACTAAGTAAATACCCTAATTTTATTTTAATTTTAATTTTCTAAATTTGACTTCATGTTCATTTTTAAGAAATAAGGTTTGCATGAAGGTTTATAAAACTTTAAAAAATTGGAAATGCCCAATTATAAAACCATCGTCATTTAAAGTTCATATGATTTTGTTTTTGTTTTTTTAGTTACTTGTCGAATTTTTTTTTGCATCGTTACTACTTTATTTTCCTACCCTAAATAGAAGTTGTAAAATAGACCTCCTGGGGCATGGTGATGGCAACGATGCAACTTTATGTAGGCAAAGATTTTGCTAATAGTACCTTCTAGATTTGTGTTTTTATTTGAAGCCATCGAAACCTTCTTTTATATTTTCTTTTCTTTCTTCTTGCCTTCCTTCCTTTTTTATATTCATTGTTTTGCTATAATTTAGTATAATATTTATTTATTTCTTTAATTTTTTGATGTTCAAGTTCCTATATTAAGGTTTGGATTAGGGTTTATAACATTCCATTACTTTTATTAAGGTTCCATTAGTTTATTTATTTATTTATTTGGATATGCAATATTTAAACTTTGTTTGAGGGATTGGCCAGTTTACTAAGTAAAGGAAAAATAAGTGCAATACTAAATCAAATGTAGCACCTACTCTCCCATTCAATATTTTTACTAATGTTAAGTGCCGTTGAGTGAAGGATTCTAATGATGAGGCAACATTTTGGGCGTTGAATGTTGGTTTTAGTAAGTTCATCATAAAGTTTGATGTTATTTTTATTTAAGAGGAATGACAAATGTTGTCTCAACCTATGTGTCACCCTAATATTTCATTTAATTTTACTTTACAATTTGGTTACTTTTGTATTATTATTTTTTTTGTGAGGGGTTGTTCTAAATTACAAAAGGTTGATTTTGAAGAATTATCCCTAGTTATTCTTCCTATTGATGTTGTTTTGAAGTTATGTCAAGGTGTTTTTAAAATCTGGTGTATTGACATTACACACTATTCTTTTAATTGGCATAGGCCTTTTGTTGATTGTCTAGTTGATGATATGATTTTTACATTTAAAGAATTAGCCTGCCATTGTCATGTTAAGTGGCCTAATGATAAGTAGTTCAATCTTCATCTTCTTTTCTTATAGCCCACACCTAAATGTAAACATTGTGATGACATCTAGTTTATTACATCTTATATTGATCATAACCAACTTCATCAAATTGTTGATGTTATAATGTTTGATTTTCTTTCCCTTAAAGAAAAAAATGTTGACCAACAAAACTCGAAGAGGGGTTGGAGTCATTCATATGGAAGAAACTCTTATCTTAAAGCATATGATATGGAATTATGAATCATTGAGACCTAATTTCATATGGGAAATGAGTTTCACCCTTTTCTTTCTCTTACATTCTATAATTTATTTTAATTTTTTGTCTTTTTTTTTTCTTCCCAATTCATTTTTGGTTTTCATTTAAAAAAATAAAATTGTTCACATGTATAACCGAATCAATAAACACTTGTGTGACAAAACTACGTAGCATTTATTTCTAGTGAATTGAAGGGTACATATTTTTTATTACAACGAAACTTGGAACCAAAAAAAAGACATTTGAAAAGACAAAGGTAAGTTTTAATTTATTTAATTTATGTTTTCTTGGGTCTTTTGATTTTGATTGTTTTCTTGTTGTGTAGGATTTGCATGTTGAAGGTTATGTTTTGATTTGGCTGATTTTAATTTTCAATATAAATTAATTTCTATTACTACTGATTTGTTGATTTCCATTCATGCAAAAATTATTTAGTTCTTTCCTTAGTTTCCATTTTTCCTTTTGGTTTCTTTGTTCGCCAATTATTTTTTCTTTCATACTTTTGCAAGAGTTTCATTTTGAAGGTGAAGGTGATTTGAAACCTTTTGCCTAATTCTCAAGTTCAATGCTTCTACCATTGCTTTCGGTTCTAATACAAAGTTGAACAAATTTATTATTACTACTATTCTTGCCTCAAGATCAACATGTTATTCTATTCGCGCTTTTGCCTCAATTTTTGTTCTTGCTTCTTTCAGTTGTTGTTTCTTCTTCAATTGATGTTCCTATTTTGGTTGCTATTTCCCACCTCAAGGTTGGTGGCTTTTACTATTGCTATTCTTGCTTCAAATTCAAGACTTTTTGATGTTGATGATCTTGTTCGAGGTAAGAGTGTTGTGGAAAATGATGAGTTGAAGTTGATGTTGATGATAACAACTTTTTACATTGGACGTTTGATGATTTTGAGCTTTGTAAATGTGAGCAATGTGTAGAGGTTGTTTATGGTGCACAACCTCGACATCCACTTGAAGTGCTCAATGTCAACACATTAGCTAAACATGTGTTCAACCATTTAAAGACATGAGGGAGGGTTGCCAAATGTCCTCCTACCTCAAGACATTTAGGATTGTACCAAGATTGGTGTAAGAAACATAAACAAAGAATGCAAGTTTAAAAAACGTTGGAAGCTCTGCAAAAACAAAACAAACAGAAATAGTTAAAGTTTAGGGTTTAGGGTTACGGTTAGGGTTTAGAAAAGGGTTCTTCCTGCTTTTTCCGAAATGCAAGCTTGAAGATGCTTGCAGATGCGCCAGAAGCAAATCCCACAAGGGCCTCAATGTGAAACCCTTCTCATTCATTCAGTAGCTAGTGCGCCGGTGGTGGGTTCTGGTTCACTCGCTCTCTTCTGGCCGTGCAGCTAGGGTTTGTGTGAACCCGGCGTTTGGGCCGGTTCCCGAGGGAGCTTCGGTGCGCACTCTCCTCTGAAGACCGTCGCGAGCATACGGCAAATCGACAACGAAAGCGGAGAATCAATCGTCAGGCGTCCGCGAGCATACGGCGAATCGACAACGAGAGCGGAAAATCAATCGTCAGACGTCCAAATAATGTGCGTGTTGTTGTGACGTCGTCTCCTATCTGCTTCTCAACGATGGCGTCGTCAGGAGACGAGGAGGGGATCAGCGCAGCAATTGATGGCTTCGACGTCCTCACGCGCATCGGTTTCAAATGGAAAGTGATATCGGAATCAGAGTTGAGCGGATCGTTCGTAGTCTCCAACAATTCTGCGCAGGTCTCTGTTTCCTAACATTCTTCGTCTTCTTCTTCTTCCAGCTTGTGAACTTTTTTTCCGTCTTTCTTTCCCTCAGTTTCTTTCTACTAGACGCTACCACATCTGTTGCAGATAGATTTCTTCCGCATCTTGATGAGCACTGCTTTGCTCATCGTTCCAACTTTGCAAAGCTCGGAAACTGATGCAGTACAGGCTATTTGGACTGAAACTGTTTGCTTTCCATGTCCATTTCTGCTAAAAACGTCTGCAATGAAAAATTCCCATCCTAGCAGTACAGTTTCTCTCATACTAAGAGATTGAGATTCACACATGGAATCATTTGTCAATTGTTTTTTAGACTATGAAGTGTGAGTCTTACTTTTGTGGATTGTCTTCTGCAAATTCTGAATCCCACCTGATTTCAATGCAAATCGCTTTTGAGTGTGTCAGAAATATCAAGACACTCCAGAGTGAATGTTTCAGTTATTCAGGAATTTTGATGCCTTTTGTACTCTGCTTCAATAGTGTAATCTCATCTTCTTGGAATGGGGTTTGAAATTTGCAGCCATTTGGAGTTCTACATGGTGGGATTACTGCATACGTAGCAGAGAGCTTGGCAAGCATAGGTGCTCAGCTTGCTGCCAATGGAGCAAGACCAGCAGGTGTAGAGATGAATGTTGCTCACTTGCAAGCTGTGCCTTATGGGCACAAAGTTATGGTCAAGGCAGTGCCCATCAGAGTTGGGAAAAGAATCCAGGTACAAGCAAGACTCCCTCTTTTGTTGCTTGCTTCATGGAGATGCATTTTGCTTCATACTAGATGCATCTCTTTCACATGCTTGGCATCAGCTCACTGTTTTTTCTCAACACCCTTTCTTTGAGAGCCAAAAAATAAAGCTTAAGTGGTCCCTGAAAAGACTTTGATTGCTGAGATTAGCTTCACATGTCAGAGTGTGAGCTGCTATTGCTTTTAGTCCCAAAGTTCATGGACGTGGAAAATTGTGCCTTGCTCAAATTGTTCAGCAAGCACTAAAGAATAAACATGTGGCAGACTAAGTACAAGAAGAAGTTAATCCATGAACCTGGTATATGTCTCCACATTTTGTGCTCAGTTGATGACATTTTGAACTATGTTATCTGTGAATGGTAGTTGCTTATAGAATCTGATCGGCTAGACATTTTTGACTCTTAAGTGTTGCTTGAGCCACAACCATCACTTTCTCAATTTTAGCAGCCTCTAAACTCTCCAATTAAGTGTTGGGGGAGCAGAGTTTTTAGGGTGCTTGGTTTCTCAATCAGCCCTGCCTTTAAGTGCCACTTCTAAAGGATTCAAATCCTGATGAATTCAGATATCAGAAGCCCAGTTACCCAAAGGTTGTGGGTCCAGTTTGCCTGATGTTTTGGATTTTTCTTTCAGGTCTGGGATGTGACATTTTCAATGGAGAAGAAGCAAATCCCATATTCCACAGGAACAGGGGAAGTAGAAACCACTGCAGTTGCACGGCTCACTCTTATTGCGGGCTTGCCACATACCGAGAAAAGCATTCCTTTCCAGGATCAAATGAGCACCCTTGCTGAATGTTTGGGAAACAACAAACTGAAAAAAGTTCTTTCTTCTAAGTTGTAAACCCTTGCAAAGAGTTTGTGGTTGTATGACCTTGGCTTATATGCATTTAAACTCTGTTGTCTCATGTATTGAATAAGTCATTTTTCCTGGAATCCCCCTGGTTACTTTCACTTGAGAGTGTATAGAGTGATTGTTTGCAGACTTGCAGGCTTGGATTTTTTACAGAAGTACACTCAATGACACTCCAGCAGTGATTGGTCATTAGGTAAAGGATTATTTTTCTGAGATCTTTAAAGACAAACTCAGTTGGTTTTTTACTGGCTCATGGTTCTGGGACATAAAGTCATATCAGTTTAAGGCCATTGACATGCAGTGGTCCCAAGATGTAAGTCCTGGCAGAAATAAATATCTTTGATGGAAGTTTTGATGATATTGAAGGCTTACTTTTCTTTCGATTCTTTCAATCTCACTGAGCCTTAAAAGTCTCTCTTGTTCCAGATGGTGACAATGCTCCACCTTCATGTTGAGAAGGGAAAAAATAACTGACACCATGTTTGCCACTATCAGTGTCTCTTGAAGTCGTTGAATGTGTTGTCTGTACAAGTGGGATGTTGGAGACCACCTACTGATAAGGGACAGAAACTTGGTACGAGCATTCCTCATTTCTTTAGCCAAGAATCCATTCTTGTAGTTTGTTGTACATCATCTGTCATTTCGTCAGTAAAGCATCCATTCTTCACAGATTTGCTAAGTAGTTCACTCCATGACCTGTTTATGACAGGAGTTCATTTCTGGACCATCATAAGCAGAGCCTTATGCTGAATGTTTCAAGTACACATGATGTTAACTGAAGAGCCTCGTAGAACACCATGTCTGACACTGGCTTATCATCTATCCCTGGAAAGGTTTGTTCAAATCCAATATACACAAGCAAAAAGACGAAAGTGAGATTCTTCATACACAGCTTCACAAGCTGTTGATCAATCACCACACCAAGAAGATCAGCAGGTTCTCATCAAGCTCTGATCACATTGTGGTTGCCATGTTTCTGTGGAAGGGGAATAATCTTTAGCACTCTGCTCCAGGCTAATGCTGGTAGGTAGGGGAAGGGAGTAGGAGCTTCAGCAAATTTTCATCGCCCATATGTAGACGTGTATATACAAGTACTCTTTGTAGTATGCCATCCTGCAGTATGAAGTGGCTCTCAAATGAGGAAAACAAATGTTCTCATGATTTCTGATCCAGTCTCAAAAGTCATTGCTGCTGCAGGTGAACTGAAGGTGCTCAAGCTTCAAAAGGGTCAGCAATTACAAGTCAAGGTGAAGAACATTTCAGGAGTGGGGGATGTTTGTGCGTGCTTTTGGATTATGCCAAGCAAGTGTTTTGGCAGGGTTCAGAGGTTGTTGCTATGGGGCGTGAGCATGTTGTTGCCCAGGAATTCACATCCTCAGATTTATCTTCTGCTGCTTTAGCAACCTATGTAGAGGCCAGTTCTTCTGGCAATCCCAATTTCTCAATCAATAACTGTCTAGATGTTTTGGCCGAGGTTGAGGTTGCTTCCACAAGGTCTGTGTTCAAGAACCTGTTGTTCCTGCAATTCCTGGGCAACAATGGGATTGTGTTTGCAAGTGAGGGTAAAATGGAGATTACAATTCAAACCCGCATGTGCAGAGGATGGCTATGGATGAAATTAAATGAAAGATGTGGATACGATTGGAATGAAATATTGAAACGTCTGTGTGCAAGCCCATGCAATAAGTCCAATTCTTTTAGAATATACGTGGGATGGATCTGGCTTAAACAAATCAATTATATTGTATCAAAAATTGAGTCAAAGATGTTTTGTTTAAAGTATTTTTTAATTTTGCATTATCTTAACACCCCCCTTTCAAGGTTTCAAGTACTTGAGAAGAGACTGCTGAACTTGCTGCAGGTGTGAATAATATACATAGATATATATCTAGAGTTATCATGATTTGTATGCATTTTCTTCTTTCAGGATGACAGTTGATGAGGTTGAGAAGTTGTCAGAGGTTTTCTTTTTGTTTCTGCCACAGACAAAATCACAAACAATCCAGTTTTCTTGTTAAAGGTTTGTCAATGAAAAAACCCATTTAAAAAGATTTTCTGAGAGAAATGATTTTGCCAACTATTTTAGGAGTTGAAACATGAAACATGAACCTTTTTGTCTTTAGGGCCTGCTTTCACCCTCTATAACCTCTTTCAGTGGTATTCACAAAGTAAAGAAATTTTGTGAAAAACGAAAGGCAGGATGAAACTCAGTTTACCACCAAAATTGCTATTTTTTACCTAAACTGACCGATCTCGCCCCCTAATCGCCAATAAATGAGGTGGTTGGTATTCGGCCTCATTTGTTATGACTAAAATATTAAGATTAAGTGGAAATCTTTCTATTCTTAATCTTAATATCGTCTAGCCACCCGTTTTTTCAAATCCTGTTTTTCTGAATCCTGTTTCTCGTTTTTCGAATCCCAAGAGTCCCGGGCCGAGCTCGGTTGTCCGTCTGTGATAGATCTGAGCTCCGTCACCGACGAACGGATTCGTGAATTTATATATAAGATGTGTGTGGTGGTGTTTTCATCTTGAGTTTTTTTTTTTTTTTTTTTTTTTTTTTTTTTTTTTTTTTTTGCGGGTTCCCAACTCCCCGGCCCATAGAATAGGGGCCCCCAATTCGGGGCACTTTGCGAATAATTCTAATATCTTCAATTTTAGAAAGAATATTTTATATTTATTTTACCTTCTAAGGTACACACACACACACTAGTGTAAACTAGGGTAGACAAGTTGACGATAAGATGGTACAATTATTGGAGCACAAAGGCATATGGCACATGGGAAATGTGGGGTTTTCTAGGGTTTGAAAATGGGCACAAGGGTTAATAATAAGTAGTACGAGAGGTTTGGTGGCCCCCCCCCGCCCCCCCCCACCCCCCCCCCCCACATCCATGGTAGGGTTAGCCTCACCAAAATGTGCGAAAAGGGTTTGTCCTTGAGAGGCCACAAGGCCGAAAGGAGTATCAAATCATATAACAAGTATTGTTGTAATCTCAAAATTTCTCTTCTCAGTTTAGGGTTTTAGGGTTATGAGGAGAGAGCATGGATTTATTTTCAATTTTGTGAGATATGTGGATTGGCAATTATCCTTCGCAAGTGGAGAACTTAATCAAAATTTGGTTACAAGTCATAAAAGCAAGTAGAATGTTTTTTGGAACCCGCTATATTTTGGTGACATATTATTAAAATTTATATTTAGTCTTGTAGCCAAATCTGGCTAAATCATCCTATGAATGATTGCCAGTTCATCTACAACACAAAAAAGAAAAAAGAAAAGAAAAAAGAAAAAAAAAGGGGTAAACCCTAAACCTTGGAGCACCCTAAACCCTATACTCTTGAGGTGTATATGTAAAGCAAGAGGGGGCATGTTATGAAAAGGCAACCCTATTACTAGCAATGTGAGGAAATGAAGGTACATGTATCTATGTTTCCGTATGGAGGAGTGCACCATAATCCATATAGTTTGGTGGTAAATACAAAACCCTAAAATGGGTTTGTGGTTGTTTTATTGCATGAAGATCCATCCAACCAGCTGCTTGCCCTTTCCATAATCCATATAGTTTGGTGGTAAATACAAAACCCTAAAATGGGTTTTTGGTTGTTTTATTGCATGAAGATCCATCCAACCAGCTGCTTGGCCTTTCCATAATCCATATAGTTTGGTGGTAAATACAAAACCCTAAACTGGGTTTGTGGTTGTTCTATTGCATGAAGATCCATCCAACCATCAGATTTAAAAGAAGAAATCCATCCAATAATGACCACCACCACCCATTTGAATAACACAAATTCCAAAACCCTAAATTTGTTCTTTTTTGGGTTCCTACTGCATGAAGATTATGATTTGACTTTCCGATTTGCTTCAGATCCAAAGATCACACACACCCACTGTTCATTTTGAATCGTCAGATTCAAAAATTTTGAGATAATTTTAGGATTTGCAGAAATTCAAAAAACCCTAAAAAAATTTCTGCTCTGAATTGCATGAAGAAGATCCAACCGTCAAAATGTCTTTCGATCCGATGACACACAATGAATCCACGAGCTTGAACCGTCAGATTCTAGGTGCTGCTGCATCCGACAGAGCCCCACATACAAATTACACGAGTCAAAACCCTAAACCCTAAACCCTAACCCCTAGAGAGGGTTTTTGGGGGTTTTTGCTGGGAGGAATTGCATGAACACACATCCAACCCTCAGAGGGTCTTTCGATCCGACGACATACAATGAATCCACGAAGTGCAAAGCCCTTTCTTCTTCTTCTCCTTCTTCGTCGTCTTCTTTCAGACGTCCCTCGTGGTTGCATGCAGATTCCAAAGGCTGTTGAATGGATCCGTGCATCCGTACTTACTTGCAAAAAAAAAAGGATTCATGAATGGAGGAGCTAAGAGCAACAGTAGCTCAGCAGCAGCATCATGAATCAATCAATCAGCACGTGTTGCTTGTCATCACATGAAAAAAATTATTCACCGCTTTTGTAAAACTCGTGTTAGAAAAATTGTAGATGATTGTTTTCTGGATTGCTGTTGTTCTTGTTCTTGTTCGGATCCATTGTTGATCCGTATTTTTAGTTTTCGTGCATCGTTGTTTTGGGTTTTGTGGGTGCGTTGTTTCCATTTGTGGTGGATTGTTTCCCATTTGGCGGGAATTGATTGTTTTTGGGGCTTTTGCGGGATTGTGTATCTGTGGGTTGCTCAGGAAGTTGAGCAAATGCTGCTGCTGGGCAGTGGTGAAGGGGGGTGGGGGATTTGCAGTTCCACTGTTGCAAGCATTGTGTCTGTTAGGGCTGTGTAGAGTAGTCTAACAAGAACAAGAAGCTAACACTCTGAAGTGAAGACAATTGCGGATTGATTTCAAAAGAAGAAGTAAGTAGAGTGGAGCTCGGCATTTTTTCTCCTCTACAATTCCTTTGCAAAGTGTGCGATATCATTGCAACGAGTACTTTGTTTTTGTTGCTGGACTATGCAATGCTTTGTGGTGATGAGCTTGGAAACGGAGAGTAGAAGTGGTAGTGGTGAATGCAGTCTGTTTTGCTGGAGGCGTAGAGTTTTGATGAGCTTCCCTTGTTTCTGATTGATGGGTCTTTCGTGTTTTGATGAATGCAGTAAGAAGATGGTGTACTTTGCTTTGGCCCTGAGCGACAATGCAATTCACTTTCGGTGCAGTGCTGCTGCTGCTCCGGGTGTCCTTCCGAGAGGAGGAGGAAGAAGAAGCCGCAGCCATGCCTCCGGAAGTTTGCTTTATACATCTTTCTTAGATCACTGCACTCTTGTAAAACGAAATCTGGCGATTGGGTTGACGACGGATCGTCGCATTAAAATAGACTGCAAATGGAAAGGCACAAGGGCAAGTCTGGATGCAAGAAATGTTTCCTCAGGAAGAGTTTTGGCTGCTGCTGGCTCTTCTTCTCTTTCAGAAGGAACTGTGACTGTTGAAGAAGTTCCAGGAGCAAGTCCTCCTACTACTACAGGAGGAGAGAGCTTAGTTGAAGAAGAGAACGCTGCTGCTGCAGAAGAAAACACTAGTGTAGGTGATGCTCCTACATCTTGTGTGGAGACAACAGATGAAGAAGAAGCCACTGAAGCTTCTTCAGTTGACACCCCAACAAAACCCATGATGCAACAGACTAGTAAACTGAGTGGGCGGAGTAATGGCCATGCTACTGCTGCTGCTGCTTCAAAGAAACTTAAGATCAGAACCATTCAGAAGGAGGAGCTGATCCCGGGAGCTGTTTTTGCAGGCAAAGTAAGAGCAGTGCAAGCTTATGGAGCATTGGTGGACATCGGAGCTTTCACAGATGGGTTACTGCACATCTCCCAGCTGAGCTCAAACTATGTGTCACAAGTCCAAGATGTGGTATCGGTAGGACAGGAGGTCATAGTAAGAGTTGTCGATGTCGATGAGATGGCAGGGAGGATCGCTCTCACAATGCGGGATGAAACAAAGGTGGCTGAGGATCATCAGCAAACACAAACCCTGAAAGAGAACCAAAGTGGAGATGCATCTCAGGGATGCCAACAGGAAGATGCAGTCTCCAAGAGAGGAAAGATCACAGGCAAGAAATCCAGAGAAAGGGGAAAGCGGGATGAGCAAAAGCAGAAGGTATACATTGTACACTCTCTCTGCTGGCCTGATTTGCTTGTTTTTGCATCTTCATTGGTGGGTGGGTCTGCTGCACATTCTAATTCTGTGAAGAAAATCATCATGTGGTTGGTTTTTCTTGTGGATTTCTTAGTCTCATATAGATCATCACTGCTTTGGTATGAAATTTGAAGGTGGGCAAGCTGCGAAAGAATCAAGAACTGCAAGGCAAAGTGAAGAAAATTATTAGGAGCGGGGCAATTGTTGAGCTTCTGGATCATGGCGAAGAAGGTTTCATAAGGAGTTCGAGTCTTGCTGTTGGAGATGATGAGAATGTTTCTGCAGAAACTTTGTTGTTGCATGTTGGCCAAGAGGTGAAAGTCAGAGTTGCAAAGATTGAGAAAGGGAAAGTTATCCTGACAATGATGCCAGAAGAAGTTGTCATGAAATCTATCGACAATTCTATCAACAAGATTGCAAACATTGTGGATGCATCAAAGGATGATGCATTTCAGCTTAATTTCCAAATGCAAAACTCGATTGGAAGTCGTACCCAGGTAGTGGCATCTGAAGAGTCATCAATTCAGAAGAGTGCACTGCCAGAAGAGCAAGCTTCCCCAGAGATTCAGGAAGCAACAGCAGAAGATCAAGTCAAGGATGTGATTTCTGAGCAACCACCTCTGGCATCTGACCTTGCGGGAGCAACCACAGAAGGGAGTGTTATCAATAAAAACGGAGATGTGGGTGTTTTGAACCCATTTGAGATTGATTCTTCCATGCCAACAAAATTGATTGGCAATGCCGCCCAGGTTGCATCTGCAGCAATTGAGAAGTTATCAAAGCTGGTAGAAGAGCAAGCTTCTGCAGAGCTTGTGGAAGAAACAGAATTTCAAGGTGAGGATGTGGTTCTTGTGCAACAAACTGTACTAGGAGACTTTGTGGAAGCAACAGCAGGGATTGGTATTGTACCTGAAGCACCCCAAGCAAAGCTGAGTGACACAAACAAGGAGTTTTTCAATCCAGTTGAAGATGCAATGGGTGCAGAGCTTGTGGAAGCAGAGGAAGAAGGGATAGAAAAGGTTGCTTGTGAAGAGTCAGCAAATGGGAAATTTGTGCTGCCAGAAGAGCAAGCTTCTGCAGAGCTTGTGGAAGAAACAGAATTTCAAGGTGAGGATGTGGTTCTTGTGCAACAAACTATACTAGGAGACTTTGTGGAAGCAACAGCAGGGATTGGTATTGTACCTGAAGAACCCCAAGCAAAGCTGAGTGACACAAACAAGGAGTTTTTCAATCCAGCTGAAGATGCAATGGGTGCAGAGCTTGTGGAAGCAGAAGGGATAGAAAAGGTTGCTTGTGAAGAGTCAGCAAATGGGAAATTTGTGCTGCCAGAAGAGCAAGCTTCTGCAGAGCTTGTGGAAGAAACAGAATTTCAAGGTGAGGATGTGGGTCCTGTGCAACAAACTATACTCGGAGACTTTGTGGAAGCAACAGCAGGGATTGGTATTGTACTGGAAGAACCCCAAGCAAAGTGGAGTGACACAAACAAGGAGTTTTTCAATCCAGCTGAAGATGCAATGGGTGCAGTGCTTGTGGAAGCAGAGGAAGAAGGGATAGAAAAGGTTGCTTGTGAAGAGACAGCAAATGGGAAATTTGTGCTGCCAGAAGAGCAAGCTTCTGCAGAGCTTGAGGAAGGAACAGAAGATAAAGCTCAAGATGTGATTCCTGAGCAACAGCGTGCAGCAAACCTTATGGAGGCAACAGCAGAAGGGATTGATGCTGTATCTGAAGATAAACTGGAGACTACCCCAGCCCCTGATGAAGAATCCAGAGCAGAGTCCTGGATTGACAAAAACAAGGAGCTTCTTGATGCAGGCAAAGATGAAATTGGTGCAGCACTTGTTGATGCAGCAGAAGAGATTGAAAACCAGGTTGCATTTGAAAAATCATTTTCAATGGAGAAGTCAGGGTTGTCCAAAGCGCAAGCTTCCATGGAGTTTGCGGAAGAAGAAACACAAGATAAAGCTCAGGATGCTCTTCTTGATCAACAACTTGTCACAGACCTTGCAGAAGCAACAGAAGGGATTGATGTTGTAAGTGAATATGAACGTGAGACTGGAATGAGCCCAGATGAAGAACAACCCATTGCAATACTCAGTGACATTAACAAGGGGCTTGTTGTTGATTCAGCTGCAGACAGAATTGATGTAGAACTTGTTGATGCAACAACAGAAGTGAGTGAAAATGATGAGACCCAGGTTGTGTCTAAAGAATGGTTGATTGAGAGATTCAAGCTGGCAGAAAAGCAAGCTTCTGCTGCAGAGCTTGAGGAAGAAGCAAAAGATAAAGTTCAGGATGTGATTCCTGAAGCAAAAGATGAAGCTCAGGATGTGATTCCTGAGCAGCAACCTGTAGCAAAGCTTGCAGAAGCAACAGATGGGATTGATGTTATGATGGAAGATGTATTGAAGATGGCTGGAATGACCATTGGCAAAGAACTTGGACCAGAACTCGGTGCGACAAACGAGGAACTTACAGATTCAGCGGAAGACAGAATCAGCACATCACTTGTTGAAATGACAGCAGTGATCGAGAATGATACCAACATTGTATCTAAAGAGCCACCAGTTGACAGACTAGAGATGTCAGAAGAGCAAGCGTTTGCAGAGCTTCATGAAGAAGCAGAAGATGAAGCTGCTAATGTGATTCCTGAGCAAGAACCTGTAGCAGCAGAGCTTGCAGAAGAAGGAACAGACAGGATTGACGTTCTGATTGAAGATGAACTTCAGGCTAGAATAACCCAAGATGAACAATTCAGAGCAGAACTGAGTGACACAAACAAGGAGCTTGTTGATTCAGCTCAAGACAGAACCAGTGCAGATCTTGTTGAAGCAACATCAGGGATTGAGAATCATACACAGGTTGTATCTAAAGAGCCACCAGTAGACACCAGATTGGAACTGCCAGAAGAGCAAGCTTCTATGGAAGATAAAGCTGAGGATTTTACACCTGAGGAACAACCTGTAGCCAACCTCAGAGCAGCAACAGAAGGGATTTACGTTACTACTATCAATGAACTCGAAATTGGAATGTCCCATGATGAAGAACCCAATGCAGAGTTCAGTGACACTAACAAGGAGTTTGTCAATGCAGTTGAAGACAAAATTTACGCAGAGCTTGTTGAAACAATGGAAGGTATTGAAGATGATACCTGGATGGTGTGGGAAGAGTCATCAATCGATAGATTAGGGTTGCCAGAAGAGCAAATCTCTGCAATGCTTGAGGAGGAAACACAAGAAGATTATAAAGCTGAGGAGACACCTGTTGTAGTAGGCCTTGCAGAAGCAGTGGATGGGGGGATTGAGGTTGCAAATGAAGATGAACTTGAGGAAGCTGGAATAACTCATGATGCTGAAGAATCCAGAGCAAAACTCATTGACACAATTGAGGAGCTTGTTGACTCAGCTCAAGACAAAATTGGTGCAGAACTTGTTGAAACAACAGGAGGGAGGGGGGACAACACCAAGGAGGTTGTATCTAGAGATTTATCAGTTGAAAGATTAGAGCTGTCAGAAGAGAAAGCTTTTGCAGAGCTTGAGGAAGAAACAGAACAGGAAACAGACAAGAATGTTATGCATGAGCTAAAATCTGTAACAGCAGAACTTGTGGAAGCAACAGAAGCAATTGAATTTGTAATTGAAGAGAGTGGAGCAGCCAAACTCAGTAACACAAACAAGGAGCTTGTTGATTTAGCCTACAAAAAAGCTGGTGTGGAATTTGTCGAAGCAGCAACAAGAGGGATTGAAAATGTTTTTGAAGTCAAAGTGGAGCTTACATCAACCCTGAATCATCAACTAGCAGATGCTCAGATTGACAAGGAACTTGTTGAAGCAGTTCCAACTCTTGAGAAGACTGATCAACTGGCTGCAGGTATGTAGAACTAAGACGAGAATTAATGCTGCAACAATTGTTCAGATCTCCTTCTTTCAGGGCATGACTTCATGAGGCTGATAATCTTGTTGGGTACCTAAACTTCTAACAGAGGACATGGCTATCAAGAACAAGCTTGATGCAATCACGGAGGAAAAGCAAGAAGAAGTTTCAATACCTGTCTATCCTGAAGTACATTCAAAACCCATTGGAGAGGCAGAGGCAATTGAGGTGTTTGCACCCTCCCTGGCTATGCATGTGCAAGTCTCAGAGATAGCAGCAACAAACCTAGCAGCAGCAGCAGCAGAAAAAGAAGAAACCATGAGGTTTGTTTAATTTCCTATTGACCATATTTGGGAGGTATTCTGCAAATGGGTCATCCCTAACTTTCTTTCTTCCATGGCCATTGCTTGCAGAATTCCAGAAGCTGGGCGACCATCTCCATTGATCCCTGGAGCCTTTGCCTTGGATACAGACTCCATGACTAACGCAGTGTTTTTGGATCCTCTTGTGGAGCCAAAACATTCTCCAACAACAGTAATCTCAGGTTGGCAGCACCTTTGGTGTCAGTTTCTTGGAACACGTTGACCACAGATACTGACATTTCTGATGGAAATGATAACAGGGATTGCACATATAGAAATATAGATTCTCGCAGGCACCACTCAACATCTTGTAGCTCTGTTATTATCAAAGCAGTAAATGTAGAACTACCAACCGTTTTGTTGGTCTCTGACTTCAGTTGGAGTTCTACTGTGAGTGCCTGGACGGAATGGTTTCCACTAGACATGATGATTCTCTTCTCATGTCTGAAATCTAGATTTGCTTGATTACCAGGAGAGAAAAACTTCTATTCAGATGTCCATCTAAAATATGGAAGTTGCCCTGGTTTTGTGCATGGCAGAATTGGAAGGAATTCTTGTCGCATTACCAGGGATAATGTACTTCATCTGCATGCAGAGATATGTCATATTTTTGTGTGTTGTTATACATACAAACACATGTTCTCCAAAACTTCCTATCTTCAGTGTAGTAAAGATGATGCATTATTCTCCATGCAGGCAGGCGGGGAGGTGCTTGTAGATTGTGATTCATGCAGAGGGTACATATTGCTGAATTGGGTTTAGTTGCAAACCAAACCAACACAAACACTGTCTATATCCATCATCAATCATCCAAAGCCAATGAGAACAGCAGTCCAATGCACTTATGTCATCGCTGATGCACAGCTCCGGTGTTTCTCTGTTTTTCTACCACATATGGGGAAGTAGGGAAAGGGTTTAGACAGACATGATGCAAATTGATGCATGTATTTTTTGGAGTTTCTTCTACAGATGGGAAGTAGCTAGAGGAAGCAGAAGACATGATGCAAATTGATGCCTGTTTTCCTGTAGTTTCTTCTTCAGATGGGAATTAGGGTTAAGACATGATACAAATTGATGCATGCTTTTCTGTACTTTCTTCTACAAATGGGGAACTAGGGGACAGAAGACATGATGTAAATTGATGCAGACGGTGAAAGAAAAGGACACTAATTGATGCAGAAACCGAAAGAATAGGACTGAACCTTAAATAAAACAAACCCTAGAAAGAAGAGTTCTTCCATCCAGTTTGCAGTAGTCTGCACCACAATCCATCTGTCACAATCCGTTGTTGCACGGAGATGACGATAAAACTTACCTGAATTGCTTCCAAAAGGGCTCACCACAAAAGGGTAGGGGAAGAAGAGGAAGAAGCTTGGAATTAGGGTTTTAGGACCGCTCATACAACAAACGCTTCCACGAGGTCCAGAAGCTTAGAATTAGGGTTTCAGGGCTTTGTTCCACGAGGAGATAGACGAGAGAGAGAGATAGGATCTTCTGAAGGTTTTTGCACGTCTGATTGATTCGAGGTTTTTCCTTAAGAGGTCTTGTTCAGGAGGTCTTGAAGAGTGGGGTTGTTGGTCTTCAATAGGGTTGTTGAAGAAGAGCAGGAAGGATCTTCCATGATGAAGAAGGCAGTTCTAATGTTAAGCATCATCATGAGTTTGGTGCTGTTGTTGTTGCTGCTGCAAAGCAGCAGCAGCAGCAGCCTGGCAGCAGAGAGGACGATGGTGGGAGCACCCAAGAACATTCCAAACTCCAATAGTGTGGAGATCCGGGAACTTGCAAACTTTGCAGTCTCTCAATACAACTCCGGGAAGGTATGTATGTTATTGCCTCCTTCATCATCATCCTTATCATGATATGAATACAGTTGCAATCTCTTTTGTTCTCAGGATCCAATTCTTGCTTGTGGACATATGTTGCTGTGGAAGTTGTGAAGAAGAGAAGTGTGCTGTGCTATGATTGATCACATTCTTGAAAGAAACACTGTGAATGCAAAACGGCCCCTCTCTTTCTCTCTCTCTCCCCATTAGAAGATGCAATTCTTGCTTGCTTGTGGCATATGATGATGCTGTGGAAGTTGTGAAGAAAAGAAGTGTGTTCTGATTGATCACATTCTTGAAACAAACACTGTGAATGCAAATGGCCTCTCTCTCTCCATCTGAAGGCGCAAATTCATGCTTGCTTGTGTGGCATATGATGATAGTATGGACGTTTGGAAGAAAAAGTGTGCTCTGACTTATGACAATTCTTGTTGGGGGGTGTTTTCAGAATGTGGTTCATAAACTCTCATTCTCCAAAGTGGTGTCTGCACGGGAGCAAGTGGTGGCAGGCACAATGTATTACCTAAGGATTGTAGTTCTAGAATCCGGCACTCCAAAATTGTATGATTGCAAGATTTGGGTAAAGCCATGGGAGAATTTCAAGCAGCTGGAGTCTTTTGTGCCAGTGGTGTCTCCACAGTGCACTCTTACTGACAACCCAGATACAACAGCAACAGCAGCAGGTAATTCCTCTATTCTACTCTGAACAAGAGCCCTTATAATTCTCACTGCAACAAACCCTAAAATGGGGCTTCTTCTGAATTACAATATGGTTGGAAATTCTTACCTTAAACAAGAGTTTTCACTTGAGCTCCAAGTACTCAGAATAGAAGAGAAATCCTGAAGACCTTAAACCCTGATCTAAGAACTTTCTTGATATGTACTGTTTTAATGAATTTTAGTTTTCCACAAGGGATTTCTATGTTGATGGTAGGGTACCACTGTGTCTCCTACATCTCCTGCATGGGATTGGATGGGATGTAACAATGTGATTAGCACACAAGTTTTTTGCCTACCTCTTGTACAATTTGTTCTCTAGTTGTAGTTGCAGCCACCTTCAGCAATGACTCCAGTGATGAAGATCTACTTGCAATAGTTACATTTTGCTCATGAACCACTAATAGTGCATATCTTGCACCAACCATCTAAGATCTGACAGACACTTGCCAGCAGCATTGGGAATGCTCCAATCCCAAGAAAGATGACCATTTAATTTGCTTGAACTTAGGAAATCCCAAGTGATTCCTTGAAGTCAGGTGTTGTTTTGTCCAGGTGTAGAGCAATGCACCATCTAAGTCGGGTGTTGTTGTACCAGATTGTGCTTCCAAAGAAGAGCAGAAGATTCAAGGATGAATATCTCCTTTCTTGCATCATCATCTCTGCTTTTTCAACAAGTTTCAAGAATGTAGGTACATCACATGCTACAATATCATTTTTTTTGTCAAGTGGTAAACAAGTATTCCTTACACACATGCAGTGCTTAGTGTCAGGCTGATATAAACCCTAGTTGGAACCAACTTCAGGCCAAACAGTACACTGGAAATATTATGGATTCAAGCTAGTCTATAATATACAGACTGAACCTGGTGATGGTTGCAGACAAGATGGAAACAAAAACCGTCATGTTGTATGTATGTATTTAAGAACTTAAATACCAGAAGCAAAAATATCTAGTCACAGAAATTCACAATTTCCCCTTCATTGCAATTTAGGGTAGAAATATCCACATTGTTCAAACTGCAGATATTGAGAATGATTGTCAATTTGCCCTTCACATGACCATAGTCCCCGAGTTCATTTCCAAACACTAGGAATCATCAGCATATTCGTTCACTGCAATTCAATTTGCAATTCAAATTACAGGTCACCTCCCCCTCTGCAATTCCTCTACAATTTCAAAGTGGTTACAGGCCCCCCTTATGCACCTCTATCCAGCTCCAACTAACCAATCCAAGAAAAGGCTCTCAGGAACTGACCTGCAAATTGTAGCTAGCTCTTTGCAGTTTCAGCAGAATTGGGGAACTCATTAACTGTGAGCATGGGATATCAGAACCTGACACTCAATTGGGCAAGAACTCAACAGGTCAGAACTTGTTCTCTCTCAAATGTTTGTGGAAAAAGTTCCTGATCTGAAACTACTTCACCCTTTTATGAGGCTGTTGCTTCCATTTGTGGTCTGCTGGAATCCAGGCAATGGAAATCTGACTAGGTGAACAGTGTTTAGAAATCAGGAACCACTGAAGGACGAATTGCACAAAACATCTTAGATTTTCATCAACAATCCACATAATGGAAGAAATTCCAATGGCAACTGACTCTTAGAAAACCAACAGAATATGGAGGAACCTAAAACACTACAAACCCCTAAATCCTGATGACAAGCTACTTCCACCTCCAAGTTTCTCAAGAGCACGTACATTGGTATATGTATGACCTGTAATCTGACAAAAAAAAGTTGATACCATGTCTACTATACTAAGAGCTTAATCTCCCTGAAAATTGCCTGACATAAGAGCATGAAAAGAGTAACAACTAGCTAGCTGTTTGCACTTGATCAAAGGTCTTCAGCCACAAATGCCGCCCCAATAATGAACTCTCATGTACACCAATGTATGCAGCATTTAATCTGCATCCACATTCAGCACTTAAGAATCCTTGATCTTCAAGAATGCCACTGACTGTGCCTGAAAGAATCACCATAAACACTTTGACTGCAAGCTATACAACAACTCTGCAAACAATAAGACTGTTTCTACATATTTGGAGCAATTCCAGACTCGCAAAACTACATTGCACTGACAGCAGTGGATTAATCTCAGCAAAGAGGGGATTCCCATCAGAACAGGGAGAATTTGCAGATCTCTGAAGGCCCCATATGTCAGGAAACTGTCAAAAACATGGACAGAGGATGAAAAGTGATACTCACTTTTCAATATCAGGAGGTGCAAGAGGGTCAAAGATCTCATCTTCCTTGTGCTCAACTGCTGGGGCAGTCATCACTGCAGCCTGCACATCACAAAGTGCAGCAGCAATGATCACATGTAGAGCTCACTCATGTAAACAATTGATCAGTTTTAGTGACTGTCATTCCAGTATTTCATCTCAGGTTGGCATTCTTCCTCTATCACTTCCTCCTTTCTGGCTAAACAGGTGAGGCCCATCAATGCAATCCACAAATTGTGAAGGTCTATCCATCCAGCAGATGAAGAGGCGTAGTTAACACAATCACAGAAGCAGGCAATTGCATGAGGAAGAAAACAGTCAGCCACATTGCAACCCACCAGAACTTATGTTCAGGGTCAGACACTAAAACACTGGAGTCCAAAGTACAAGGACATGAATTACCTGCTGAGAATAATTCCCATACCCCGCATATGCTCCATATCCATATGCTCCAGCATCTTGGGAAGCTTGTATAGGGTACCCATATTGATCATAGCCTTGTCCATAACCTCCATAATAGCCCCCCCCTCCACCCCACTGGTTTGGATCCTGCTGCCCCCAACCTGCAGATGGCTGACCCAACACCCAAAGTGTTATTAGTAAAAAAAATATCAAGCATGCTGAAGCCCTGGCAATGAGGTCCAAAGTCACAATGAACAACAGTATCTCAACAGTAAAAAATAGCAAAATGGGTATAACCACTGCAGCATTATTGAAGTGATGTAATGCTACAGGCCTAGTGGCTAGGAGATGCAACAGCCTAATGATTGACTCTCAGTTCCAGTAGCACGACTGGTGAAGGGAGAGATGACATATATTTTCAGATTTAGCCAAAGTGATTAGATCAAGAGCTAGAGGTGTAAAACAGGAGAGGAGACTCACATCCTGACTAGTCTGCTTATTGGTAGGACTCCGACCCCATGACAAGCGCACAGCTTGTGATCCTATCACAGTCCCATGGACCCGTTGCAAAGCTTCCTCTGCAGATGTTCTGTAAAATGAAAGATAAACAGCACAAATTGAGGAACAAAATTTGGCCACTGAAAATACCCAAAATACAACAAAGGAACATAACGTACCTGTGAGTAAATTGAACAAAGCCACAGCCTTTGCCAAGAGGAATTTTGACATAAACAAGTTCTCCAAACTGTGCAAATACAGCTTTCAGGTCTTCATCACCCACAGTAGGATCCAACCCTCCAACAAATATCTGTAAACAGCAGTAAATTCTACAAATCAGTAAAATCCATCAGAAGTTTGCTCATAGCCATTCACCAGTAGGATGACCTTGCAAAAACTCCTAGACCAGCCTTCAATACCAAGACTGTCCACAAAACATGACCCATTTCAACATAGTCACAGTTTTGATGATGCCAAAATTTCTTGCAGAATGCATTGCAACATACCGTTGTGTTGTTTGGATCATTGTCATTGAGAACTGCATGTGGAGGTGTAATAGCTCCACCATACGCAGCAGCAGTATGATATGATGAAGCAATTGCTGCAGATGATACCATTTGCACAATGAGTCCTCCCTCATGAGATATGGACCCCAAGAAAAGAGAAGATGAGACCAAAGAAAAGTGCAACGGAGTGTGACACATGGGATTACACAACATATAGACATGATGCCTTTTTATTTCTGCTGCCTGTTTCTGTTACTAGCCAGTTTGTAAAGACATACCATTTGGATTCTGCTGTTGAGCTGGACCCAGTGCTTTCTTTGGAGTTGCTGCACTAATTCGCATCGGCCTGGTAGAGCAATAAACACCATTCATCTCACTCATGGCACGATTGCGCTCCATTTCCTCACCAAACCTCACAAATCCATAGCCCTTGGAGCGCCCGGTGTTTGCATCTGTTACAACCTTGGCTCCCTTCACAGAGGGATAGCGAGTCCTGAAAGTCTCTTGCAACATGTAGTCAGTGACATCAGGAGCCAAGTCTCCAACAAAGATCGAGTGTTCAGGTCCTGCCTCAGGCCGTCTCTCTCCAATTCCAAATGATGCCCAGTTCAGGCGGAATGGCTGCTCTGTATTTGGCATCAATGTTCCATTGTAGGCTTGAAGAACCTTCTCTGCTGATGCATGAGAGATGAATTCAACAAATCCATATCCTTCTGAGTACCCTGTCTGCTTGTTGCGTATGATTTTCACCGATTGCACCTATGAAAGAACACAAATCTCATTCAGACATTGGAAAGACAGTGCTGGCAGCTTGCTTAACCAGTTGCTGTGAGATGACTGTACAAAGGAAAACAGTGGATAATGTATGCAATCATACATAGCTCATCATGCTTCTCTGCACATTGGAGGTTTCTAGTTTCTACCTCCCCTCACATTCTACTTGCTTCTTCTGTTGCGAACAAAAGATGCAGCAATTATAAGCTAGTTTTCGAAGCTGAGGGCCTTACCTCCCCGGTGTGGGCAAAGCAGTTATGGAGATAGCTTTCCTCCACCCAGTATTGCAAGTCCCCAACCCAGAGAGTTTTGACTTCCTCGTGATTCTGGGGTTGTGATCCCGGTTGCGGCGTCTGCATCATGGTCCATTGTTGCTGCTGCTGCTGCTGCCCGTCCCCCATAGCCGCCGGCGATTGCATCCTCCTACTCCCTCTCGAATCTGACAACAAACCTGTTACCTGTGAAGGGTTGAAAACACACGCCCTAGAACAGTAAGCTTCCTCCAGCTTCTTCAAACCCTAAATGAAAAACCCTGAAACCCTTCCAGAGATTCTTTTTCTCTCCACAGAATCACGAAAAACCTAAATAATAGAAAGGAAAACAAAATCCTCGCCCGCGCCCGTGTTCCCCCGCACAATGCTTCTATTTTTTCAAGAGCCGTCTTCTTCACAGCAACAACTGTATCATCACCTAGTGTGCAAACCGTTGAACCCTGATTCCCGACTCAAATGTGGATGGATTTCAGAAATTCAAGTTCCACAAGAACCTCAACAAAGTTTCGTACCAGTAGGATTTCTTGGCAGGTGGCGAAAGCAGATGGAGATCCGAGTATCCGAAGCCAAAGATCAAGGTGCGAGGACGACGCGCGCTCTCGTTTCTTCCCGCAAATATGCGCAAAGAAGCGCGCGCGACAGAGGTGCGACAAGAAGACGACTGTTCCAATCGAGGCCATTCTGACGGTTCAGATCTTTCCAACAGCGCCCATCGCTGAATCACAGCCCTTCAAGACAACTCACTAATCAAAAATGTCTAATTAACTAATTCAAAATTAAGTTTTGTTTTCAATTTAAATATAATATTAGCTTATTTACATTTAAATTCTTTAAAATCTCTAAAACCCAGCAAGTGCAATAATTCCAAGTTATTTTCCAACCCTCCGATTTTGGTAATTAATGGTTCAAAATTCAAACCATTTTATTTTTGAATTATATATTTAAAATAATGTTTTCTATTTGTCTATTTGTCATTCATACTTACTTCTTTCGGGCTTAATTACTTTGCTCCTTTTTCTAATAACTATCTCATTCTTTTCTCCTACCCACCCACATGAATATCAAAAGGCAAATTAACATGCATTTTCCACACTCATTTTATGAATATTCAAATAACTTAATAATTTGTCTCTTTGAAGGTTAATATAGTTACTTAATCCCTTTCTTCTTCACATGAAAAATCTAACATTAGTAATTATAAACTAGAAGGAACCATTGGGAATTATAAAGGAAATACAAGGGGGAAAATAAGGATTTTGCTCATTTTGAAATCTTAGCATTACATTCATTGTTATAAATTTCTTTATCCAACTACCCCCAAAAGAAGCAATAGAAAGTTGAAATCTCTTGAAAACACATGAAAATAACACACCTCCAATGGGACTACAATCCAAGTTTTTTTTTTCCCAATTGTGTGATATTGAAAATTTGATGATTGTTTTCAAAATAACAAAATTAATTAAACTACAATATAAAAAAATTCAAAATCTTTTCAATTTTCCCCACAAAAAAGACAAAATTTGTCAAGATATTCATTGCACAACATACATAAACATTCAACATTTTTGTGTAATTGTAAAATATTCACCAATGCAAATCCATCCAAATTCCATCCATTTCACAAACTATGAATTATGTTGGATGAACATATTTGTGATTAACTATCAAGCCATCATACCTTTATAAAAAGTGCTATGTAAAACTCCATAGCGAAAAAATTATTGCATGCCAATGCATTCCAAAGTTTCATGGAAGTAATCATCTAAACATTGACATGAAATTATTTTTTCCATCAATCATGTATGATGGAATTTATGTTGAAAAGATATGTTTTGTCACAACATATCAAAACAAAATTGTAATATATTATGTATTGGCCTTAAAAATTAATTGATGAAAATTACAAGTTTCATAATTTTTTAAATACATCATAAACATCAACTTCACGTTACTACACATAATATTTCTCATTAATGTAAAATGCGATTAAATCAATCTATATGTTAATGATAAGAAAAAAAATATTTGAAGAAGATTATGTGAAGTTGGTAAATAAAAAACTTGACAATGAATAAAAATTAAATAATTTAATTGCTCAAACAAAGCATGATGCAAGCTAAACATGGAATGAATTTATAAGTACTAGACTATTTAATTGCCTTCCTTTCCAAAAATATCATCATTAAAAAATATTTCCCAAAAAAACAAAAACCTCCACTATAAACATTAAGTTTATATTTTAAAACTCTTCCCATGCAAAATTACCATAACCATTAATAGTTAATAAGCAAAGATTAAATTGGAAAAATTCATAATTGAACATGAATCTTACACATTTCAAATTAAAACTTAAAATCATTATAAAAAAAACATCTACACACTATAGGAAAACAATAAAATGTTTTATGACTACATATGTAACAATTCCTTTTTTTATTTAATGTTTGTGTCCTTATAAATAAGGATAACATTTAGAAGAAAAGACATGCATTTCACATGTTAACCTTTCTCACATTTGTTCACTAAACAATTTGGAATATGTAATGCAAGCATCATCATTAAAGTCTTGTGTGCCACCATCATCTTTATATTTGAAAACATATAAACGCCTTCCCAATTAACTTTCAACCATTTTTTTTCACCAAGTTTTTTCATCTTGTCCCAAACACCTTCCATTAAAGTAAAAAATATGTGTTCCCTTATTTTCATGGCATAAAGAAATAATGTCTCCACATGTATTTAATATTACAAACACCCTTGCAATGTTAGATTAGATTTTTAAGCTACTTAAAACTTTTTGTTTTAAGACCTTAAGCAACCTAAATATTTCATTTAAAAATTCTAAGCAGAGGGTTTGGCCATTTTGGTATTCTGTATTGTATGATAGTTTTTTCATTTGATTCGATCCTTTTCCTTTGATCATTTTTTCTCTTATTAAACCCTTTTCCAAACATCCATTGTGGTTTACACATTTGCAAAAGAATTGAAGAAGAATTGGAAATGTTTTTGTTTTTAAATTAAATTTAACTCATTTTTGGGGAAAAAAATCCCAAAATTTGATATCAAAAAATTGAGAAACAAAACCACAATCACGTACTCAAATTTGGGATTGCTAAATTTAGTCACGTTATTTCCCACGAGGTTATAATGATGGAATCAATTTGGACATTATGAATTTTGATTACTTTTTGAATCAAAATAAATACATATTTCGCAAAAATAATTAAAAGTTCATGTTAAATTTTATGGACCTTTCATTTCAAGATTATTAAATAAACTCCATCTCTAAAATTATAATGTTATTTTATCGAAAAGGGTCAAATGTTGATAAGGGGTATTGAGCTATTATTGAAAGTGAATATGAAATAAATAGTTTTTCTTTCAACATAAATGGTAGTGTAACCAAAAAAAAAAAAGGGTGCAAGACCAAACAACACCCTGTCCTATTGTATGGGTCTAAGCAACATTGCAATTTCCGAGCTTTTGGGACAAAACACCACCACCGATCCTTTCCCTCACACTTCGTCACTGAGCATTCCGATGTACATTCTCTGATCAACAAGTAGACACCGCTTCTACTTATGTAGATCGGCAAAACAGAATTTCAGAAATCAAAACTCATATTTCGTATTTCATAGAATTCGCACGACAGCACAAGCTTCCTCACTCCAGTATGCTCATCAAAATCAAACATCATACTCAGCTAAGTTGCTGGCGCAACGGAAAATTTCAACTGTTCAGCCAAGTCTCTCCATAGAACAGACATCCAGAGCAATATATTTATGTATCTCTGAGCTCATTTAACACCTTTAGCTCTATTCTTCCATCCCCAACACAAAACTAAAGGCAAAACACTAGAAGAAAAATAGACTTTTTCGACTGTTCCTTGTGATTATTTTTTAGTCGCAGGCGACATCTACAACTAAAAATTGTGTAGTTGCATTGGACAAGTCGCAGTCGTCCTTAGTCGTAGGCGACAACGGGGTTGAATGGAAATTGTTCAGCGTACAAATACAGTTCATGACAAAATACGAGTGTATATGTGGTGCCAGTATTCAACAATTATTTTGGTTATTATTTTTCACTAATGCATAGAGACCACGTGGTATATTGGATATTTGATTTAAAAATTCTTCATGACATCTAATAATATTACCCATTCGATTCAAGCACTAGGATTATGACACGTGCTTTTTAATATGGTATTTACTCTATTATTAAATAATTGCAATATATATGGACCGTTCGATTTTACTCATAACGATTATGACATGTGGCAATTAGGTTTTTATTTTAATTTTAAATAATGCATTTATTTACAGATGATGCATGATTTTTTTTGTCGTCCAATTTCATGTTGCACACAGTAGATCCTAAGCGTTTATGGCTTTGCTTAATATTTATAATAAACACAATATATACTTCAGTTGAGTTTTGAAACCCAATGGTAGCTAGGAGCATTTATAAATTGCCTACAATCCCAAAAATTTAAGCACCTAAGGTAAAATTACATAAAAATTTGGTAGTTTAAGCTTGACATGCCAATTTGCTTGGCCTCCCACCAAAACCAGGATAAGTTTTATTACTATGGTAATGGGTTACAAGTTCTTGCACTCATCAGTCCAATTACATATGAACTATTCCAAGCATTTGAATAGCCCACATGGGTTCACTGGGGAAAAATTGAACATACATAACATTGAGTTCACCTTTCTTCCAGCAAGGTCCCTGGTGCAGCAACCCAATCTTAGCTCGCATCTTAGCCCAATCTTCAGCTTCCTCAGTAGCATTCTTTGAGGCTTTTGCAGGCAAATCTCTTCTTGTTGGTGGTTTCTCATCAAAAGATGCATCACCCTGCTCTTGTGGTATTCTGCTGCTCATCACTCCCAATTTACCATCTCAAAGGAGATTATCCGACGCCAATGCCGTCATGTGCTGAGGCACTACATCAGCTATTACAACTTCATCAGAAAGCTTCTGCAAGTTCTCCCGTTGCATTGACTTTTTCCTGTCATCATCTCCTTTTGGAGCTGTTGTTGTATGATAGCAACAAATTGCAGCTCCTCCTTGTTCAACAACAACAACAGTAGTACTACCTGAGCATCATGAGAAATTCTTATTCTTTAGTATTATTCAGTTACATTGATAACAAGTTGCCATTATTCCTGTTTGTTGCAACTCAAAACCGAAGATTGCGCAGCCTCTTGATATGAAATGAAGGAAAATCATTGTCATGAAAGAAAGGAAGATCCATATCATCAATCTCCTCAATGGGATGAACTAATGCAGCCGCAGGCGAGGTGCTCACAAACGACCAACTTGTTTTCGCACTAAGCATTCCTTTTTCTTCTTCACTAACACCCACGGGATGTGCCACAGGCTGGGCACTCGATCCCATCCTACACCAACACCTCTGAAATCACATCAATAACCATGAACACCTAGGGCTTGTACCCCTTACTGACCTTGAAAAAAATGGGATACATATAATTAACTCCATTTGGAACTACAAATTAAATAGCTAATTATCTATGGTCAGTTCATATTCATTACCATTATTGCCACTGAAGTGGGTTGTAATCTGAGAGTAGATACTCCACCTAATGTTTGCACAAGGTGTTGCTTGTCTCCTACCACATGATGTGATGCAAGAAGCTTATTTGTCATGTCATCAATAGTCATGTTGAAAGTAATTTGCTTTTGCTCCAATAAATCCTTCAAGCCCCAGGACAAGAATCTCACAACTGTAAGGATATCAAACTCCTCCATGCGCAGCTCTACTTGCCCAACCTCGCATTGCCCTACAACATTTCAAAAGCACAACATGAGAATTTTGACTAGTTGCTTCCTAAGAGGAGAACTTCACAAAACATCACTAACCAATACTAGCAGGCATAACTATGAAATTGCAGAGAAATCTCCACAACAACAACAATTTGGAGGTAACTGAAATGAGTGCACTCATAACTTATCATGAGGGGTCACTCACTTACAAAGTGTCAGACCATCACCTTCATCACAAATAGCAGTGACAAGCTGCCATGACTACCCACTGCCAGCGCAATGAGCAATGCAACAAAAGTACAAACACAAGCAAAAAATCTAAGGGTGTTCACATTGATACCCATATCTGTAATAAAAATAGGAACAGTTAAGACTAGTTTTGACTTACCTCCATATATTGGAAGTTAATTGAAAGCAGGTTGTTGATGAAATTTGGAGATGGATCAATGTCAAGCAGCACAGACATAGCTCGCTGATACATCCACACTTCACTCAAGTTTGGTTGAAATCCACAAGAGCATCAAATAGCAGGTTTTTACTTCAATCTCCCCCTCTCAAGCTGAGAAAACAAAACATGGGCAATGAAATAAAACAAATCAAAGACCCACCAGATACGGATTAAGAAGAGCCAAATTTTCTTTGTCTAAGAGATCACTCTCTAATGCATCCATGAGTCCTACATCAGTCAGATACAAATTCATTTACTTCACGTCATTCAACTAATTTTTGAGCTTAGAAAAAAGAGTGCACAAGAATTATGCATTCGCTGAACCCTAAACCCTAACCCTAATCACTGAAATCGCCTAATCGACGACATTTGGAAGCTCCACTAGAATAACAGGTGATCAGAAACTATGGGAGTGAAAACGTCGGAGTCCTGGGAGAGCTTGGCGCCGGAGCTCCGGGCGCTAGTGTTGCGTAAAGTGCTCCAGATGGGGAGTCGAGAGACAGGAAAAAGGAGGTGTATTGTGGTGGTAGCAGGAGTCTGTAGGAGCTGGCGTCAAGCGATGTAGTTGCAATAGGAGGAGTTGCTGCTGGAGGAATAAAAAGCAACATCGCAGCAACAATCACAATCCTTATACGCTGTGTTGCAGTACTTTATAACGTCTTCTTCTTGTTCTTCTACGCTCATTCGTTTCCCTGCTGCGATCCGCAAACAACCGACTGTCATGCATCGTCCGTTACTGTGCTTGTTGAAGACGAAAAGGAGCTCCTTCTTCCTTTTCCAAAGCTTTCAAAACTCCGGATATCTTCTCCTCGGAGCTCGTAAATGTTACTTGCCTTCTTACTCCTCCTTCGAGCTCAGTACCGATATCTGAAGCTTGTAGGCCAAGGAAAGCGGAGCTGCTTTTGCTGGTGCTTCTTCTCTGATGATCAAGTCCAACTTCACGAGGTCGAAGTTCGTCGTACTCAGCAATTATCACTCAAAATCTCTTGCTCTTTCTCCAATGCTGTGCATCAAGTATCGCGAAGTACCTGAGAATTTGAATGCCCAATGTTCTGGAGTCTCATAACATGAAAGATGGGACTTTCAAAGGCTTTCCTTTGGCATGAACTTTGAACAGGACAATGTTAGAACATCTTTTAGAATTAATTGGGTTTGAACCCAGGTTTTAAGGTCATGAGAGTGTAAAAAGGAACTTATACCTCAAGTAAGTGTGTTCCCGTAAGTCTACAATGTTGGGTGTGTAAGCACCTTGATTGTATTTTCGTCAAATTCAGGCCATTTTCCAATATTTCCAAAATTATCCAACATAAAAAATGATGTTGGTCACCATCCATACGAAACATTAGTCGATTTTGGCAACACATGCATGATTAAGTAGAAAAATAGTTATGTGAGTTAAATATTCCACCTTGTTTGGCTATTTGTATATGGCCATCAGGGGATAAAACAAAATATATGGCTTGTTGGAAAAAGCTGGGTAAATGACTAATTTAGTCCACAAACCACATTTCCACTAAATTCAAGGAATTTAATTTTAATTTATCATATGAATATTATGAATATGTACAAATTTGTATTTTACACCTTTGTATAACACTTTCATTAAAAAACCACACAATACGATATTTTACATAGAGACATACGCCAACTATGACTAAGCACCATTTCGCTTACTACTAAATGGGACTTTAAATGACCACTCTTGGATGATAAATCTAACCCATATATAGATGGAAATAAAATTAGACGCAAACTAGTCGTAGGTTAGTCAAAGATGATTTGACTAATGTCAACACGATGTCACAATAGTCGTAGATAACAAAAATTTAGTTGCAAAGACCAAATAGTTGCAGGTAGTTGTAAATGTGATGGTCACATATTGGCCTTTTTCTCTAATGAAAGCTCATCTCCGGTTCTGCCTTAGTCTCTAGCTATTATCTAAACTTCTCCACCTTAAGCACTGTTCATCCAGACTCAAAACAACTATTCAGTCCAAAAATGTCCTCCTAAAAAACCAGACCCTTTTGATCTATCTATCAATTCAACTTTGTCCTCATCTGCCACACTCTATTCCACACTTCCATACAACTCTTCCCAATTTGCTTTCCACCAAATCCTCTTCTCTTTTCTGCCAATTCGTCTGGCTCCAAAACTCGTTGTCCTCCTCTAATCTCCTCCACTTCGCTTCTTTCACAAGCTATCCTCCCCAAAACTCCTCTTCCGTTCGTCCCTTTTTACCATAATTAACGCCACCTTACATCATCGCCGTCATCCTCTCCACTTCCGCTCATCAATGCAACTTCACTCCTCACCACCATTTGCGCCACCTGATTCCTGTAATTCAGATCACACACACACAGAAATACTTCCCCATGCATTCCCATGCAGCAGTCTTAGAGATATTTCCGCCGCAAAAGTCAAGGCGGCTAATTAAAACACAAATCAAGCCTCAAAACATAATGTGTTCACACTAGTGTGGTGACTTACTGTTGGGTCACATATGTAACCCCTCCGTTCTTTAGAAAGTTGAGTCTCTCAGCTTCACTCAATCCGGTTGAACATGATAGATTTGAAGATCCCTGCGAGACCTTTCCCATTGGTGCCCATCAACATCCTGGATGATGCACATTTGACTGCCTTCTTCAAAGTCAAGGTTTCCTTTCCCATCAGCATGCCGAACAAACTTGTATGGACCCTCCTAGCTCGCAATTAAAGCATTTTTCTTCCCTGGCTTCTTCACCTTCACCATTGTCTCCCCTGCAACCAAACCTTCAAACAAATGCTTACCTTTCTTAGTAGCATAAATCTTTTTTTGTTTCTTTTGTGCTTGCTTCACATTGAGTAAGACGTTTTCATGGATGTTTGTTATAAGCTCCGCCTTCTGCAGAAATTGTGCTGCAGCAATCTCCACATCAATGCCATCATCAGTCACAACAATCAGAGCGTGCAGGTAATTGTCTGCCCTAAGACGTGGTGTGCGACCAGTTAGAATCATGAAAGGTGAAAATTTAATGCTAGCTTGGATCCCACATCTGTACCCAAACAAGATCTTAGCCAGGTGTTCGTCCCAATAATTCACGTTTTCAAGCGTCGTAACAAGAACAATGATTCCATGTTTGATCGTTTTGATCAAGCGCTCCGCTATCGCATTACATTGAGGTCACTGGAGTGTAGTGTGCTGATGCTGGATTCCGTAGTCATTGCACATCACATCGAATTCTACAGCCCATTCTCCACCATTGTCAGTAAGCACAAACTTGGGGACTCCATACCTGCAGATTATGTCATCTCCTAAAAATCTGGCTGTAGTTTTAACACCATGATCAGTAACCTCCTTAGCTTCGCACCATTGAATGTATTTGTTCCCTGACTTTGTTTAAGGCAATGGTCCTGCAATGTCCATGGCAACTTTATGAAACAGATCGCAGAAGGGTATGCTCTTCAATTCCTCATTTTCAAAGCGGATGCTACCCGCACTCCTCACCAATTGGCACTGCTGGCACCTTTTAACTGCCATCTTGACATCTTTAGTCCGATTACGCCAGAAGTACCTTCGACAGATCTCAGCCAACGTCCTCTGTTTTCCAAAATTCCCCAGATCTTTATGCATTTGAATCACCAGTGGCAATCTTTCCTCTGGCTTAGGCACATGTAGCCCTTTGAAATAAAGCCTTTGCTCCTTCCAGTAAATCCCTGGTGAGCATCATGAAACAAGCTGCATCGAGATCTATAAAATTTGGATCATTGACATCAGGATGTTCGAGTAAATTAGTGCATGGTCCACTAAGAGGAAAAAACTGAACTAATGGAACATGAATTACGCTAGTAAGGGATGTACGAGCATAGAAACACTTCAAAGTAGAAGTTGGGTGGACTAAAATAATTGATGGACGTGTCTGTGTTATAGTACCATTTGTAAGATTATTCGTATTTCTAATAAGAGGCATATTGTAAAAAAACTTCCAAAAACCTAATCTCAAATACACCAAATGCCAAATATATATTCAAAAAACCTAATTTCAAATCCACCAAGTGCCAAATATGTTTTCAAAAAACCTAATTTCAAATCCACCAAACGTCAAATATGTTTTCAAAAAACCTAATTTCAAATCCACCAAGTGCCAAATATGTTTTCAAAAAACCTAATTTCAAATCCACCAAATGCCAAATATGTTTTCAAAAAAACTTAATTTCAAATTCACCAAATGCCAAATATGTTTTCAAAAAAACTTAATTTCAAATCCACCAAATGCCAAATTTGTTTTCAAAAAAACTTAATTTCAAATCCACCAAATGCCAAATTTGTTTTCAAGAAAACTTAATTTCAAATCCACCAAATGCCAAATATATCTTTAAAAAACCTAATTTCAAATCCACCCAATGCCAAATATGTTTTCAAAAAACCTAATATCAAATGTAGCAAATGCGAAATATATTTTCAAAAAACCTAATATCAAATGTAGCAAATGCGAAATATGTTTTCCAAAAACCTAATTTCAAATCCACCAAATGTCAAATATATTTTCAAAAAACTTAATTTCAAATCCACCAAATGCCAAATGTATCTTAAAACCTAATATCAAATGTAGCAATTACGAAATATATCTTCAAAAAACCTAATTTTAAATCCATCAAATGCGAAATATATCTTCAAAAAACCAGACTCAAATCTAACAAATGACAAATATATTTTCAAAAAACCTAATCTCAAATCTATCAAATACGAAATATATGTTCAAAAAAACCGGACTCAAATCTACCAAATGCGAAATATATTTTCCAAAAATCTAATCTCAAATTGACGAAATGCGAAATATATTTTCAAAAAATTCAATCTGAAATTGACCAAATGCGAAATATATCTTCAAAAAACTTAATTTCAAATCTATCAAATGCGAAATATATCTTAAAAAAAAAACTTAATTTCAAATCCACCAAATGCCAAATATATCTTCAAAAAACCTAATCCAAATCTATCAAATGCGAAATATATCTTCAAAAACCGAACTCAAATCTACCAAATGCGAAACATATTTTCAAAAAACCGAACTCAAATCGACGAAATGCTAAACATATTTTCAAACATCTAATCTCAAATCGACGAAATGCGATATAATTTTTTTCAAAAAATCTAATCTGAAATCGACCAAATGCGAAATATATCTTCAAAAAACCTAATTTCAAATCTATCAAATGCGAAATATATCTTAAAAAACAAACCTAATCTTAAATCCACTAAATGCCAAATATGTTTTCAAAAAACTTAATTTCAAATCCAGCTAATGCCAAATATATTTTCAAAAAACCTAATCTCTTATCCACTAAATGCGAAATACATCTTTTAAAAAAACCTAATTTCAAATCCACTAAATGCCAAATATATTTTCAGAAAACTTAATCTCAAATCTACCAAATGCGAAATATATTTTCAAAAAAACTTAATTTCAAATCCATCAAATGCGAAATATATTTTCGAAAAACTTAATTTCAAATCCATCAAATGCCAAATATATTTTCAAAAAATCTAATCTCGAATCTATTAAATGTTAAATATATTTTCAAAAAAATCTAATCTCAAATGTACTGAACCGAAATATAATTCCAAAAAAAAAATCTAAAATTCACCAAATGCGAAATATATTTCTAGAAAATCTAATCTCAAATCCATCAAATGCGAAATATATTTTTTCAAAAAAAAAATCTAAAATTCACCAAATGCGAATATATTTCTAGAAAACCTAATTTCAAATCTATCAAATGCGAAATATATTTTCAAAAAAACCTAATCTCAAATCAACTAAATGTGAAATATATTTTCAAAAAACCTAATTTCAAATCTACTAAATGCGAAATATATTTGTAGAAAACCTAATCTAGAATCTAGCAAATGCCAAATATATTTCTAAAAACCTAATCTCAAATCTAGCAAATGCGAAATATATTTCCAGAAAACCTAATCTAGAATCTAGCAAATGCCAAATATATTTCTAAAAACCTAATCTCAAATCTAGCAAATGCGAAATATATTTCCAGAAAACCTAATCTAGAATCTAGCAAATGCCAAATATATTTCTAAAACCTAATCTCAAATCTAGCAAATGCGAAATATATTTTCAGAAAACCTAATCTAGAATCTAGCAAATGCCAAATATATTTCTAAAAACCTAATCTCAAATCTAGCAAATGCGAAATATATTTTCAGAAAACCTAATCTAGAATCTAGCAAATGCCAAATATATTTCTAAAAACCTAATCTCAAATCTAGCAAATGCGAAATATATTTTCTAGAAAACTTAATTTCAAATCTATGAAATGCGAAATATATTTCTAGAAAACCTAATCTCAAATGTAGCAAATGCGAAATATAAATCTAGAAACCTAATCTCAAATCTATTAAATGCCAAATATACCAAAAATGTACAATATATCAAATGCAAAATATGTCAAATGACAACTATCAATGTACACCAAATGGCACATGGCAAAAATGTACAACTACCAAATGTTATATATTTCAAATGACAACTATTAATGTACAATAAATGCCAAAGGTAAAAAATGTAACTATATCAAATGCAAAATATGTCAAATGATAACTATCAATGTACACCAAATGCCAAATGTTAAAAATGTACATATACTCCATAAATTTGGTGAAAAGTAAATAAAAGTCCTTAATTTTGGCAAAACTATACATAATTCCATAAATTTGACAAAACTAGAACATAATTCTATATTTTTGGCAAAACTTGATATAACTCCATATTTTTTGGCAAAAATTCACATATTTCCATAATTTTGGAAAAAAACTTGTGACAATTCCATATTTTTGGCAAAACTTGACATAATTCCATAATTTTGGCAAAAATTTGGTACAATTCCATATTTTTGGCAAAACTTGACATAATTCTATGTTTTTGGCAAAACTTAACATATTTCCATCATTTTGGAAAAAACTTGGTACAATTCCATTATTTGTATGGGCATTAACCATAGTTTTCCAACAAATTTTCATGCAAAATAATCTTAACCATCACAAACTTCTTAAGCCGTGATTTGGGCAATAATAATCGTGTAATTTTTTTTTCATAAGTTCTAATAATTTAAACATGAATGTTGTGCATCTAAAATATCTAAAAAACACCTATAGTATGTAAGATGCAAGATTTTAATATGAACTGATTTAATTTTCACCTTCAAAAGTTCAAACAAAAAACTAATACATTATACATAACTACAAATTTAAAAAAAATGATTATCACATACCTAGTCCACATTATATCATCAACCACACTTGATTATGAAAAAACTTCATATATTAATTTTTTCATGTCGTTGATAAGCTTGTGATATTTTCAAATTTGTTCATTCATTTTTGTTGCTTTTACATGAAGTTCATCAAGGTACTTTAGTAGCAAGCTATTGTATGAAACTAAGGCCTAGAGCCAAGAGTTTAGAACTTGGGATGATAAAAATGTTTTTTCCTCTACACACACACACAAGTAAATCCTTAAAATATAATCACAAAATGAATCTTATATAAGTAAACCTAAAAGCAAACATGAGGATGAATGGAAACATTTATCCTCATTACGGATGAATGATTTTTTCATCCATCTCATGTATGGATTGAAAAATTGATTTTACATATTTTTAATATATAAAACTTCCATTAGATTTATGGATGAATGTTTTGTTTTATTGTTAAGTTTTTATCAAATATATTTTGAGTTTAAAAAAAAATCATATATGCTTTATTTGGGCTTTAAAAGTAAGACAAGCTACATAAACTATGAATATGCAATTAATTCATATTTTTGCCTTTATGTAATTATACACAAATAATTTAATAAAAATGATTTAAAACAACTTGTTTAATAACAACTTAAATTTTTTCATTAATTAAAAATTTTCATTTTATCTTTTCTAAACGATTAAAAAATATATTACCCTATCACATCTTTAATGGGAGAATATTTTACAACTTAAAAAAGATCATAATCATTAATTAAAAAAAACTTAAAACTTTCATGACAAAGATTGTTCACTATAATTGTTTTTTTGTATGTGAAAAATTTCATGACAAATTATTGTTAATTTGAATATTTCTTGGTTATTTTGTTAAATTATAATATTTGTGGCAAGTTTTTACAAGTTAAAAATGTAATTTAATCAACCTTTGAATTGTTCACATGTGCCCCAATGTTATAATGTATTGAAAGTTTATGATTTGATCCACTTTTAATTCCACATTTCTATCATAGAATTTTCTCCATATATATAAAATATCACTTTAAAACGAATTGTAACATTGTCATTCCTTTTTATCTACACCATATCATGGAAACACCAATTTCATGACTCATTCGTACACCATTTTTTATTTGAATTTGCATTAATTATTATCTTTTTTAATTTGTGAAAATTGATTTCATCTTGAGCTCTTGCTCATGAATTTTTTCTAATCCCATGCATTTCAAGACTCACATTTTTATTTTTTCCTTAAAAGTTAAAAATATTTGCATTTCATTACAAACTTCAAATTCAACAATGCTTTTAATTTAATACCATTGTACAAACATAAAGTTGCCAAATGAAGAGAAGGTTCAATTGGGCAACTTTTCTAATAAGTGGTTGAAACCAAACAAGGAGCATTTGTAAAGTTCTTGGACAATAAGTTGAGACCAACTAAAGGAAACATACTTAGCGACTCCTTTGATGCTTAGCATCACCTTTTTCTTGATGAGATTTTCTATCTCCCTTTTAATTTAAAGGAATATTTTCTTGAGCTTCATTTGACAACAACTTGATATTTTGTGTAATTTTGACATTTACTTCTTTTTGACCAAATTTGTTCTAGTGGGACCAAGGATTTTCACATTGAGGAAAAGGCTTTCATTAGTTCCTAGAAGCCTATTTTTTAGGTGGGGCTTGCCACTTACCAACCTCTTAAAACGGACATAGGATAGACACTTTTGATTGAAGGCATCATTTAGCATGAATTCATCTCACAATGATGTCACATGAAGATCTATAACACTAAGAAGGATGACATTCGTTGGAACATGGTTTGCCTTTGTATTTCTTTATTTTTCAATAAAAGGGGTTATGTCTACCTCCATGCTTGTAGCTCCCCCCTTGGACAAGTGAAAGTTAAACTAATGGCAAATGATACCAAACAACAATGTATACAAACATTTCTTTAAGGGGGGGTTGAAAGTTGCTCACAAATGATGTTAAACAATAATGTGGTTGAACATTTCTATCATGGATGGTGAAAGTTTTGCAAATGACACCAAGCAAGTGCATGCTCAAACATCTCCTTCCTAGGTGGTGAAAGCCAAATGGGTGGCAAATGACAACAAACAAATGTGTAATCGAAGATTTCCTTCACATGTGATGAAACCTCGAATGACGACAAGGGATTGTGTAGAATCTTAAATCTCCTTCATGGGTGGTGAAAGCCCACATCTCCTTTAGGAGTGATGAAAGCCAAGATGGTGGGTAGCAACCAACACCAATGGGTTGTGTAATTGAACAAAAATTGTTATGGGAAATGCAAGGTGATGGGGATTGAATGTTGTTTCCAACATTCATTTGGATAAAGGGTGGAAGTATATTTCCGACTACATAAGTTCTTCAATGACACATTTTTCGCTCAACAAACCCTAAGACATATACATTGAAGTTATTCCAACCAAGAATGTGGATACCATGAAATAGTATATTATGAAATCATGACGAATGTGTAGAGTATTGTGAAAACTTGCCTTTTGCTTGGAAGAAGAAGAAAAATGGTACCCACGAATCCTCACCCTCCTTCGCAAGATTGATTGTCCTCCTCCTCCTCCTCCTCCATCATTCTCTCCAACAACCTACTACAATTTCCATCTTGCTGAAATTTCTGCAAAACTGAAGGGACGTCATCATCATCATCATGGAGAAGAACATCTATGTGCAAAGGCATGATGATGATACTGAAGTGGTTTCAAGAATTCAGAAGATTTCAAAGCTCATATACCTAAGAAGAATACGAAGAGGATTAGAGCATTATGATGCTCTTGTAGTTTCAAGAATTCGGAAGATTGCAAAGCTCTTACACATAAAAAGAATACAAAGAGGACTAGAGCATGATGATGCTCATGTAGTTTGAAGAATTCGGAAGATTGCAAAGCTCTTTCACATAAGAAGACGAAGACGAAGACGAAGAAGAAGAGGATTGGAGCAATGATGGTGTTCTTGTGGTCTCAAGAATTTGGAAAATTGCTCGTGTAGAGAAGATTGCAAAGCTCTTTCACACAAGAAGAAGACGAAGAAGAAGATTGATGGAGGATTTGCAGGCATCTTATATGTGAATGTATTGCAGATCCATTGAGAAGGTGGAAAGCTTTTGTCCATTATGCTCAACAACAACAACAACCACCAAGTTCAATTTCATTACAGCAGAGTACAAGAAACTTACAAACTCTAGAGAATTGGCGAGAACAGCACTTTGCATATTCAAACATCCGCACGCAAGAGCTCGCTCGATCGACATTGTTGTTTGCGATTTGCTTCTGTGAACATTATTATCGTGGCCGTCTGGAAATTCAATGGAAGTTCTATCTCAAGTACCTACGCGCGCGCGGAAGAAGAAATGTTATTTTGTCTAGAGTAGTAGTGGCAGCAAAGAGGCAAGGAGATTTTTATAGTTCTATTAGGGTTGTTGCGTGAGAGCTGTGTGTGTGTGTGTCGGAATTGGCGCATGGCTGCAGTTGTTGTCTGCCATTCTTCTTCTTCTTCTCTCGGCCGATTTGCTTCTGTGACGCGCTCCGTCGCTACAAGCCGTCCGCGGTGGACGTTCTGCGTCACTACTACCGTCAAGCTCCGATTCAATCGATCTCTTACTGGTACAAAACACGTCTTCCAATTGCTTCTGTCAAGCATCCAATTCGCAAAGGATTTGCTCCATGAAGGAAGAGAAGATCTGACAAACACATACACTTGTTCCGCTTGTTTCTTCGCAACTTTGCACACAGTCCGTCTTTTTTTGTTTTGGTTATCGTGCAGGAGTTGTTGCAAGCATGGCGCCGACGACGACAACAGACAGCCACAACAGCAGTGCTGCGAAGCCAGATCTGGATGTCCGAGTGACCAGCTCCAATGCGCGTAACAAGGAGAGAAGCTTGCGGACGGAGCTCTATCCGCACATCAAATGCTTCAATTCGGGATACCTGCCAGTGTCGAAGCTTCATACACTATACTGGGAAGAAAGCGGCAACGCGACTGGACAGGTAAGTCGTCTTCTTGTGCACGGTCAAAAAAAGGAAATGGACCAGAAAAAAAGGTACCTAGTGTGGTGCAGATGGAACAGCTATCTCCGTCTCTGCGACGAGAAGCTTTGCTTCTTGAGGAAGTGTTTTCTTTCCTTTGCCATTGCAAGCATAATCGCGAGTCTGAACGAAATCGGATCCTTTGCAATTGCAAGCACAGTCGTGAGTGTGAAAGAGATCGGATCTCTATCCAACAAAGTGTTCTGATAGATTTCTTCTCTTTGCAGGCTGTTGTATTCCTTCATGGAGGGCCAGGAAGCGGGACAAGCAGTGGAAACAGACGATTCTTTGATCCCGACTTCTATCGCATCGTTCTGTTCGACCAGGTGAGGGAGGATCTTGTTGTTGTAGGTTAAAATAGAGGCTTTCAGTTCTCTTTGTAAGAATTTCCTCCTTTTGCTTGGTAAGGATGAGGTTTGTTCAGAACTCTTGGAAAAATTCTGCTGCTGCTGCTGCTGCTGCTGTTGACCATCTATTGAAGGATGCTGCTGTTATTCTCTACTGCCATTCTTTTCTCAAGGTGCTTGAATAGCAGTAGGTGAGAAATAATTGGATCGGTGGACAGAGGGGTGCAGGGAGGAGTACGCCACATGCATGCATCGAGGAGAACACTACCTGGGATCTTGTCAATGACATGGAAAAGCTTCGAGAGCATTTACAGATCAAGAGATGGCAGGTCAAATCATCAATTCCAACAACCAACCCAATTATGTTTTCCTTCATCAATTTGGAAATAGCAGTTTCTTGATTCTCAGACACAAGATAAGGAATAGATGGGAAACAAATGCCAGTGGAAGCTTACAAGAAGAAAAAGGAGGTGGTGATTGTTCAGACCTTTTTGGAGCTCTGAAAGCAGCAGTTTTTACCAAAATAAATAAATTTCCAGTGCAAGAGGGAGACTTGTTCCAAATTACTTAACTTTGTTTGCCACACTTGCATTTCTGTTTCCCTGAACTCTGGAGATTGAAGGATTTTCTTTTTTGCAGGTCTTTGGTGGATCCTGGGGAAGCACCTTGGCTTTGGTGTATACACAATGTCATCCTGAGAGGGTAAGATATGCAATGTTGAATCTGTTGTTCAGTCCTTTCCCCCCTTATGTCCATCTTCTTGCTGTCATTCTATGCTTTCTTAAACCTTGAAGAGTGCCCCAAAAGCCGCGCTGAAGGGATCATCCAGAACCCTAACTTGTTTGCTTGAATCCTGAAACCTCAACATGTTTGATCCACATTGCACTTTGTGGTGTATTCTCACTGATCCAAAACTGATGTAGATTCACCATGATGGCATTTGCTGGTGTATGTATGTCTGGTTTTTGTTTGGAATGGGCCATAGTTGTGGGTCTTTGGTTCTACACTGAACCCTTTTAGCTTATGAATTGTTGTGTCCATTGAAAATTTGTGCTGCACAGGAGCAATGCATCAGCCACTTTTGCAGTCATTGAACTTCTGTGTATAACTCATTTGTTTGTTTGTGTGGTAAGGTTCTTGGAGACATTCATTTTCTTTTCTCACATCTCCAAATTTTGTGAATGCTGTGATGTTTACAGGTCACGGGTGTGATTCTGCGAGGCATCTTCTTATTGCGAAAGAAGGAGATTGACTGGTTTTACCAAGGGGGTGCATCTGCAATTTTCCCTGATGGTAAAGATTGCTCTCTGTGACAGAGAGCTGAAACCGGATACTACTTGCTTGGATTGTTCTATTTGGACTTCAAGTGGCAGAAAAAGTAGAACTGTTTACAACATGGTTTGCTGGTAGTTGATTTCTGAGATGAATGAGTGAGTTTGTCATGTGGGACTGGGTATGTGTTGTTGGTGCAAGGGGGCATGTAGCTTGGGAGCCATATTGTAACTTTATTCCTGACAATGAGCGCAATGACTTCGTAACAGCCTACAGCAAACGCCTTAATAGCCCGGATGACTCTGTCCAGGTTATCTTTGGCCCATCAGGACATTCACTACCAGCTGAATCATCCCAGTATATTTTTCCCTGATTTCAGTGGTCTTATGATTTCCCTTGCTTAACTTTTGGGATTGGCATGCTGATTAATGGGTATGGGAACTGATGGTTTTCCAGATCTCAGCAGCAAAAGCTTGGACAAACTGGGAGATGGCTACTTCATATCTTGTGCCTAATGAAGAATCTCTGAAGCGTGGCGAGAATGATCAATTTGCTCTGGTATGATTTGCATTTCTTGGGGTTTTTCTTCTTATAAGAGGATTTACCTTATGATCCTATTGGCTACCACAGGGTTCTGCACTCTTGCATACATTGATTCAAAGGGGCTGAAAGTTGATACTTTTGAGGATGTGCAGAGGCAAATAGCTCATGGGGTTGGGTAAACAAGTGCAGGCCTTTGCACGAGTTGAGAATCATTACTTCAAGAACAAGGGGTTTTTCCCAACTGATTCATTTCTTCTTGACAATATGGACAAGATTCGACACATTCGAGCTGTGATTGTTCAGGTTAGTTGGCAAATCCCCAACATTCTGGTTGAGTGGGTCCAGATACTCCATGAAACATGTTCAACATGAAGCTGAATGAAAAGGACATACCTGATCTCTATTCAGGCTTGGCCTCTGAGCAGTTGTATTTCTCTGCTTCCCACTCCTATTTCTCAAAATGTTTGCTCTGGTCTATAGCAATAGAACTATGTCAAAGGTACAATGTCTTTGGATAGACATTATTCCTTTATGAACTAAGAGGTTAGAGTGCATCTCTCCATTGAGTTGTAAAGTAGCTGATCCTAAAACCCACTTACACTGAAGGTGGAGTAAATGTCATCTCAACTGGTGGGTTAAGTGATTGGGCCTGGTCAATAATTCTGTAACAAATTATGGTCTTAATAGCTAACTTGTGGAAAGTTTCTTTACCTCTTTTGCAGTTGTACTAAAGTGGAACCTATTATGCAGGGTCGGTATGATGTGGTGTGTCCACTTATGTCAGCTTGGGATCTTCACAGGGCATGGCCTGAAGCAGACTTCAAAGTAAGTGCTCAGAGTTCTTCTCACTTGCAGACGTCATGTTAATATCAGAAGTTTAACACCCATTCTGGTCGATACTATATTGTGTGTCATTTGTTTACAGTAGTGTTTGGGTCGCCAGTGTATCCAGACTGCTTTTGACATTTTCCTTTCAGTGCTCAAAGTGAATACTTAACCAAAGCCACCAATTACAGAGTTGACTTCACTGGGTGTTAGATTACTCACATGACAGATTGGATAATATGTTTTGTTATGGAATTATCTCCTGCACATTTGTATCTCTTTGCCCTATTTTGATGTCATCTTGTGCTGCCTGTGTAGATCTCAAGCGAATTGACATTTTGTTTTTCAAATCTGTCTCTGTTTTTGTGAAGCTTGTTCCAACAGCCGGCCACTCTGCAAATGAGCCAGGCATTGCGGCAGAGCTTGTGGCTGCCTGTGAGCTCCATAAATCTTACTTGCAAAAGGGCAACTGAACATTACCACTGCCAGAATGCAAATCTGACGATGATACTTGATAAACAGACAGACAGTACTGGGTTTGTGTGAAGTCCTGTAAAGAAATTGCTATTGCCAACTTTCCTGCTTTTTAACAGCTTAGTAATTCTTGGATACTATTTAATATTTTCCATTTTGCACCTGGGCCTACGATTAGTAAGTTGATGGGCTGATTATCACAAAGTTTGTAAATTGTGAATGTATGTTACTGGACTAGGTGTGGAGCGCCTGTTTGGCAGCAGTTGAAAGAGTAACAATTTATTCTTCTTAGACTTGTTCCTATTTGCTCCTTTTTGCTGTTCAATCTGCTGTTGCAGATGAGAGTCAGATAGCATATGCTAGCAATTTGTACAGTTTCAAAATTCAAGAGCTGCAAGATCCTGTAGTTGATCTTATTGTCTTTCAAAACAACCTCTTTGTAGATTTCCATTCTGTACAATCTGCAGGACCAAAATGGACAAAAGGAAATAAGTATGCACTGAATTCATGATTCAAATGCTTGTTAACCTCTTGTGTGTGTGTGTTTCATGATAGTCACAATATGCTTTGAATGTTTTATATCTGGAGGATGGAGCTTTGTACCCAACTAGTCTTTTGACCCTGTTCTTTCTGTCCTGTTGATTCCTTGCTCCATTGATTGAAATCTGCATTGGTAAAGGAGAAGCTGGATAGATTGTCTTACATCTTTGATTGAAGAGAACAAAGAGACTGCTATTGTTTTTCAGATGTCACTGAAAGTGAGCAGTTGAAAGGGAGGTGATCTTTTTGCTTTCAGGAAGTTGGAAGCCTTAGAGGAGTCTTCTGCCCTTGTTGCATTGCTTACCACAATGGCATCATGGAAAGACTCTGCCATGTTCCCCGGAGGAGGATTTGTTGCAATTTTACATCAGGAGGACAAGAATTTGTTGCAATTTCTCTCAAAGATGTCTGTCCTCTTTTGTCTTTGAATGGAGTTCTGCGGATCCGCCTTTTTCATCATTGAATTTAGTACCTACAGGTGGACCCACTGCTCAGGCTCCCTGCACATTGATCATGTGCCTCCCTAACACAACTTGGAGGAAGAAAAACATCCCGAGGATTTCTGCCTCATACCTTGTTTATACTTTAGAGGGTGAATCTAAACACTTCCCTTCCTACCATGTTCAATCTCTTGCTGATTTCAATCCCTTCCACTTTCTTCCTTTATCTTCATCACTAGATAGAAGATATGAATTGCAACTCTCAAGTTACTGTCATCAAACAAGGACCCACATCCAGTAATTAAAGCTCAAGTGTTTGTTGTTTTGTTTGTATGTGCAAGTGTCCAAGTTTCTCTAGGTGAATTAGGGGAACCCCAGGGTTTGAGGTTTGTGGATTCTTTGAAATCTGGTTTGAGGTTTTGCAGGTTAGTTGACAACTTGTTTCCTGGTTCTCAGAGCTCTGATTTTCAAGTGAAAGTGTAAGCAAGGATTTGGAGCAGTTATCTAGCTTGTCATGGTGTGTTTGGTATTCTGGGTTTTAGGGGGTCATTTCTGGTTCCAGTTGAGATTGACTTTGGAGTGGCAGTGACAGTGCAATGATCTGTGTTTCAGAGCTCACCTGTGGTGGTTTTGGTTGAGTAAGACAGAGAGTTCAATTGAGGAGAAATCCTCTTGAGCTTCTTGTTAAGTGTATTTCTGGACTTGAGCAAATCAGCTGTACACAAAAGGGGGGCACAATCTTTGCAGGCCTTGGCCCAGGCGAAGGGGGGAAGAAGGTGGTGGTCTAGCCTCATCTAATGACACTGGAGGAAAACAAGGTGGAGCCTCCAACAATGACACCAAAGGAGGCTATCTATGTGGAGGTGCTGGTGGTCATCAGTGGAGGCAAGGAAGGTGTGCCAGCTGATGGTGGAAATTTGATGCATTTCCAAACTAGATCAGATATCAATACTAGGATCCAAGGTAATCTGTTCATTTCTGTCCTCATTTTTCTGGATGATCCTTATATTTCTTTCTCTTTCAGGATATGTTCAGGTTTCAGCAGGCCCCCAACTCACTACCCTCTATTTCTAGGTCTCAATAGGCTTTGGCTTTTTATTACATAGTTTCTATGTTTGTGCTTGTAGGTGAATGGTATGTCAGGGTTGAAGCTCTGAAAACACAGGTGGTGCAAAAGAAGAGTACCCTGCATGAGTGGGAAAAGGAGCTGATTGGAAAGCAGGAGCAGCTGCATGAAGGGGAGCAAAAGCTGAATGAGCGTGAGGAGCACATTGTCAGCATAGTCAATCATTGAAGAAGACTAAGAAGACTGGAAAGTTGTGCATGCTGCCTTCTTGGAAAAGGACCAATTAACACTGGGCTAGAAGAGGCAATTATAGAACTTGAGAAGGTGCAGGAATCACTTTCCTTTGAGAGAAAGGAGCTTGAGAATGTGAAGGTGGCTATTGAAAAATGAGGAGCTGAGATCTGTGAGCTGGAAGCAGCCATTACAAATATAAAAGTGGAGGACAGGAAGCTCTTACCAGACTTAAGGCTTCATGAAGTGGGGAATTTGGAAAAGGTAGTGTGGGTTCAGCACAAGAAGTAAGAATCTGAACACCAGATGCTCAAAAGACTGAATGAGGACATTAGGAGGGACAGATTGGAATTGGAGAGGGTCCAAAAGAAGCTCAAATGATCATAACAGTGAATAAAGAGGTTAGGAGGGGGAGATTGGAATGGGAGAGGATTCAAAATGAGATCAAAATTGAGAAGGACCCACTTGAAGATGAGCATGAATGTTTTAGGGAGGAGAGTTAACCGGACCAACATCAAATTGAAGAGAACTGGGTGAAGGTGTGGAAAGACTGGGAGTTGGAGAAAGAGAAGATGGATGAATGGAAAAAAAGTTGAAAATGAGATAGGAAGAATTGTTGTGAGCTTGAGCAGGAGGAGATGCTGAGCAAGGAGTTCCAATACAACATTGAGAATTCGGCAATGAAACATCCCACTGAGAGGGAAGCCTGAAGAAAGAAGTGCATCTGCATTGAGAGACAGAAGCTGCAAACTGAAATTGAGAGAGCCGACTGTGCAAGAGAGTGAGAAAGCCTGAACCTAAATTACAGAACAGAGACAGAAGATTGCTTAATAGCAGATTGAAGAAATGAGAGGTACTGGAGGTGGAAAGATAAGACATAGCTGAGGTAAAGTTGCAGCTGATGCAAGAGTTTGAGGAGATTCAAGACCACAATTGCTTTGTGGATGAGGAACTGGTCTATAAATCCATCTATTTGGACCCAGTAGGAGAATGCCTGTCTCCAGACCAATCTCCATACCATCTGTATTTTGTTTTTTGGATGAAGGCATCATCATGGGAGTGCAGAGGAGGGAGTTTCAAAAGGCAGCTGATGATAGTTGACTTCTTGTCCACCCACCCACCATCCAGCATCATGGGTGTGATATTTTACTCTGGGATGCTGTAAGTTCTCTGCCTCCTCTGGTGCAAAAACTACTAAGTAAAATACCCAAGTTTTGGAGATAGATCAGACACAAGAAGAGTTCCATATTGTACCACTTATCTACATATTGCACCACCTTACCTGAATTGTCTTTAACTCCATCTATTACATGTAACTTGTGAGGTTATTTGACAACTGGGTTGGTTGGTATGTCTCAAATGATTGCTTGATTTTTGTGGGGAAAAATATGCTTTCCCAGCTATGTGTGCAGGGATCATGGGGTTTTGCAAGTTGGTTGGATGCAGTATATATACCGAATGACACTTTGCTTCAAGGATGGAGCACCCAGCAAGTGACAGTACCCGAGTGAGAAACCTAAAACCCTTTGAACATGTTATTTAGTACTGCATTGTTGTGAGGTGATGAGACCCTGTAGAGTCAGCAAATTTGTCGACCTTGATAGGCTGCCTCCACAACAAGTGTCTTCTTGCAATCCTTCAAATCCTATTGTCATTGGGAAGCATTTGTGGGTGTCCCACGTTCTTGAAATTTAATTGTGTGTGGACCATGGAATCAGGTTCAACACAGCAAGTTTATCATTTTATTCAATTGATATAGATTATAGTATATCTATGCAGGAGGGGTTTCTGCTGAAAGGCAACATGAAGCCAATCAGGTGAGGGCCACCAGGATCACTGAGGGCTGCAGGTATATTTGGGAGGGGGCAAAGTGGGCAGCGTGACTAATCCTGTTGCAATTGGCTGCTTTTCATGTCTGATGGGTCGTCTAGGACCTAGACATTAAAAATTTCACAATATGACCAATTGTACTATGAGTTGACCTCCAAAAGCTGCTACATAGTCTAGTAGTGAGATGAACCCATGTTGCCTACAAACGTAGCAAGAATCTGTTGCTTCTTGGGCTAATGGGTTGATGTTTTCACCTTCACAAATAGATGGTTGTGGGATATATGTACATGGTTCTCTACCCAGATATATAGTGTAAGTCTAGGTACAACCGTTTTTTTCCCATTTGTCTGTTTATTTGCACCAATGAATTCGACCTCAGTTAATTATTTGGATTGTTTTGTGCTTTTGGAGTTGTTGAATGAATACAAGAATGTGAATAGTTTTTAAAACATTGTGAAATTGTGTCAATTATGTAACTTATTTTTTGGGTTCCATGACGTTTGCACTTGTGCATAAAAGTTCTTGAAAGTTATTGAATGATTTCTTCACTGAAATTAAAATTAAATCATAGCTGAAAATTTCGAGGGAATTGGAATGTGCCTTTGGTGTTGTTGGAAAGATCTTGAGAAGGAGGATTTAATGGAATTTACTTGGTAAGATTTGGATTCAAAATGTGGGAGACATTGATTTTAAAAGTGATTTCTGCTGCTGAAAATTCAAATAAATCCCAAAAAACCAGGTTTTGGAAGGAAAAATTAGTTGAGAATAATGTGATAACACCTGAAGGCTTACCATTCAATTCAAGCATGACTTCATTTCATATTTGGCTGTTCATCAAAATTGATACAAACAGTGTTGCAAAACAATGTTCGCATATTGAGTTTCCCTATTTTGTAATGGGTTCACACTTGGGCAAGCCTGCCTCTTGGTGAGCTGGTTACACAGCCAGGCTTGGGCGGGTGCACTTCGCATCCATAGTACCTTGGCAGCTTTGACACTAATTATATTACCCCTGGAAATGTTGAAATTTTCAAATTTTTTACCAAAAAAAAAAAACAATTTTTTTGTGATGGAAAATGTAGATTCTTTTGAAATATTTTTTATTATTATAAATGGAATCTTAAAAAATTAATCAATTATTTGACAGACATATGATGAAGCTGCCCTTGTACGATAGTAATCTGATATTGGCAGCCCACACCCTAATCTTTAAGACCACAAGTGGGCGACCAACCCTATTTGGCATGAAGCATTTTAAAAATCAAAACCACTAAAATAAAAATAATTTTTTTTAAAATTTGGTATCAAGAGGTAGGGGTCCACATGAAGTCATGCATTTTTCTATGTAAATGAATTTTTTTTTGAGAATCCCGCAAAAAAAACCCATGTGGTCGAAGAGTCTAATTGTGTGTTTTGCTAAACAGGCAAGATGAAAGCCACTTATGAAACACTTACTAGAAACATACTTAAGACTTAAAAATTACGTGGATTAGGGTTCAACAACAACAACAACAACAACAAAACAAGTTCCAATCCAAGTCACTTTTAATATTAATACATTGTGAACTCTCAATTCGTTAATTGGGAAGTTCAAATTTGTTTCCTTATTATTTGAAGGTTGTTGATTTGATTCAGTGTTTGGTATCTTGGGTAAGTTTGGGTTCACATTTTAAAGTTAGGTTTTGACATATCCTTGATCAGAGGTTTTAGAATTTTGTTGAAACTAGAATTGAATCCAAACCATGAATGTTCACGGAATGTTATTTGCATTGTGAACTCTAAGTTCATTATTTTGAGAATTTCACAAAACCTTTTTAATTTTGAATTTTTGTTGATTTGAATCAGTGTTGCCAAAGTTCAAGGTATTTGTTTAGGTTTTAGATTAGGTTTTGAGATTTCGACTATACAACCAGACCAAAGAGGTTCAGAATGTTGTTGAAACCAGATTTGAATTCCAAACCATGAAACCATTGTTTTTTTGCTGAAACATTTTGAAACTTTGCCAATAATGAATTGGGTGACATACACATTACATAAATGATGGAGCCTATTTAGGGTATTAAATACACTCTACATTGAGTGTTGTTACAAGATGACAAAACAAATTTTGGACTTGAAGAAAGTGTTGGATTGGCAGCATAGCAGTTGTTTCTTTTTCAAAAGTACAGAAAACTTTGTAAGTAAGAAGGGTTTTAAAGACCAACTCTGTGCACTTCAATAAATACTACTACCACTTACAACTACTACTACAAAAATACCTCTGAACCCAATGATGGAATTTATTGGCCTTGCCTTGATAGGCAAGAGATAGTGTGTTAAAGATTCATTTAATAGAGTATATAGTAGTAGCTTAATGGGTTTTTTTGGCCCCTAGGTAATAATAATAATAATAGGTCCAATTTTCATATTTCTTTTAGGGTTTAGGGTTTAGGGTTTCATTTTTCAGTGTTTTTGAAAGATGATATATTTTGGCTTGTTAAGATGATGGGAAATGTTACAGACCCAATTGAATTATTTTAATTAAATTCAAATTTTTTTTGGCTTAGTCTGCAGCCACCACCATCTCTGTCTGTCTGTCTGTCTGTCATCAACTCCTTCCCCCTAAAGCTAGCTTTGCTTTTTGAAGCTTTGTTGCAAGCTAGCTTTGCTTTATGAAGCTTTGTTGCTGCTTGTGGTTGGCTTGTCATGGCAGAGGGGCCAGAGTGAACCCAACAACCATCACCAGTGCACAACAACAACAATTATAATAATAAGGTATGAATAGTGCATGAACAAGAAACACACCTACTTTCCCATTGGGTTTCCAGTTCCTTAGCTAACCATGATGGTTAACTCGGTTGCCTTTTTTTGGCTACTTACTTACCTACCTACCTATCTACCTACCTACCTACCTAAGAACAATTCAATAATAATAACAATAATAATAATAATAATAATAATGAACTTAATATTATTATTTTTTGTGATTTAGTTGGAATGGCTATCATCCATAACTTGATTTAGCCAAATTTGATTAAAAATATAAGAAAACATTTTCTTAACACCCCATCTACTTGCATCTACTTCGTTAGTTAGTTAGTTAGTAGGTGCCGAGTGTCCTACCTATCAAGAGGCCATAATTTTTTATTTATTTTTAACAAGATATGTTACCAAGGTTAGGTTATTTTACAAGATATGTTACCAAGGTTAGGTTCACCATGGTCAAACCCAATGTCAACTCAGTTGGTAGTTCATCTGCAAACTTGACTTGAGTCATAACATGCTTCCAATGGATGGTTGTGCTGGTGGGCGGTTTGCCAGACCTGCCTGTTATAATAATAATACATCAGATGTATTGAGATCCAACACCACCACCAACCCAAATTTTTTAAGAATTTTTTGAATTTTTTTATTCTTAATTTATTGAAAGAAATCCTTTCAATAAATTATGAAGAAAAATAGGCGTCACTCAATTTTCTTTGTTTTAAAAAAAATAAAAATTTATACCAGGTACTTATTTTTGTAACATGAAGAAGCACAACCTCAAAAAAATGTGGGCCAACCAAAGACCAAAGGGAAAGAGAAGTGAAGTGAAGGTGTGTGCACTCATGAAATTCTTAATTTTGAAGAGCTTGTTATTCATGTGGCCATAAGTACCATCCACTTGAGCTATTGGCTCCAATGTTGTCACTCTATCACACTATAATCATGGCATGTGCTTACGGATTTCTCTTGCATGCACTCTTCACCACCAGGCATAAAAATTGTGTTGTAAGCAAGTTTTTTGCTTAGTTGCTAGCTGCGATTCAACTTAGTACAAGTACTTACATTGCAAATTTTTTGCCTTGCACTACTACAAACATCACAATCCCATGGCTTTGCATGGGATTTTCTTTTTGCATGCTCAATATAGAAGTGCCAAACTCCTTAGATTCATGGGAAAATCCCCTTTTGCTAGCTGGGTTGTCCTTAGTCCTATATGTATTATGTCCCCTTAAGGTTGGGGTTCCGTATTGGTTGTTTTTGAGTGCAAATGTAAGCACAAGTTTGCACTTTGTACCCAATTGTGGTGAGAGTTGAATGCTTCTTGAAATTTTCCTTTCTCCCTTCCCATTGGGGTTTTAACTCGTTACTTTGTTGGTTGCATTTTGGAGGGTCTTAAGAGTTAAGAGCTTCTAAAAAAAAGAGTTAAACCCAAAATTGTTCACTTCATAAGTAAAGTGGTGTTCGGTGGGCAGGTAGGCCTAACCTCTTTAGATTGTGCAATCACAATTGTCACAAGAAGAGTGAGTGCCTTAATGGGCCAAAGTAAACCACCGGCCACCACCGGCATACCATGTGAGGGATGAATGGTTGGTGGACATTCCATTCGGTTAGCTAACAACTATTGTTGGGTTAGCTAACATGAGTTATTTCATTGGGTTAGCTAACAATGGTCGTTAGCCCATTGTTAGCATAGTTGTTGCTTTTACTACCCACTAACAACCCATTAACCCTTTACCTATGTATTAACCATCTATCATCTACATGCATCCACCTACTAATAATCATTCGGTAACCTTCTTACCTACATACATGACCAATTCTTTACAAGAGAGATTGTCAAGTTGAAATCGGATATGAACTCACTTTGAGGGTTCATCCACAATTGAGTCATAATAGGCTTCCAATGGATGGTGTGCAAGTAGCTTTTTGGTTCATTTTGGCCCCTTCGAAGTAGTTCAATGTAGTATTAAAGTGTGCTACAAAGTTTCTTTCAAGAAACTTTGTTAGTTATCTTTCCTTCAAGATGTTTTTTATTCTCATTCAATGGCCTTGCCTACCAAGGCAAGGATATTGTGTTTAGATCCATTATGGAGTATTGTAACTTAAGTGGATTTTGGCCCCTAGGTAATAATAGCATGGTCTATTTTTGTGTGAGGATTTTTGAAAGACGATATTTTGGCTTGTGTTGAAACTTGAGATTAACTATAGAGTTATAATATCTCAAAGGATATTATATCTTGAAGGTTTGTGGTTTCTTTTAGAGGATTTTTGGAAAATTATGTTTTTGTATGGTGAAGTATTTGAGTTTCCACGATTCTTACTTTGGCTTTAAGATACTATTTAATGTAAACTAGTCTGGCATGTGCCGTTGGGCTCAAAGTGTTACCACGTCCTCAACTGATTTTTCCTTCCAAAACCTGGTTTTTTTTGGGAATTTATTTGAATTTTCAGTGACAAAAATCACTTAAAAATCAATATTTCCCACATTCTGAATCCAAATCTTACCAAATAAATTCCATTAAATCCGCTCATCAAGATCTTTCCAACAACACCAAAGGCACATTCCAATTCCTCTGAAATTTTCAGTTTAATTTAATTTTCAATGAAGAAATTATTCAATAATCAAAAACTTTTGCACTGCAAGTCCAAACACCATGAAACCAAGCCCATGCACCCCTCCTCATCGAGAGCTTTCCAAAGTCACCAAGAACACGATCTGAAGCAACCCAGTTCAGTGGATCTCATAACTACAAAACAAAACAAAACAAACTACCTTCCTTCATAGATAGATGGCAAGGCCACATTGTGACACACCCCTTGTTAATGTGCAATGCTAGCTGCACAACTAATTCTCTTTTATCCACTTGCCATTGTACCAAATACTTGTATACATATTGAACAAGTGCCCTTTTGTATTAACCTATTTGGATGAAAGGGTTTATTATTAAATTTGATACACCCACCCAACATTGATCTTAGCCAAAGTCTCAAAGACTCCTGAAACATCATCATACACAAAAATTCATGTAATTCTTTTGTAATGTGACAATGTGTTTGAAAACATTCAAACATGCATGTCATGATGACTTTTTTTTTTTTTTTTTTTTGAAAATTTTGCACAAATGTGAAAAATGAATATGAAAAAAGAATACTCTATTTTTTTATTCAAAAAATCATTAGATTTACCAAAAAAATTGAAAATCATGTTGCAACAGTTCTCTATTGGTCTAGTATCAATTTTAAAAATGTTTAGATAAGTTTGTGAAACATGTCATCATTTAATGTGAGATCTCTTTTGGGTTTCTCATAACTAATGTGATACTAGCAAAATGAAAATAAAATGATAACAATTTTTCTTTTACAACAACATGATGATGTGCATTAAAATAGATTAAAAAAAAATTCCCCTAGTTATATGATCAATTTATTGGTTGCATGAAAATTCTATTGCTAAAATTGGGTGTCACTATGTTGGGCCTTGACTAATAGCCCTTCCTAAGAACACCCCCAACCTATTGGTCTTTCACAAATTATCCTAATGATTATTTTTTTGAAATTTCTATTTTAATAGTTTTTATTGATTTGTTAAAGTGATACCGTATTCATAACATTTAGCAAAACAATCAACAAAGTTTCAATGCATTTCTTCTTCTTTTTTGAAGTTTTCCTTCATTATATGTTAAAGAAGATGACGTTTTACATTTTATTGTAGCAAGTGAAACAATCATAGTTAGCATTTTCATTCAGATCATCACTTTGATTCTGACACACAATCGTATAAGTGGAAGGAGCAAAGGTTAACCAAATCATTAATGGAAAGTCTGGCAAGGGTTTGCATCCAATTTTGATTGAAAAGCTGGGCAGCTTGGGTAGTTATGAGCAATTGGGTTTGTTTTTGTTAGGGGTGGGTTTGCGAGTATGTTTTTTGCATGCTTCGAATGAAAAAGAGAGAGAGAGAGAGAGCAAGCATGCAAGAAAGAAAAAGGATGGAAATTCGAGAGAGGCCGTGTGAAACTCAGAATTGGGTCAGTCCAAAGTTTATGTTCAAGGGACAACTGGACGGAGCTTTGAGTCTGTCTGCAAAGCACTGGATGATTGTCAGTTCAACAAGCTCTGACTACTTACTACAAGGAGCTTGTTATTTTAGCATGGCCTTCTCACCCCAAAAACAATTTATAATTATTTATTTAATTAATTTTCAGATCTGACAATTTAATCAATCATCTTGCAGTTGCACGGAAGAGATGTATGTGGAATGTGCTTGCTAATGTGCTTTTTTTTCTTTTTTCTTTTTTTTAAAATTATTTTATTTTATTTTTTAAATAATTTTTTTTGTGTGTGTATGTGAGAAGCTAATGTTGACAATTTCATGTAATTTTGTGGGGAAATTTTAGGATTGTCAGAGTCAGGTTTCATTGGTTCATAAGAAAAATATACATGCACAATTGACACAATTACTCATTAAGTTTTGGATTGGGCAGCTTGGGTAGTTATATGCAATGGATTTGTATGCTTCTTCTTTTTTTTCATATTACTTACTTTGCAAAAAAAAAAATTGGCTTTTTCCTAGGTGCGATCAAGGTTTTTTTTTTTTTTTTTCATTTTTTTGATATAGCCAAACTTGTGATCATCCACAAGAAGATTTAATCAAATTTGGCTATAAATGACATATGAAAATAGAAAAAAAAAAATCTTCTTTTATTTAGCTACTTGTTGGAACTTGTTGTAAAATTCTAGTATTTTATTTTTATTTGTAAATGTGTCCAATCAGGGCCCCTTTTTTCACAAATACACTTTCTACATGTTGAAATCATGTAGTTTTTAGGTTGATATCCCCCATAGAATCCATGAACAAAAGGTGGCCTTCAAATACACTACATATTTTCTCCAAGTGCTTTAAGCAACAAGGTGTGTTACACACAATGGCCCTACCATTAATTTAATATCAACGATTGATATTGTATGAGAAGTTCGATCGAGGAGTGAAAGGGCCTCCCTTTTTTTTCTTTTTAAAATGGGTGTGGGGGTTGGGGGCAGGGGAAGAGATTTTTTCATCACCAACTAGAGATTGTGAAGTGATGAGAGACCATTGATGAATGAAATGAATTTGGAGATTGTGATGAAAATCATTCAAATGCATTTTGAATTGTTTGACTTGTTTTCAAGATCATGACAATCATTGAATTTCAGTCCGATATTGTGAATGTGTTCTTGAGATCATGATCATCAAATTGAGTTGGAGATTTTGGGATGGATGAGGCTTTTGAGATCTTGAGATCATCAAATGGAGTTGGAGATTGTTGGAGATTTTGGAGTGTGGTTTGAGATCTTGAGATCATCAAAATGGAGTTGGAGATTTTGGAATATGATTTGAGATCTTGAGATCATCAAGTGGAGTTGGAGATTTTGGAATGTGGTTGGAGATCATGATCATCAAATGGAGTTGGAGGTTTTGGAATTTGATTTGAGATCTTGAGATCATCAAATGGAGGTGGAGATTTTGGAATGTGATTTGAGCTCTTGAGATCATCAAATGGAGTTGGAGATGGTTAGAGATAGTTGGAGATTTTGGAATGTGGTTGGAGATCATGATCATCAAATTGAGTCATGGGAAATTGTGAAGACCCACCATGATCACTATTGATTTGGAGATTGTGAAATGATTGTTATATTCGTAAAACAATGTTGTGAACCTATCCATTCATCCATCTATCCATCATGATAAAAAAATTATAATGAAATCCAGATTCCAAAAAGATTGTTGAGAACCCGTCCCATCCATCATAACAAAATCATGAATTCCAAGCAAAAAAAAGAAAATTTTGAGAAACCCATCCATCCATACATACATACATTCATCCATCAAAACAAATCATGAATTCCCAACACAAAAAAAGAGGTTGAGCAACCCACCCATTAATCCATCCTATTCATCCATCCAATTCACTCCATTATGATAGATCATGAATTCCAAACAGAAAAAAATGTTTGAGAACACAACCCATTCATCCATTCATCATTATAATTTATAAAAAAACCATGAATTCCAAAATGGAAAAAAAAATGTTGAGAAACCCACCCATTAATCCATCCATCCATTCATGGATAAACATCATAAACAAAATCATGAATTCCAAACCAGAAACAAACGTTGAGAACCCCACCTATCCATCCGTCCGTCCATCCATCCATACAACCATTCATTTATTCATCCATTTACTCGTCCATCCATCCAACCATGAATTCATTCATTCATCCATCCATCCATCCATTCAGTCATTCATTCATTCATCCAATTTCCATAACTAATGATGAATTCCAAACGGAAGAAGAAGAAGAAAAAACGGTCAAAAAAATGTGAGCGTTTTGGGCTTTTCCGGAGTTTTTGCAGTGGAAGAAATGAAACGAGCTGCAGCTCTGCAGCTCGCAGAGGAAGAATTTTGCAATCTTTGCTTGATGCCCAAGAGGAAGAAAGAAAGAAAAAAAAGAAAGAAAGATGATGATGATCGTCATCATGCATTGTTGCTGTTGAATCGCTCGCTGATGATCATGATCTGCTGCTGCTGCTGCTGCTGCTGCTACTGCACATCATGATAATCATACGACAAATGAGGAGCACATTAATTGAAATTGATGAAGCGCTGTTACGGTTGTCGTTTTTATGGTGGTTGGAATTTGCGGCAGGCAGACGTAATCAAGCCGCAACCAAAACGAGGAAGAAGAAGAAGAAGATTAAGAAGAAGAAGAAGGACCACCAAAACAAAACAAAACAAAACAAAAACAAAAATCGGTCAAGAAGAAGAAGAAGAAGAGAAAAACGCAATCAATTAAGCAAAGCAAAGCAGAGCAGAGCCCAACTTTGTATATGTTCCTTGCTTCTTTTGTATGTCTGTCTGTCTGTCTGTGTCTTTGTGCGTCTTTTGTCAGGTTCTCTCATTAAGAGCACGCGCAATGGGTGCTTGACAGTATCATGAATGGGGCCCGCTCGCTCGTCTGCACTGCAGTAACGTAGTTTGTCGTAATTGCAGCATCCATGAAGCGCAAAAGGCTTGAGCTGCGTGCCCAAAAAGCTGCCGACTTCTACTACTACTACTACCACTACTACCACTGCTACCGTTTTTGCAGATGCAACTGCAGAAGAGGAGTCTTCTGAAAGGCCCTTTCATTTCACTTCATTTAATTCTTTCTGTTTTTGCTCTGATTGTTGTTACGTATTCTTACCTATTTCTACTTTCAAAAACAATCCTCATAATCGTAATAATCACTCAACAACTTCCAACACTAATCCCGGAGCAACCAAAACACCCAAAAAAACACACACACACACACAAAAACCCACAAGTTCTTCACTAACAAGCTTCTTCCCAAGTCTCTTCTCTCTCTCTCTCTCTCTCTCTCTCAGGATTGTTGTACAATTTGGTGATCTTTGTTTGTGGTGGTGGTGGCCGTGGACCAGCGGTTGTTGGCAAATGCCGCCGCTGATTCCGCGTGCCTGCTGCTGCTGCGGCTGCCGTCTCTTGCTTGAAGAATCACATTTAATCCGCCGTCTGTCTGCAGCTCCGCCAGCTTCAGACTTCGTCCTCCTCCTTGGGGTCGGACAAATTTTGATTTGTTTTGTTTTTTTCTCTGTCCGGATTGGCAAGAAGTTGAGGAAGACTTCAGTCCCTGATATTGAAGGTGGAGGAGAGCTTTTGAGCCTGTGTGAGAAGCTGCTGGAAGAAGACGAAAAAAGATGATCACTGGAGGGGATTGCTAATCTTCTAGATAGAGAGAAAGAGAGAGAGCTGCGGCTGCAAGTACAACTGCTGTGTGTGCAGTGTTAGCTAAGCTAGCTAGTAGCTGCAGCAGTCATGGTGTTGCGCCGTGCGATGGTTCAGGAAGGGGAGAGAAGAAGAAGAAGCAGCAGCAACTTGAGCAGTGGAAGAAGTAGTAGTAGTAGAAGTATTGCTCCTTGCTTTGTGCAGCTGCAGATTTCAGAGCTCATTCTATTGCTGCTGGTGATGGCTCCTTGCTTTCTTGCTTCTGTAGCTGCTGTCGCTGTTGCTAGTAGAAAGGTAAGTTGAGCTTCGGAATCCGACTAGTGGGGAGAGAGAGAGAGAGAGCTGCTGCTGCAACGAGGGGGAATTAGCTGCTTTAGTATATGAAAAAGATCAGCTACTCGATCAGCTGCTCGTAATGCCGCTGAACTCTGAACTAGTGTGGGTGGATGATGATCTTGCACGGTTGCTTTTGCTTGTTGCAGAGCTATGTGGTGTACCTGGGAGATTCAGATCCGGCTTTGCAGCATCCCGACAGCGTCACAGCCCAGCACCACAATCTCTTGAGATCCGCTTGCGGCAGGTAGCATTGTTAGTCCCTCCTCATCACACCTCCATCAGGACATGGAGAAGAAGAAGAAGATCTAGATCTCATCCCAACATGCATTTCTCTATCTCTCTCTCTCGATGGATTCACTCACTCGCAGAGAATCAATACTGAATTCTCCAACTCTTTGGGGAAGCAATAACGCCCAATGCTCCAAATCTGGAAAGAGAAAGAAATTCAATCAGCTCGGTGCAATAGTCCAGAGTAGCTTAGCTTGCTCCAGAAGAAGAAGAAGGTCTTGGAAGAAAATCTGCAATCTTGCAAAAAGCTTTGCTCCTGAATGCTGAGATTATATTTTTTTGTGGATTGCATCTTGATCTTCATGCAGTGTGCTTGCTGCGGAGAGCGCAATGCTGTATAGCTATAAGCATATCTTCAATGGATTCTCAGCCCACCTCTCTTCTGAAGAGTTCTCAGCTCTCTCTGGTAATCCTTTTTTTTCTTGATAGACACAACAATGCTCATGCTCTTGCTTCTTTCTCTGAATCCCTTCCCTTTCTTTCACTCCCCCAGTTTCTTCTTCAAATGAGGGTGTCAGAACACCTAGTATCAGGCAATTCTGTTCTTCCATAGTCAAGAAGAAGAAGAAGAAGAGACTTAAGGTTTCAACAGATGGGATGATAAAACACAATGTACACAGGTATGCCAGAAGTTGTAGTGGCATTTGAGAGCAGGGTGAATAAACTGCATACAACCCATTCTTGGAATTTTCTTGGTCTTGAGACGAGCAAGAGCAGCAGCAAGTCCTCCTCAGGCAGATCTTCTTCACTGTGGAGGAAAGCCAAGTATGGAGCTGATGTGATCATTGGGCACATTGATTCAGGTGCTGCAATGCTCCGCTCTGTCTCTGTCTATCTCTGTCACTCTCTGACCCTGTCTCTCTGTGTGGATTTCTTTCTGGTTGGAATTTTTTTGCATGCTCCAATCTGCTGATTTTTTCACACTCTGAGAGAGAGAGAGAGAGAGAGAGAGAGAGAGAGAGAGAGTTTACAAGAACTTGGAATTGTTTTCTCTCAGTTTTTGTAGATCTGAAGGTGATGATGAGGGTTGAGGTTTGAGGGGGGTAAATGGGTATTTGCAAAAGAGCAGGAGTTTGGCCTGAATCGAAGAGCTTTCAGGATCATGGCTTGAGTCCAATTCCAGCAAGATGGAGAGGTGCGTGTGTGAAGAGTCAAGCATTTGGTCCTGAGAATTGCAACAGGTAAGAAAGAAGAAAACTTGACCTAACCCCCCCTGCCCCCCAAAAAGCTTCATGAAAAAGCTCACTCACTCGCGTGCTCCTAGAAAAGCTTGAAATTCTTCCTGCTATCTGAAACTTGGGTTTGCATTCTTGCTACCTCATGATGTGGCAAGAGTGACAATCTTTAGAAGAAGCTTGCAAGAAGGTTGCTGCTGCTGCTGCTCTACAATTTTTTCCGGCTCAGACAATTGATGTTTTTGTTGCTTCTTTCATTCTTTTTTTCTTTCTTTTGTTGTTGTGATCCATGTTTTCTTGGCTACTTCTTACAAACACTCTCCCCTTCGAGTGCAACTATTGCAGAAAGTTGATAGGTGGAAAGTTTTTCATAAAAGGATATGCTGCCGCAGCTGGGGGAACTGGCAATGTGACAGCAGCAGGTGACTTCTTATCAGTCCGTGATAAGGATGGCCATGGCTCCCACACATCATCAACTGCTGGTGGAAATTTTGTTGCAGGTACACATAGTAATTTCCTCCCAATTCTCTTTCCAAGACTTGGTGACAGCAGCAGTGCTTGTTTGCTTGTTTGCAATATATGTGTTGTTTCTCCTTTTTATAATGCAAAAAGTAGTGATTCAATCTGCATGTGTGCAGTTCATGCTTCTTGCCTTTTTTTTTTTCCTACCATAATTCCATGTGCAAATGTGTGTGTTTTGACAACCAACAAACAAACCAGGTGCAAATGTGTTTGGACAAGCAAATGGGACTGCCAAGGGAGGTGCTCCACATGCAAGGATTGCAGCATATAAAGTGTGTTGGCCAGATCTTGATGGTGGAGGTGGATGTGTTGACAGTGATGTCCTGGCAGCAATGGACGAAGCAATTTATGATGGAGTGGACATCTTGACATTATCACTGGGGTCAGATCCCCCTCTGCCTCCCTTCTTCCAAAACACGATCGCTGTTGGTGCCTTCCATGCTTACAAGAAAGGCATTCCTACTGTGTGCTCAGCAGGAAATGCTGGGCCTACTCCTGCCACTGTAAGCAATGTAGCTCCTTGGATCATTACTGTCGGTGCTAGCAGCCTTGACCGCAGCTTCACTTCAGATGCAATTCTTGTGAACAACAAGATTTATCATGTAAGAATTTTTGGTGCTATCCTTCTCCTCAAGTACACCAAATTGTTTGTTATCAACAATTTTCTTCTTGTCCTAGTTTTCTGCTAGCATTGAAACAAAACAGCTTGGAGTTGATGTCAAGGATTGTTTCTTTTCTTACACAGGGGCTTAGTGCAACAGGCAAGAAACTGAAACCTAAATTCTTTCCTTTAGTCTCTGCTGGTGATGTTGGGCTTCCGGGACCTGCTGGAAATGACAGGTATTTACTATCATTGATGATCCATACCTTGGTTTACGGTATTTAATGATTGAGAGTAATCTCTTAAAGAGTGTATAGAGATTACAATGGTGCAGAGTATATAGTGGATTTACACATACATGCAGATTTTGTTTTGGGTGCAGATGTTGATGATGTGCCTGCATCTTGATGGTTTTTTCTGTTTATGATTCGGTTTTTTTTGCAGCTTGTTGTGCTTGAATGGCACATTGGACCCAGCAAAGGTGGCGGGGAAGATAGTTGCCTGCTTGCGGGGGATCTCTGCACGTCTTGAAAAGGGACTAGTGGTTAAAAATGCTGGTGGAATTGGTATGATCTTGGGGAATGCGCCAGAGGATGGTGATGATCTTGTTGCTGATCCACACTTCCTTCCAGCTACCATGGTCAATGCAAAGGATGCCGCAGCCATCTTCTCCTACATTGGAACTGCAACGTAAAATAAAATTCTCCTTCCCACACATGTGCACCATTTCTCCATCCTCTGCTGCCATTCAACCTTTGTAGCAAAGATGTCTTCACTGTCAATTTTGTTAATACATACATATGTGTGTGTGTGCTTGTGTGTGTGTGTGTGTGAAGTATGCATGTTTGGTTCAATGTTTGCTTCAGCAATTTCAGATGTGGTTCACCAAAGACAATCAATCAAAATTGATGAAACCATTATTGCTTGGTGGTTTGTTTAAAATTTGAAAAAACTCTTACTGCACTGTCATTTTCTGAATTGTTTGTTTTGGTTTTGATATGTGTTGGCTTCATTCATTGGCAATCATGTGATGGTGATAATACTACTACTACAACATTATACAGTTTGCCACTTGCTCAAATCACTCCAGCAATCACAGTATTTGGTCTTAAACCGGCTCCAGAAATGGCGTCTTTCTCATCACAAGGTCCCAACAGCCTTGTTCCAGACATCTTAAAGGTACAAAAAAAGACACTCTTTGACAGTATGCAGGCACCTCTAATAAGGTTAGGTTATGATGAGTGCACAATTGTTTGTCATTGTTGTTGTACCTTTTTACAGTGTTTGTTATGGAAATTTCTTTCTGTAATCTCACATATATATTATACATATGGGGTTTAGGGTTATATATACAGTTTGCTGCCATGTTTTCTTGACCATTTCTCAAGACAAGAAATCATGATATGTTTTTGTGTGGATTTTCAGCCAGATGTAACTGCACCTGGAGTGAACATAATGGCAGCATGGAGCCCGTTGTCATCACCGACAGGTCTTCCGTTTGATACTCGTGCTGTACAATACAACATAATCTCAGGGACATCCATGTCCTGCCCACATACCACAGGACTTGCTACACTTCTGAAAGCTGTGAATCCGCATTGGAGTCCTGATGCTATAAAATCAGCAATCATGAGTACTGGTAAATACACACTTAGTGGTGGTGCCGCTGAGCAGCATTTGTTCCTTTTTCCAATTAGGGTTTTGCTGCATGTGTGGTTTTGAGTGCTTTTTGTTTTGTTTTTGGGACATGAAGAGGATGACAATCATCATCACTTCGCAAAAGAAGTCACTGCAAAATCACAGTGCTCTGCCATTGTTCCTCGTGTTGGGGTTTTTCTAGATTTATGGATGAATAATGAATGCTTGCTGTTCTTTGTGGTTGCTTTGTTTTGCAGCAACACAACGTGACAACACAGGACATCTGATTCTTGATGGATCTGCAGCAATAGCAACTCCTTTCGAGTATGGTGCTGGACAAATCAACCCGAAAGCTGCTGCAGATCCGGGTCTAGTATATGAAGCTAGCATTGAGGATCATATCCTCTTCCTGTGTGGTCTTGGCTACAACACATCATCAATGCATGTGTTCACCAATAGCACGTTTGTGTGCCCGAATACACTCCCATTGTCTGTGGATTTGAACTACCCATCCATTGCTCTTAGCGCCTTGCAAGGTGAGAGGACAGTGACAAGAACAGTCACAAATGTGGGATCTGCAAACAGTTTGTACAGTGTGGTGATACACTCACCTGCTAATGTCCAGGTCTCCATTTCACCTGAGGAGCTACTGTTTCATCACAAGGGTGAGAAATTGGTTTTCCGAGTCACATTCACCACGTTGAAGGTGACAGGGAACTACTCGTTTGGATCATATACGTGGACCGATGGCCGACATCATGTGAGAAGCCCTTTTGCGGTGCAAGCTGTTTGAGTTTCCCTAAAACTTTGTTGGAAAAAAATTGCAAAACCCAAGTTGCTAAAGTTTATTATTATTTGTCATATACAACAAACAGCAAAGAAAGAGGAAACAAATTATCTAAGTTGGGAGACAACTCCATCATCCAGTGTTTATACACAAATGAAAGAAAAAAGGTCATTCTTTTAGTGTACTTTGCACCCTCAACATCTAACACTGACATATTTGTCAATAAAAATAGGCAGAGTGGATCAGTACCCCAACCTCCCCACTGCCCCTCACTGTGGAACGGGTGTGGAAAACACCCAAATAGAGAACAATTTGGTGCCAATTTTGTCAGTTGATTTTGGGAAAAGGGAAAATAGAAATAGAGGGGCTGAAGAGATGAAACAATATTGCTTGTGATTGGTACAAAAGAGCATGAAGGATTATACAAAATCAGGTTGTGTTATGACACAATGTCTGATTGTCCAGAAGGGTTTGAATTTCTTATGAATGACATATTGCTACAGCAAAGCATTTTGTGAACTTTTCCATTTTGCAGCAACGAAGCCTACGTTTCATGTTAAATTAACATGATCAGAGACGAAATAAAGACAAACTTAGTGATTCCGGAATCCTATACCCTAAAACACATAATTTATTGCAGAAAATTGTCCACAAGAACAATTCAGAAGGGAACACATAATGAGTGTGCAAATCATAACCTTATAAGAGTTGCTCACAAAATGTAAGACCACCATCAGCTTCATCACAAATGAGTAGCAATGAGGAGCAGCCATGACTACCCAATGACTTCATCAGCTCCTGATGGTAGGTGTAGATATGTACATAATCAATCAGCCCAAAATCTGAGCAAACCATTGTACAGAATCTGCATCCTGGGTATCTTGGAAGTATTTCCAGAAGCACTGGGAAGACTTGGTCATGATATTGGCAAGCACTCAAGGATCTATACACCCATGACCATAGTAAGAAAATCTAACTCACATGTGAGATTCAAAAAAACTCAGAATTAAGAAAGCCAAAACACGACTGTTGTAAGAAAACTGCAAAAGCCATTTGTGCCACATATAAGAGAGGATCAACGTGGAGGCCACTGGCATCCACCAAAAACATCAGAAACTATATGTCTATGTATGTGCATATATGTACACATGCTCTAGCACCACCACAGCAAGCAGGGGCCAACCAACAAAATATGCTTTTTTGTCCAGTGCCCAAAATTGGACATTCAAGCTTTTTGTATCTCTATACAACAAGGTTCAAAAGAATGGCCAGTGGTAATCTTGTCATGAAACCTTGGGAAGAAAGCACCAAGGACAGAATGCCATTGTAAAACAAGGAGCTCAGTCATGCAACAGAATGAAGAGAAAAGTTTTAAAAACAAAAAACAAAAAGATGGAATCATTCAGAATCATTTGTTTGTGTGGGGGCAATGGTAGTTCCACTGTTCATACGAGCACGAGCTTCAGCAAACATTCGTTGTTGCGCTGCTATTGCCTCTTCCTCTGTCATCCCACCACCTCCCTCTTTTCCCCATCTTCCACCAACTTTTGGCGATTCCTATTCACATCAAAGGAAATGACTTCAGGTAGGACACTTAATACAACCATAACAGTATGACACAACCAACATGCAGCTGTAGGAGATTCATTGTCTGATGATACAATAGTGTAATGTACTCACCACTTACAGATATACTAGGAAACAAAACGGGTAATGGGTGCCTCAGTGCACAGTGCACAGATTCCAAACATTTCAGCTATTCCTCTGGGTATCCTTTGATACATCTTCTAAAAGAAAGAAAGGAGCCTCACCATTGTCTCATTTTTGTGTTGCTCATATGCAGCTTGGACTTCTGCTAGATATTCACCAAACCCCAATATCTGCACCAAATTGAATGCTTGAGAAGATGATCAAAGGGGAGGATGGCCACAGAAATTTTACTTGTTCCATGTCTAGCAGGCTGAAACATGAATTGGGTTTGATTCCAGGTGATGGCACATGGAGTGCATAATTCAATTTTCTTGCAGAACTGGAATTAAGTTCTACAAGACCTCATGGGGACATACACAACAAGAAGCAATTTTCTGGACAAGAATGCAAAACAAAAGCACGTATAAATGGCAAAGGAAATGGTGATAAAAAGAAAACCTCAAGGGCTCTTAACACGTGTTCAGGAGCAATAGTGCGCTTCTCCTCTTTGCTACAAATCTCATTTGATTCTGATGATATCAAGTTTATGAACTCTGCAACACAATCAGATTCATTTTTGTACATGTCAGACCTGCAGGGCAACAAAAGAAGAGATTTTAAAAAAAAACCCAGGGAGCCTCCCATTTTGCACCATGTAAACTTCAAGTACTCGCACTGAAATACTCACCATGTGTACTGATGATCCTTCAAGCATAAACAAATATTTAGTTCCAACAGGACACTTCTGTCAATAACTATGCCTGCCTGGACACTAGTGTAACCATGGCACAGTAATCTGCAACACAGTTACCGGACAAAAGTTTCTACATAAGAGTATACTGCAGCCTAAAAGGAAATCATCAAGAAATGGACAAACAAAAGACAGCTTGTGAAGTTTGAGCTGAATGGGAAACATGCCACAATTGGGTAACTGAAGCTGAAGACTCTGTGGTTGACCAGTTAAGAAGATACCAACACAGCATTCGACCAGTAAGTCCTGTGCATCCTTTGCCACCCGAACATCTGGTGGCAACATCTCCTTAATAATCTTGGTCATTGTTGCTGCATGGCATGGCCCCCAACATTCTTCCCTCAATCAAAACCCCAACATCACCACATGACTGAAATGGATATTTGCTACAACTTTTGAGAACTATTACAATTCCTATAGCAGTCACTTGCAACAGAGGGGTTTAATAGGTTCCATACCCTTGGGAAGAGAGACATCATCTTTGGGCCGGCTGCCAGCACTTTCCATATCATCAAACTGAGTAAGTCAGAAATCTGAAAGAGACAAGAAAACAACAAAGCAGAGATTTTGTCACATCTGTGCTTCAAATCTCACAACAGGCCGATGCAAATTGACAACAACATTAAGCTACCAAACCCCAGATGAGAGGATGAAGCTCAAATACAAACAAGGCAGAGATATGTTGCATCTGGTGGCATTAAAAAACCTCAAAGGCTGTGACAACTTCATCAAAAACACAATCCCGCAAAGCTCCAAAACTCTTTTTTATGAATAGAAGAGCATCATTAAGCCAAAACCCAAAATCCTTTTGACCCAAGCAGAGAAGAAATTTTCTCTCTCCCACTTCTGGGTTTTCTAGCGTTCCAACTGATAAAAAACCGTTGAACAATCTTCAGGACAAAAAAGCACTTACACATACAAAACACAACACACTCACCACCCAAACACAAAACCCTCCAACCCTAGATGCAGAAGGAATAAAACAAAACACAACACAACACAACAAAAACAAGAGTGGATGCTACAAAGCTCCAAAATAGATATCCTGAAGTTCTGGATATCTTGTTTCTCAACAAAAACCAACAACAACCTATTCAATAAAAACTGTCCTCCCAGCAAGATTTCCACACCCATCTCCCACCGCAAAAATAAATAAATATCAAAACCCAAAAACAAAGATGCAGCAACGGGAGGAAAAACCACAGAAAAACAGTGTTTTCCAGTTGTGGGGCTGTTATGGTTGTTATTAGGTCTTTTTTTCCATACCTTTGCAAAAGACACAACCAAACTCCGGCCCTTTCTGCAAGTCTTCGTCTCTCTTGTTTCTTTTCTTTCCCTCTGAAAAGTTGTGTGTGAGTGTGCGTCTCTCTGTCTCTCTGTGGGCCTCAATACCCAAATCCTCCATAGCAAATCTGCGAAGTTATTTTTATACCACAACAAAGCACAATCCAGTGAGCTCCACAACAAATTAGTGGTACCCAAAAGCTTCTTTTGATCACCCAATGTCACATTGCTGCATTCCTCTTACAAATTCCTCTCAGAAGGGAATTGCTTTGTTGTGTTTTTTTCCTTTTTAATCTCTCTCTCTCTCTCTCTCTCTCTCTCTAAGATGAGAAACAAGAACAAGAGACAAACTGCCAAGAAAACAATTCTTCTATTTTGCTCTCTTTCTAAAATGGGATCTTTTCTTGACAAATTCTAGTAAGTGCTGCTTGAATTTCCCATACCTAAACCCATTCATGTTTGTTGGCATGTGTTTTGTTACCTCCCCATTGGCATGTGTTTGTTGGTGACATAGAAAAAGATGAGGAGACTAGATGAGGTGCTTTGTTGGCCTTGCCTTGGTAGTTAGGCAAGGATATATTGTTAGTGTTTTTAGATTCATTATATAGTATAGTAGCTTAAGGGATTTTTATAGGCCCCTAGGTAATAATTATAGGTCTATATATATATATATATGAGGATTTTTGAAAGATGATATTTTGGCTTGTGTTGAAACTTGAGATTAGTTATAATAGAGTTATAATAATCTCTTAAAGGATTTTGGTTTCTTTTAGAGGAGTTTTTGAAGGTTATATTTTTGCATGGTGAAATATTTGAGTTTTCATAATTCTTCTTTTGCCTTAAGATCCCTTTTAATTTAAATGGGCAAGGTCACAATGTGCCACACCCCTTGTTGTTGTTGGATGCAATAACATCTTGTCAACATATGTAAAACACTCAGTTGTAAATAGGCTTAAGTTCAGTCTCTCTTAAGGAAATGTAAGAATCATGTTGGCTCGTTCTTTGTTTCTAAGAGTACCTTAGTCCTGGTTTTGACATTTAAATTCTTTTTTGGTAAGTTTCAAATGTAGGTTTGAGCCCAAGTTACTTATGTCAAACTAATGGCAAATTGCAATTTTAATGTAGTATATGTCACAATAGACATCGCATATTATATGTTATAATGGGTGAAACCACAAAATTTATTTCACATGTGTTACGAGCCACAACCTATTATGTGAGAAAGACAACATAATGTTGTTTTGTGTTTAGGTTGCTGATAATAATGTTGATCTCATACTTTAACAATGGGTAAAACCCAATTGGTGCAATGAGTGGGGAACATTCTCAAATTACAAACTCAAATTCAATTGTTGTGTTGTCCTAAGCCCATTATTTTGGGAATACCTTTATCCATGGACTTTTATTCTCTTCATACAACAACATAAATTCAATAACACCTATCAACAAGTATTGCAACTCTAACTATGTGCTACAAAATATATCATAAGGAAGTAAGGAAGAAGGTGGTGCCTTTCAACTCTAAGCCATGGTGAATTTTATGAATATATGTTGACCCATGGTTTATATAGATATGTACTGTTTTAATTATAAAATGCATTAATTTTCCTTTTGATTTATGCCATTTGACATGTTTGTGAGCTTAACTTAAAAAATTCATTCTAACCCATCCCATAATTCTCATACATTGGTTTTTGGTAAGAGATACACATTGCACCTCAAGTTTGCATTTTTTTACAAAGTCAATAATCAAGAACATTTTTTCCATCAGTACCATTTGACGAATCTAAGGGTACATCAACAAAATATAAAAATATATTCAATCAAATTGAAATACATGTGATTATCATCCATGCCATGTTGTTCACATTAATTTTGATTAAGTCTCAACATTATTGCACTTGAGATTTGCATTGATTTGTGCTACTTTGATCCACCAATGACGATTAGAAATTAATACATTAAAAATTAAATGATTTTGAAAAAATGACAATTAATCACCAAACATTGGTAATCCATGATTTCATGTAGATTGTCCATGAAATCATTTTCACTTACAATAATTTTTAAGAATAAAATTTAATTTCCACTTATTGAAAACATTAACCTTGTTCGCACCCATGATGTTCGTTGGCAACCTACCTAACACACATATCATTCTCAATGCCATTTTTGGTACCCCATGTTGCCTCAAAAAGTAATGGGAACCTTTTCAATCATCCCACCATGTCATTCTTATCATGGGCTTCTTAAAGGTCCCTAATACCCCTTGTGGTTCAAAAAACTATAAAATTTCAACCATGGTGCCTTCAACATCCCTTACATATTTTTTGGTGCCCCTCATGTATTTTGACATCGTACCTAGTGCCCCTTTTTGCCTCAAAAATAAATTCCTATCCAACTAGGCACCCCTTAAGGTGTTTTCAACTTGCCTTTTGACACCCTCATTGTTGCTTCTTGCAATTTTTATCATTCATTGCTAACATTTTTCCCCCACCATCTTTCATCATCCTTAGTGTTGTCTAGGTGTGCTTTTGTCATTGACCAAGCTTAAGTTGTCCTTTAACCACATTGCCCCATCAATCTAAAAGTTTACAAGGGCCTCTAGATTTCAAAATGTTTGTAGGTCAATTTCTCATCTTGGGATGTCCTTTCAAGAACTTGGCTTAATAACCCTTGAACAATGATTATGGTATAAAGGCTTGTAAAAAATTTAAAATGTTTAAACTCTTTTGGTTTGAAAATAACATTTTCAATGAAAATCAATTTCAATTCATTTTATTATTATTTTAATATGTTTTTAATTCTTTGATTTCATTTTATATGTAAATATACAAAATTTCATGATTAGGAAGCTAATCTTTTCAACATGGGTGATAGATACTAGACATATATATTGTTGCATTACCATTCAAATGAGTCTATTTGGGAGGCACACTTTTGGTTAAGCATGATAGGTTGACATGTGTTAAAACTTGGGTTTAAACACATTTTCAAACTAAACTTCAAATTTTAAAATATTTTATGAGTTATTTGGGCAAGTTGCGTAAGATTCCATGTATTATAGGTTTTATATGAATCATTAGCCATAATCAATAAGCACATTTTAATGTAATGAGTTGGAATGGTTGTGATTTCATGGATGTGAGACACTAAAAACACACTTCAAAGTTGAATGATAAAAATGATATTTCTTTAGGTTAGCATGAATGAACATGATTTATCTTAATTTTTCATGATAATAATTTTGGAGGTCAAGGGGGAGCAAGGGAGTGATAAGGTCTCCATATTTCAAAACAAACCAAAGTTGAAAGGGAAAATATTTTCAAATGATTTACAAAGAGAAAATAATTATAAGGAGGGGGAAAAATGTTGTGTTGACCCATTTTGAAGAAAGGGTGGTTACAATGTCCACCCGAAAGTCATGTGTGGAGTTGATATTTAAAAAGTTGTTAGATGCCACTTCTCACTATATTAATGAATTTGATATTTAGAATGGCTTTATTAAGTTTAAATAATTTCATAAACATAAAGTTTTTTAAAAAATGTAGATTTGTCAACTTTGATAAAAATGTGATAATGGATATTTAATTCTCAATGTTGGCTTCAATAAGTATGCTTATAATTTGGATTAAAAGGTGTCCACTAAATTATTTAAATAATAATCATATATGATTATTATCATTTTATTTTATTATTAAAATTTTAATTTTAATTTTCTTTAATGAAAGTTCATACTAATTTATTTGTAATTTTCTTTTCAATACAAATCAAAGTTACCATCATCTTAAACAATTTAGTGTCAATATTTATAGTTGTAAACATTGTGGAAATCAAACCATATCAAATTCATTAAGGAACATATGAATATATAGAATGTGGTTTAATGAATTAAAATACACCATGGTTTATTATTTTTGTATAAAACAAGATGTTGAATTTGATTTTTTTACAATTTGCAGTCATAATGTGTAGGTCAATAACTTCAATTCTAATTATATATTCATGTTTCAAAATATTAAAAAATATATTTATAGGTCATTACATCTAAAAGTATATTTGTTGAATGAAAATTTGAAACACAAACGCATTTGAATGTCACAAGGATAAAAAGAACTAAACAACAAGATTTTTCAAACCACATGAGCAAAGGCAAACCTATTTTAAGTCCAAATTAGAAAATAAGAAAATCAAAAGCAAAAAACATGATGTGTGCATGATGTGAGCATGATGTGAATGCAAAAGGATTTTATTACAAAAACATGACAATAACAAAACTAAATCATGACAATATATGTTTAAAACTGGTGTTGAACAAATTGAGGTAATGTGGGATTTTACTTTTATTTATACTCATTGGGCACCTAGTTCAAAAAAAGTTTTAAAGAAAAATTTCAACTTAAATGACCCATGTTCACATGTGTGACTCATGTGTACCCATGTCTGACCTATGTCCATCCATGGTGAAAACTAATAATGAACTATGAGTTAATTAAAAGTGAACAAGAAATGAATTGAAATTTAACTATGAATTAATTGAAAGTTAATTGAAAATAATCTAAAACTAAATCAAGACTTAACAAAGAGTTAATTAAAAGTGAATTGGAAGTGAACAAAGAGACAATAACAAGTGAATTAAAAATTAACTAAAAACCAACTAAAAATGAATTAAGAGTGAATTGAAACTAAATTAAGAATTAGGTACAAGTTAATTACAAATATTGAATGAACTCCATAGTGTTGGTATCTATGACATTATATGCAAATCATACATTTTTAAATAATAAGATGCATGAAAAATTTCAAAGTTTTCAGGACCTTCTAACAACATCTAGTGATGTTAGGTTGAGAAACATGTAACTTGTGATTAACATGCAATTGATTTAATCAAAATATTAAACCTTTGAAAAGTATAAAACATAAAATCAAAGAACCAAAATTTGAACATTATTCAACTACATTGAAAATGGAAATAAATTATAATTAATAAATTAAAAAAATTATGATCAACTTGTATAATTTTTTAAATTTTTTTGGCAGTTAAAAAAAAATTCCACCCAATTTGTGAGTATTGGTGTATGACCATGATTGGATCACTTTTTTTCGTCTTCTTTGCTTTCCTTTTTTCTTCTTGTAAAGCTTTTTGTAATAGCAAGTCATTCACAAAGATGTTCAACTATTGATCTTCAAATTATAAATTATAAGGTAAAAATGTAGATACAAGATTGTTCAATAGAGCATGTAATCTTGGAAAGGAGGTCAACACCAAAATATTAATGTAAAAAGTGATGCAAAACAATGCATGGAAACACGTTTTGACATTGTAAATTAACATTTGCTTATTTGTTTGATGTTTGGACCTCTATTGTGTGACATTGTGATTCTAGTTCATTTCTATACATGTAAAGTGTTGTTATCTTCACAAATTGTTTAAGATGCTATGTTGTATTTGTAGCACTAAAATGGACACTTAGGACATTGGCATTGTTCGAACATGCACTTGAGAATTATTTATCAATAGGTGTGGACACTTTTAAACACTTCACTTACGTTGTCAAGATAACTTCATGGCCAAAATACAAATGAAAATTATATGATATATGGATTATAGCTGATTTGTTATAAATGGGTGTTTTGGTCAATAAAAGATAATGAATTGGCAATTCTTAAATAAGGCTCATCTTGCATTTGACCTAATAATCTTTTGAATCTTCAATTGCATTATTTCTTAATAAATTGTCTTGTACTATAAAGGGTATGGAGTCTAAAGAGTGTTTAGACAAAGTGAACTTCATGATTATCATGCTACAAAACTTCATAATAAAAAAAAAGACATCTTAGTGTGCATCCTCTGATCATTTTGCTAAGTTTTATGACTTCAAACAAGAGAATTTATTAGGATAATCTTTGTATCCTTACAATATAAAAAACAAGACACCCATTACAAGCACATCGATTCAGTTCCCATATATAAAAAAGAACCAACAAAGATGATAAATAAAAGAATGTGTAGAAAACAAAAGAATTTGCTTTTGTGCATTGTTATAAAGGGATGAATACTCTCTCATGGTTTTCAGCCCTTTGGGAACTTTACCAAATTGAATGTACATCACAGGGATCCAAAAATGAGAGTGACACCATGTTAGAATTTGTTAGTGGTGCTGCCAAAGGCCATTCCCAAGGCTGCAATTTTGACCTAAGCTTTGCTGTAAAACTGAGCAAACAAAATTGCTGCTTAGAAGAGCCAGCAGCCTCCATAAATACATGAAGCATGATCTTTAAGGTCTATAGCCCGAAGAGAAATCATTTCTCTCAAGAACTGAACTTCAAATGATCACATTTCTTGTAGAACAGCTTGAATTAGCAAGGTGGATTTTACTAGTACCATCCATTTCTCATCAGCTATGGAAATGAACAACACCCCGACCTTCAACACTGATCCTTGAAGCTTGCAAGCTCTTCTTTGGTGTTTTCAAATGTTGAAGCTTCTTGTTCATCTGCAATCACCCAAGGCAAAACAAGAACTGCCCACAAGTCAGGGGAATGCACAACAGCTCAGCTCTACAAGAAAATTTTACCCTTATGTTCTTGTGGTATTGGTGAATCAAAGCATCAGAAGGCTCCCAGAATTGCTAACATGTAACCAATTTAAATATAGGGTTCAACAACTTATTGAAATATCTGAAAACTATATAAATTCACTGCCAGCACAGAAACTCAAGACATGGCTTGCAATCTGTTATGCATTGTAGTATTCAAATACCAAACAAATACCATCTTAGAGTCTGGGCATGCCACAAGTCTTGCTTGAGATGCTAGCATCACAGGGTAAAAACCAAAATGTTGATATGCAGTGGAAGGTAGGATTCATGGACCTTCATCCGCCGCTCATCTAGTTGCTGCTGTCTAGCACGATTGCGAGCTTCCTCAAAATCAACCTTAGACTCAGGGCGCCTTGCAAAATCAAGAGGGAGTGCTTCTGGTCTAGATGCATGTCGCCGATAGCCTACATCCCCTGGCCTAAGCTCCCTGCATAGCAGCACCATGGATACAAGCTGAGGTGATTTTGTTTGCTAACAAAGCATCCTAACTTTGTACAAATGAAGATTTCATGAAAAATATCAACCTTGTCAGCTTGCAGATCCTGCTCTTTGATGCATGGCAAAGGTAACTGAATCAGTGATAACAGACATGGTGTGGACATATGACTAGCCAAAGGAAGACTTACTCTGATTCATGGAGCATATCAAGGTCATCTCCTGCTCTTGAAACAATGAGCCTAGGCCTTGGTGGAGATCTGTTCACACAGTTAAAGCGAGTTTGAGACTGACTCTAATCCACAGCAAAGATGGAAGTTTAGCTCGTCAAGCATCCTTCACTCAGGTCAACAAACAAGATATGTGCAACTGGACATTGAACATACCATATAAACAACCTGACAAAACTCCAATACAAAACATATATCTTCCATTAGGAATGGACATCATACCACAGGCATCTCTCACATGAGTTATATCTTAGATCAGTACTGCTCATAAGAAATTTATCTCATCTGCCAGCCATACAAAATGCAAGGTATGATTTCTCACTGTTCCAACCAATTATCAATTACACAAGAAGAAACTCCCACAAAATAGCTTTTCTAACAATCAGCAGACATATGTCCCGCAAAGAACTTTTAGTCCACTTGCTAGAGACACCATGCCAATCCCACACAAGATATATGTTTTCAGAAGGCATCACATAGGTGGTATACATATCTATTATCAGATTTAAGACCAGGATTATGTACCAGAGACATCACTTATACCAGACATACTTTGGCAAAGATATGAAAATGATCGCAAAATCTCTGTACTCACAATTGAATGTAACCAGACCAGGTGGACCTTTTTCCCTGGAGTCAAAGAAAAACTCCAGATAAGGACTAAAAACTGGGGAAGAAAAAATACACAAAAGGGAAGTAGTTTGAAAGGAACTATAAAAATCAGCAGTATGAACAACAGCAGTGACAGTATCTCAGTTGTTTGGTGACCATCAACAGTAACAACTGACCCACTAATTTCCTCAGCTCCCTAAAGTGGGTATAGGTCAGTGTGACCACTAGCCTGTGTAGTCAGTTTCTGCTACAAGTCAAGAAGCAATGGGAAGACTCAGCCATGATACTGGCTAGAACTGTACACCAAATGAGGAAAAATGCAGACAGAAATACAAAAGAAAAAGAGAAGGCACATAAGGAAGAAAGAACAGAATATACGAAGTGCACAATTGAACCATTGCCACAATAGTCCACTAGTACCCCATGTCCTAATGTTAAGTGATTGTTAAACACGGAGTCTGCAACTAACTGTTAAGATTGACTCACTTTTTAAGTGGTGTTCTTTGGGGCAGAGGCCTCTCCTCGTCATAGTTCCGTAGATCCTCATATCGTGTACTCTTCTGGAAAAGAGGACGGCTCTATTTGGACACAAAGAAAAACCATGGAACTCAATGATGCCATCATGAACTAAGCTTATAATTGGTAGTATGCCAGCCCAAATCAAAGGGATTATAATCATGAACTTATGGAAAAAAGATGTCAAGAGGACAGCTCTTGAAAAGTTGACACTGAAACCCAAATGCTTACCCATTTATCTACAAGATCTCTGGCCAACTTTCTGTTGATGGGCATCTCTTCTGGCAGCCTTGACAAAAACATGACAACCTGTCCCCCATCACAATAAATGGCCTCTTAAATAAAAGTACCCCATGATATACTTAAGTTATTCTAGATGTCCTTTCACAACCTTACTCATACACACCTACAATGCTTTATCATCACAACCTGGGATAATAGTATATCCTGTTTGCCTGTTTGCTGGTTGGTAGACTCTGAAGCTTCATGTTCTTGAATTTGAAGTGCTCACACATGTGATTGTGAACTAAGTGTATGTAGCTTAAAAAAGGAGGAGGAGAGTGTAACTCACTACCTTTCCAAGGCCACTCTTCTTGAGCTGTTCACGCCTTTCATAAACCTCCACATCAATTGGCAGCTGCCCCAACCAATCACCTCTGAGCAGGGCTTCTTTCAAGATTCACAATTAGATACCAGACTTCAGAAAGCAAACAGTAACAGTTAATGCAAATGTATGGGTAGAACAGGAAAACCATAAAAATCATGAACTAAAATGACCTGCCTACCAAGTAAACCCCAAGGGCCATTCAAATATGAAATGGTGTGACCCTGATTTGAAGATGTGACTTCCACTGACTTAATGTGACTTCTATGAGTTGGAAATGTTGGAATGTTTGAATCTCTTAATCAGTCCAAGCAAACTTACATCAGTCATCAGCTTAAGAATACCAGTGCGAATATTGATATTTGGTAATGAGCCATCTGGAAGTGGCTCCAGCCAGTTCTTGAGGGAAGAGAGAACTCCTCGGTCTAGGAATTCCTGCTGCAGTTGCCGCCTGCAGCACAGAACAGAAATTTTGTCACAAACAGGAATGTTTCAGACAATGTGTGAGGAAAATTATAATGCTTGCTCATTCTAATGACAAGACACTCTTATGCATGCATCCTGACATCAATACCACAAGCCATCCTAGCAGCAACGAGACATGGTTAGCTTACTTCTCAAGCACGTGTATCAGCTCAGGAAGCATCTTTAGTTTTTCAATTGCAGGTTTGGATGCACAATTAAGTTCAGCATCTGTCTCTGCTGCAACATCCAACTTTGCCATGAACTGTTCAACAAACATAGCAATTTCCTCAGGAGTGTGTTCAAGCTTTTTGCGCTTCTTGCCACCTTTAAAAAACTTGGTTAGCTCATCAGCCTCCTGGTCATCCCCTCTAGCTTCCTCTGCCTGCAAAGTGGTTGATGAAAGATCTTGAGAAAAATGTTTTTTGAAACTCATGTAAGGCTAACTGCAGGCAAGTCCCATCCACCAGCACATCTCAAGTGTATGCAAGCATGGAAGATTGACACTCCCAACATACTGCCTCAAAGAAACAAGTCCAGAGTGTTTAGGGTAAGGTACAGTCAGTTGTTGACCTGTGGAGCATCTCCAGCTGAGTTCTGCTCCCCATCACTGATGTAACGCTCCTCTTCAGGGACTCCTTCATCATCTATGAAGTTATTGTCTTCATCATCAGGTAGTCCCTCTCTGTCTTCCTATTTCCATCACCAAATATCAGGATTAGTCTGAACATAGAACTGCATAAGGGAATTCCAGTTAGGTGACACTAAACAAGTGTTGTGAAGAGTCTGGAAAAAACCGCTTCCCAATTTTGTCTTGCTCAAAGTCAGAGACACCTCTAGTTACAGATCAGGTTAAGCTACCATATCATAAAGCAGGAACATGCAGCCAACCACTCTGTAGCACCCTAAACCCTAAACCTTTCATGTGTTATGCTGGATTTGTGATTGGTAAGACCAATACATGTGGATATGCAAAACTGCACAAACATAGGTTCAGGATTTGATCTCAAATCTACAAACAGTATCTGACAAGCTCCAATTGAGAAACACAAGATCTATTTCTGCAATGCAAGTTGTGATCAAAAGCCTATATGAGCTTGTCGCACACACAGGTCCATTTATTCGATGAACCAACAACTCTCATGACAAATTGTAGGATAATCAACAGATGGTGCTCTAAGCTGCAATGATCAGCACTTCTTTTGGTACAGATACGACAGAGATGAGCCATTTAGAGGTCTGAAACCCAAAAGAAAGGGATGGTCTTGAAGTCAGGACTGTTGAGAAAGCTTCAAACCGCAGACAAGTTTGGTATCACAACAAGGAACCTTTACTCCATCGCATTGTGCACATCAATTGTTGGCAACATTGATCCCAAACGGAGAGAAAAATTGGGGGGGCAGGGGGGGGACAATAGAGGAAGTATCTGACCTCTGAATCGTTGCCGTTTCCTGCAACCGAGTCCCACATCTCCTTCATCTCTTTTGCCCCTTTCTTCGTGGAGAACTCAGAACCATGCCACTCCAAACCCTTACGAAACCCGCCCTTACCGTTTCTACCAAGCTTCTCCGAAGAAGAAACACTCCCAAAGGACTTACGTTTCTTGGAAACCGCTGCATCCTTGACCTTCTTCGTCTTTTTCCGGATTGCGCCTTCATCGCTATCCTTGTTCTTTCCCCTCACAGCAGGAGTTTCATAATCGTCTTGTTGTTGTTGCTCATCCACTGGAGAACCAGCCTCCACCGCCAAACTCTTCTTCAGCAAACGCTTTCTAGATTTCGACTTGGCACCCTCTTCTGCTTCATCATTGTCGTTATACTCCGGCCGACGAAGAAGAGGTCGTGGAGACGGAAAGCGGGCATACAGACCTTCGTCTCCTTGTTGTTGCTCCGCAGGCTCGGGCGATGCTTCTCTCGAAGACGATTGCTCCTCCGGATCGTAAAGGAACTCTCCCTCTTCATCCCGCTCCACCATATTCTCCACACTAATGACAAATCTTTAGAGCGAGCGCAGCAACAAGATCCGCTAAACCCACAAACGAGACAAAGAAGAGAATCCGCTTATTTTCCCAGGAACTTCGTGTTCTTCTGCCAACACAAAAATCTTCAAACCCTAATTTCCAAACCCCTAATACCCTAACCCTAATTTCCAAATGGCTTAAGGCTGTATTGATGATCCCTTAACATGATTGGTTGTTATAAGCGTAGGGTAAAGATCGACCCCTCGATACGAGAATAAGGGCCGGTAAGGTACCTTAACATGATTGGTTGTTATAAGCGCAGGGTAAAAGCTCGACACCTCCCTCGGTATCGGAATAACGGCGCGTGAAGTGGGGCTGAGTGTTTGCCCAAATTGGGTAAAGCCTGTCTCCAAGGGCTTTAGAGCATCTTCACCGGTGCTCTGTATGTTACTCTGGATAATAAAATTAAATGTCTAAAGTATAGCTTTTGTTCTGGGCAACCCCACCAATAAAACTGTAACTGGAAATCCATATACGTGGGAACTACTAATAGCAAACCACCTGGACCAATCACTATGATCGACCAATCAGAAATACTGAGTTGAAATAAGGTCCAATTTATTACACACTTTTTTGGAGGTGCACAACTGTGTTGCGACGTTTACCAGCAGCCACGGGGCAAGGTGGACGAATTTGGTGCAGAAAAACCAATTTTCTGAGCTAAACCTGCACCTTTTGACTTTTTCACACTAAATTTTACTGTCTGGAGTCACATATTGAGCACCGGTGGGAGTCACATTTTGGGTAGGTGAAGGGGGGGGAGGGCAAAAGGGCATTCCTTTGTTTGTTTGGGGGCAAAAATGCTGAAAACAAAGAATGTTCCCTGTGCCTGAAAACACACAGAGGAAGAAGGACTACCGCCCTTCTTGCTGGGCCTTCGAACAAAGGAATGCTGAACACATATGGCCAGAGCCTTTCCCATATGTATATGCTTAGGCTCACTTTTACACAAGGAGTTAAGGACAAGGTTGAACTCAAATCTAGCAAATCCTATTGATGCAACCACTGAAATTTATCCCAAGGACATTATACTACAAGTCAAGGCCACACTAAAATATAGTGTTTTTAGTCTAGGACTCTTTTGCTTGTGATGGTCCAATGGGCAAAAGAATACCCATCAACTGACTAAGCCAACAATAAAATCTTATGTATTCCATGAAATCTAAACAATAGTTGAAATCAAATGCAACTTGTGGTGTACGGAAATCCAAATTTGGTCTCCTCTTCATTTTCTCTCTCTTCATTTTGGTCTTATCTTTAGTTTGTCTTTCTCTATTTTTGTCTTTAATGATAACAAGAGAAATATATATATAACATACAAAACATTCCAACATCTTGGCCTCAACAACTTTACATAGGAAATCCTTGAAAAATCATCTGACATTTTGATTTTGTTGATTTTTTATCGAATTTCCTACATCAGAGATTATTCAAAATTTAATATCTCATGCACCTTATTAGGTCTAAAACTTAGAAAATCACTTTCATAAAATGCTATTCATTGAATTTTTTTTTTAAATATCAAAAGTCCAAACAAGTTTTGTTTTAAAAACATATTTTTTATTCTATTGAAATTGCAATGATAAAATTGTTCAATGTTCAATAACTCCGGCAACGTAAGTTTAAACATCATGAAACCACAATGATACACCCCTACTAATAAAAGGCTTTCCAATGGTATAAGAGCACAGTTGGGGCACAATGATTTGGAAAATCTCAATGTAACAAATTATCTTTCTTAATAGATAGATAGAGAAGTAGTGGAATTGTGTTCACATACACTTACATTAACCATGTAAATAATCTTTGGGTGGATCATGCATGTGAAGTAGTGTAAATAACTAATGTATTCAACTCTAATATCTTCATTGACAATTTGTAATGGTTCAATGCAATACATTCAGTTTAGGGCAAATGAATGTTTGATTTTGGAAACCATTGTGTATTTCATTTCTAATGTGTATTTGCATAGATTGATGAAACATTTGACATGATAAAAGAAACAACATTTACATCTTCTGCACTCATTATTTAGTTATCTTTAAAGTCATTTTTGATTTGGGTAGGTTAGTTTGTCATTTCATTTTTTGAAGGTCCTTCAAACTAAGGATAACATTCAAAATTAAAAACCTTGAACTCTTCCATTTGATTATAATAGTTGACTCCTTAAATTAGAGTGGGGGGTAAGGTTACGTGGGTGGAAGCCAAATGCAATAAAAAAAACCCCCCCAAAAAAATGCAACACACTCATGAAAGAAAATAACCTAATGTTACCATTACAATAGCTCACCATCCTTCAACACCTCACACTTGAACAAGCAAAACATGTAAGCACCCAATTATGCTTATGTTGACCATTTCCAAGATGAATCATACAAGGGCAAAGTATTGGTTTACATTATCAAAGTTCCCCTCCTCACAAAAATAAGCATATATATATACACAAAGTTGAAAAGCCGATAACATAAATGCCATTACATTAGCTTTAAAGGAATCCTCCAAAATTCAAATCCTCCAAATCCATGACGTTATGCAATTAAACCATCATTTTAAAAATAATTCTCAATAGAATGTTTTTTGAGAAACCTAAATTACTTCCTCATGAAGAAAATATGAAACAAAGATAACAAACCTTACACATCACAATAGCTTGCATACCATTGAACAAAAGGAATCCAAACTAGCAACAAGAAGAAGGGAGGACTAGAATAGAAAGGAAAGGACATAATATTGAAAAAAATTCATTCTCTTAATCATCTTTGGAAGTGTAGAAAGGTAGATATTGAAATGATTGCATTTTGAATTTTGGTTGTTCTGTGACCAAAAGGAGGGGCAATACATTTTAAATAGTATCATCATTCTATTTCTATTCTAATACTCTTATTATATCCGTTACCATTCACAACCTTGACTACATTGTTCTACCCAAACCTAAATTATATGATTTGAAGCCTAGGTGAATTAGAATCTTATGGAGTCTCTTTCACTAAGCATCAATAGATAACCATATGGCATTGCTACCCCCCATTCTTTTTGAAACCTCAAAAGTTTTCATAGGCGAGAAGTCCCACCACCAACCCAAGATTTTAAGCATAAAAAAATTATCAAGCTTCAAACCCAACCCAAGACAAATGATTAGTTGTAGATTCCCATATTAGAACGCCAACAAAGGGTACTCACTTTCCCCACCATTTCAATTCCCACCTCACTATACATAATGCATAAAAAGTGTTGTTCACAAATCCTCTAAGTTTTACATCATCTTCATTACCAACCTATGACATAAATTTTACACAATCCACTGTCATTCCAATGTAGTGGAAAGTGTAAAACAAAGCGATATGCACCAAGAACATTCCTCTTTTTTGCATCCTAACTTACAGTAGTAATATTTTCCTAAGGGTGAAAGCACATTAAGGTGTCAAAATTTTAGCGAATTAAAGCCCCTTTTCAAAATCCTTTTCGAATGTAGTTGAAAACTAGCTTAAAATATGAATATTTAGATGATATTGAAAGTAACATTTTTTTTCCATTTCCAATTTCAAATCATGATACTATAAGACATATTAAAAAATCATAAAAGATTTTTTTTAAAAGATTTTTTTAGAAATGCTTTAAAAGGATTTTTAAATAATTATAATTTTTGGGATTTTTAAAAGTCCATAACATAATAAACTAAAGTCACATTCCATTCATTCAATGGATTTTTAGATTTTTAGATATGATTCATCCAATATCCCAAAGTTTCAAACACATAAAACTAACACATTGTAAAATAAAAATCCATATCCATGAGTTTTGCAAGTGTGACAAAAAATGTGGGCAAAATTCAAAAGTCCATTACTTATTGGCTATCCATGGTTTTTATTCAATTTTTTCATTCATGAAACATTGATTATGATAGTTTAAAATAAATGAATCCCTCTTTCTATTATTTCAATGAGTTCTATTTTATTTATTTTCTTGTATCTAGGGAATATAGGAAAAACTACCATTTTGACATCCATATAAGGTCATCGTAGTGTGCAAACACCCCTAACAACCCAAATCCATAGCCACAATACTTAGTTTTTTTCTTTTGTCATTTATTTAGTCGCCACCATTGTTTAGCAGAATTGCCATCCTTCAAAAAGTAGTAGCTCCTCATCCCAACAATCCCGTCCACCAATTAAGATCTTGATCCCACAAGGTGTCATGAAGAACAAACACCAAAACCACATAGCTAACAAGTTCTTACTCCAAGCAAAGTGCCCACATTCTCCTCTTTCCATCAATGTAAAACCTACAAACATAAAACAAAATAGACAAACATACACAAATTCTAGCAAAGCATGATCAACATGCTCATGAACATGGTCATGAACAATTTCATCACACCATCAATCATTGGGTTAGGGCAAATAATGGTTGACTTTTTAATTTTTATTTTAAGGTTCCTTTTAGGTCACAATTCTAGTTGGCATCCTTGTTTTCTATACTCTTGTTATTATTACTTTCGTTGAAATTAGCTTTCAAACAAAAAACTAATTTTTTTGTCAAACATTTTCACATAATCATAATTTTGAACAACAAATAAAATAGACAACCATTCCCCAAGATTCAATTGTTGGATGTGCATATAGATTGAACCTTTTCATGACAAAGACAAATGTGTATGAAAATAAAATTCATGTTTTTAAAAACAAGAGACATGGAAAACTTGTGTTCATTAAAAATGAGACACACAAGATTTATGCAATGAAAAAAAAAATACAAGATGAAAATCAAATGATTTCGAGTATTTAATTTTAGCCATGTTTTATTTCCTTTGATGCAATCCTTTCAATGTGGGTTTCAAGTGTTAATATTAATTTAAACCAAATTAATAGTTTTCATCTTAGGTTTGATTTTGTGGATAATTTTGCTACTTATCATAATATTTCATGTATTACATGATTTTACATGGTTTATTCTACCATTACACCACATTTAAATTTATTTATTTTACATTTACATTTAAATGATTTTACACAACATGAAATAATTTAAAACACAATTATGCATTTGCATTTACACAAATACGAATGAAATTTTATACACACAAATTCACATAGGGTACAAGTTCATTATTCCATATTACTAGTGTTTTTATTTTGAATCCATACATATACACAACAATGATCTATATTTAAAGTCAAGATTTTAGACATTACTTATGGTATGTAAAATCCTATACAATTAAACCTTAATAAAAAAAGTGCTAAACCTAATTACCAAATAATGATGACACAATACATTTGGTATCATCTCTCCCATAACACAACATTTGAATGAAAACATAAGATAGGAATCACAATGTGTGTGGATGTTGTTAAAAGATTATACATTTATATTTTTGAAAACTCACAAAGGGAACACAATAATTTGTTTTGTTAATTTCCTTTCAATTTGGAATACATTTCAATATTCAGAAAGATTCAATGCTTAAAATTTGATACAAATGTTTGAAGAGTCCTAAATTGAATGATTTAAAATACTCAAAACATTTCTAGGGACATGTGTTTTTTGTAGGTCAATTTTTCTACCTTGAAATATGCTTAATTTTAAAATTGGTGAATTTTTTTATGTTAATTAACAAATCTAAATGTTTATGCAATTATTGTTTATAGATGTGACATAATTTTCTTTAGTTACATTTGGTTTAGAAATATTTTTTGCTTTCAAAATCAAGAATTTTGAATGTGTTCTTTCCCAAAAGTTATTCATTTCTGTGTGATATTTGAGCATGGATGCATAATATATATGACATAAAATTAAGATGTAAAAAAATCAAATATTTATATATTTATAAACTACTAATCAAATAAAGTTTTAAAAAAAGACCCAATAAAAAATGGTGCAAGTGGTTCATTTTATTGTGTTTGGACCCATCCATAAGTATCACATGATGTGAAGTCTAACACCACACCAGCTTGAATAATCCATTTGATTACGAACTATTTTTTCATAGCTTTTCATTTCTTTCTTTTAGTTTAACTCTTTATTTTGTTTTTTTGAAATTTTTTTTTGCTTTCATTATATATGTTTCAATCCCCTTTTCTATTGTTTTGGTTTTAGTTATAGGTGTAAAACTTGGTTGTCAAATGTTGCATTTGTCATGATTCATAGTTTTGTTTTGCTCTCTTATGTTTTGTTTTCCATCTGTTTGCACCTTGTGTCAATAAACATGCCCTATTGCTACATAATGTGGCATGAGATGTTTTAACTAAAACAAGCACAACACTAAACATAAATTAATGCCAATTATCCAATTGGTTGGTTTGATATAGTTAAGATTATTTATAGTTTTATATTGTGAAGATTATTTTTTTGGATCTAGTTTTGAGAGGTGAAAAGCTTGATTTTTTTCTTTAACGAATTAATTATTTTATGAAAGTTCAATTGAGGCACTACTACAAAAATATGGGTGTAATTCACTAGTCCCTGTTTAGTAGACCAATGAATTCACTCAAAATTCAGTGAAAACCATTTTTCATATAGGGACACCTTTTGTTGTAGTGAGGAAATTTAATTAATATCTTGTTTGCTTGATGACCTTAATTATGTGATTGTCATATGTGCAAGTGATGTTCAAACTTAGTTTGATTGGGAAAAAAAAAATCTTTTGAGAATTGAGCTTGCATCTTATGAGACAGTCTATCATCACAACCATTCGATTATTCCTATATACATGCAAATCCATTATCCCAGCCACTAGATTATTGATATGGCTGCAAAATATAAGGTATACCTTTCATTATCAAAGTTTTGTAAAATTCAAACCAGGATTATTAGCTCTTTTTCTTGAAATCAATGCTTATTTTGTCATAAAATTGTTGATTGATAGACACTGCAACTTTATAAAGAGATTCCAAGTTTGAAAAAGCTAAAATATAATTTCTATCTACATTTCTTGTTTACTTCAATATATAAAACCTTCAAGTTTGTTTAATTTTTGAAAACCTTGTAGAGGAGTTTGAATCCCAATTGGCTTAACACCAGCTAGATCACATGTGGGAGTACTTTGTAAAACAAAAGAACAAAAGCACATCAAAATGGCAAGGTGACACAACACTATAGGTCTTTGAACATTGCCACCAGATAGTAGATTCATCATTGTTATGTGATAAAATTTGGAAGACCTTTAGTGGAGCATTAGGAGCATGTTGTGTGACACATTCCTAAGGCCCCCAAAAATGGTGTTGTTCACGACACTAAAGAAATCCTCAAGTGAAATTAGGAAACCAACATCTTGTCCTCACCTTGTTCAAAAATTGCCATAAAAGAGTTCTGTGTTGCAAATCCTGGTCATCAAGTAATGGAAGCTGGGCTTCAGCATGCAAAAGAACAGTCAGGACAATCTCCCTTTGTTCTCATGATTCTGAATCCCTAGAGGTTCCTGGAATACTTGATCTTGCAAGATATTGTGGACATATCTCTTGCAAGTTTATTACAAGTCCTAAATTGATTGTTTCCTGTGCAATCCTTGACCTAGCAAGATGCAAAATCGCTGGCCAGCAGCCTGAGAACGCGTTCTTAGGGCCAGCGTACAAAAACTGAAAAAAATTGGGACTCAACAAAACCTATTCTAGACCTTGCCTAGACCAATGGCAACCCTAAACTGAAAACCCTAAACCTGATTAAGTACCTAGTGAAGCTGCCATGACTCTTTCAATGAAATAATCTTGAAGAAAACAGATCTGCAAGAGATTTTAGATCTCTGTTTCCTTCAAGATTATTCCATTGAAAGAGTTGTGGCAGCTCATGACTACTACTCATGATGAAGGTAATGATGGTGTGACACTTTGTGAGAGACTGACTCATATTAGGTTACCATAAGCTTATTAATTCTTAGTTTTGCAGGAACAGTTATGCTGGAAGTTTTGTTGAGATTTTTCTCTACTTACAATCTCACATGAGATAAGCAGTAAAGATGAAGGAAGAGAAAAAGAGAAATACCTTAGGAGGGTTTCAGCGACTGATCATTGCTTCCACTAGTGCATTGATCATTGCTTACAATGCCTGCACACATTGCACAACAAAACTGTTGTTATCATTCAGCTGTAGATAGATAGATAGATAGAGAGAATAGAGCACACGTGCACACACCCCCTGCAAGCTGTCCACAATTCCGTCATAAAATATTGCAGTGGAAGTGAAGCTCAACTTTACTCAAGAAGATTGCTAAGAACAACAGTGAACATAGAAATACTCTATCCTGATGATATGCACGTACTGTGTCCAACTGTGTGAAACCTCAGAGGTGCTCCAGCAGCACTACACCACGTATGCCTGCATGCACTGTAGGGGGGCAAATCCTATATATAGTAGTACTAGTGGTCTGAGCATCTGCTGTGCTTACATAGAGCGAAGATCTAACCTAAATACTCGGCCTAGAAACTGCAATCGACTGTGAGTGAAGGACCTACACCTTCTGTTGCATATATGTAACTGGAACTCGAGGCAAAGTAAAAGTTTCTATACAAACTGCAGGTAGACTAATGGATCAGTAAACTTGCAAACAGACTTGCAAATGATCACAAAGCTCTGTCATCGACTCTAAAAGATGCTTTCCTGCGAGATCTGCACATGGTGAACCTTCACTGCATCGTTGATCCAGTCACATGTTGACATAGCTCTAGGTGACAACCTTGGGAGCTTGAGCGGGAATGTGATAAGAAGCTCCGTATAATTCCATGTACTCGGGATGGCGTTCAAGAACAGCCCACTCGCTTGCACCATATCTCTGGAACATACGGAACAGTTGAGGCAGAGACACGCCGTATTTGTGCCAAACTTTGGCGTCTTTTGCACATTGGGTCAAGATCCCACACTTGTTAGCTCGCACACAGAAATCCACGTCCTCGAATGCTGCCTTGGGGAAGCTCTCATCAAAACCCCCAACTTCGGAGATGAGCTTTTTGCAGATACGTATGGAGATGTTGCAGGAAGGTCCGTAAAGAAGGCCCTCCCCGTTGATCTTGATCCTGCCATTGAGTGTTCCGTAGTGGTCGTGAAATTTATCAACCGCTGTATTCCCATAGGCGTAGGTGACGCCAGAAAGAATGGCTCCGATCATTGTACCTTCGGCACTCGTCTTCGACTTCACCAGCTCCTTGTAGTGAGCCTTCACCATCGCCTCCACCCAGTGAATATCTGCCTCGCAATCCGAATCTATGAAGTTCACGATCTAGTAAACAAATGGGTCCACTGGATTAGGGATGAGAATGCCAGAGAATTGTGTTCATATGCATCCGAGACAACTAGCAAAGCCTAAGAGAATAATCCAGTGACAATAGCAGCTTCACCAGAAGACCCATCTGATCAGCTAGACAGTATCAAGGACACAAGATCATTCCTCGCAGAGCTGCGGTAGACGAACGGCATACCTGAGCCTGGTGCTCAGTCATGGCGAGGCCGAGTCCAAGGCTTCGAGCAGCGGCGGGTCCATGGTTTTTGGGACACTTGATAAGCTTGAATCCTTCAGGAAGCTTGACGGAGGCGGCCACCTCTTCAGCTTGTTGTTTCTCTCCTCCACACTGCGCCGGCATGACTGAAGTTCCAATATTGTACCACTGCAAAGGAGAAGCATCGTCAACAAGCAGCACTTGCGCTGGCTTGTAGGTTTGGTTTGCGAGGCTGGTGACTAGTTCTAGAACCTCCTTGCGTTGCTGCAGTGTCCGCACATACACAGGTATGACCACCACCACCGTAGGCCGAAAATCGCTGTGCAGTTTGACAAGCTCCAAAATGTTAGAAAGCTTTAAAGGTCATCTGTTTCCTACTTGCATATATAGTTCCCTGTGCTCAAAAGAATGGAATGTTTCACAAAAGCATCTGATCATCTATACATGGATTCTGCAGGGAAAACCAGAGAGAGTTTTCTTTTGATTTATTTCGCTTCATGAAGCATACTGCCGGAGGGACGCTCATGCTGCCGGATGAGGGAGGGAGATGTCAGCTTCCTGCAAACAAACAGACCAAAAAACAGAGGACACGCACTGCACAGATTCCATGTCCGATCTCATCAGGGACTCATCTGTTTCTGAGATGAACAAATTTCTAGTTAACAACCTTTGTACCACGCAGCAAAAGATTTATGTCCCTCTCTGAGCTAGGAAGGTGGCCAGAAGGCCGTAGATGATGCAGAAAGCACGAGCAAGCGATCACAAGAAGCTGCTGGATCATCAGGAAAATCCTTCTACATATTTCGCAGTTCACAGCAGAACGAAATTTCTCAAAAAGATTTTCAATGTGTGTGCGTGTGTCTCTCTCTTAGGCTATAAAGACGAGGGGATTGTGAGAGTGTTCAAAACCTTTGTTCAACAGCTGCGGCGCTCTCGGTAGTCAGTTCGTTGAAGCCAGGGGAATCATGAGTCTTAGAGTCACAGCTTTGGACGGCAGACGAGTCAGTCTCTTTTTCAGCTTCGGACGGTTTGTTCTCACCCTGCTGGTGGACGGCGCTGTCTGTTGCCCCTTCAAGGACATCATTCTGCAGTGAGGAAAAGGTCGGTATCGGTGGAGGCAGCAGCGGATTTCGGTTCCTCTTCTCCGGATAAATTCTTCCAAGGTTGAAGCCACAGACACACAAAATTTTGAGAATGGAGAAGGCGATCTTGTAGTAGAGCGAAAGCGTGTCGTCGCGTAGCACAGTCTTCACTTCATACACAATGCTTCTGATGAGGTTCTGCAACTCCATGGTTCCCGTCATCGTGTCGACCGCAACACCTCGACTGGTCGACGACGTTCCTAACTAGACGTACTGCTCTAGATCTCTATTTCCAAAAGTATTGCGACAATTACAAGTTTACCTTCTAAAAGCTATCTACAGAGCTGATTTATATCTCACAACACTTGCAAGCAGTACAAAGAACACAGATCTGTTCAACACAATTGTTCAAAAGCCTTCTTCGCATACGTCTGCAATAGAACAGCGTACAAAAGAAGAATCCCTTGAGACTCGACTACCACAAACGAACAGATCCAGTGCTTAAGAACACAAGAAGCTGAAGCCTCTGGAAAGAAAGCTGGCTAATGCAAATGCTCAGGAATTATTCAGTGCGTTCAGATACTTGCAAGTTCTTCTTCTTCCAAATGCACACCAGCAGCGTCAAGAGTTAGTACAAGAGATATTCAAAACTTTGCAAGCAACCAGCGCGGTGTAGAAATTGATCACTAATTTGAAGTCCAAATTGCAATCAAAGTACACACAAAGCAAGGCCTGTGCACGCACGCTTCTTACACAAACGCTTTCAAGACAAATCTTTTGAAAGATTTAATACTTTTCAGCAGCCTGAAATTGCCACCAGGAAATAGGTCTTTCAGAAGGGTCTTATAGATTCCTGCCCGGGCCTTGCCGTTAATGAATCGGAACAAACAGGCCACAGACGGGTGTTTCAAGAGTCTCTCGTTCACAATACTATGAAAGAGAATACAACAACAAAACAAAACTCAAGCTTACAATTACAGAGAGCTGAAATAATATTCGTCCTCTGGAATAGTTATCAATTGTTCAGTCTTCTCGCAGCTCTTCTTCTACAATAAAATCACAGAAATATTCTCTATTGCCTCACGTCCTAACAGCCCTCGCAAATCCTACGTAATGGAGCTCAGATCGACAGCATTCAACATTAATAGGGACAAGCAACTCAGCGATTCTCCGGCACAGATCGACTTGTCGACTGAAATACGAAAAATGTTAACGGAAACGTTCTCATCAACGGCTAGCTACGTTGTAGAATTGCAAGGCTACATACATAAAACAAGCCTCCTGAGAGCAGCAGGCGCTACAACGTCGTGAAACCAAGCAATGTTTGTTTCTCATAACACAGACCTGAGAAACAAGTCTACTCTGTTTCTTGGATGTCGTGGTACTCAAGCTTTGCGACGAGAGTAGTTGTAACTTTGAGAGATCCTGGAGTAATGGAAGATGGCAAGGCAAGTCCAAATATAGCAAGATTCTACTGCACACAACCACCCAAAAAAAAACCTAAAGAAAAAAGGCAATAGGATCTCCATGAGGCCTACCGTTTGCCAGAGATGCACAGAGGGAACAGTCCGGAATCAATTGTTGGCCGGCCGGCCGGCCAAAAAGATGCTATTACAGGTCCGCTTTACGAAATGGTCTTCAAGAGGCAGCCTCAATTTGCGCACGTAAGTATCACTCCCGGAATCTCTGCAATGCGCAATCTGTTATACTTTGCTAAAAACAGGAATATAACAGAATGTGGATCTGCGCAAATTCCTACAAATTCTCAAAGTAATAATATTTTCCATAGAAGTTTGCAAAGAGACTTGCTGCACAAGGATTAGAAAAGCACAATTTATTATTATTTCAGATGCGATCTGTCTAACAAAGCTGTTCATGGTTTTCAGATTTGTCTTCTGTTTCTTTTATCAGCCAAATAGAATCGAAAACACCTGGACAATTAAAAAAAATACAGGCAACAGGATCTGATGGAATTTCAATTTAGCTCGTACGACTAATTCAGCAGATAAATATTTTTTGAAGTCATACGGCAAAACTTGGCAGAGAAAAAGAGCCCTTGACAAATTCTTCGACAATACAGCTCACCTCACCTCTTGAAAGTAGACTGACGTACTGTGCTGTTGCACGTTCACGGGGACTGCAGTGTAAATTTCCGGGGAAACTGTTGCCTGACTACTGCATTGTTGGAAAAGTTCAGCTTGCGCGAAGTTCAGGCATGTTCTCTGCAGTAGTTGTTTTGCCAAAAAGGAAAAGGTCGTTGAAAGCACCCTGACTCTTTTACTCCTCTTCTTTGATGAGCCATCCGTAACCGCCCGAAACAAATGGCTTCAAATCTTTCACGATCCAAATTTTCCTGCAATTTCTCTGAAATTATATTCGCTTCTGAAAATTTTAGACAGATAATTGCATTATTCACGTAAAAATCGATTGCTCTTCGGAAAGCGACGAAGAACGCTTCAAACTCTCTCCATGCTGCTGCTGCCGCCAAGAGATTCAGTCCAGCTCCTCCACGAAAACATCAGTTTCTGTTACGCTTGTGGGCCCCAAGGGAAAATTGCCGACGGGAAAACAGCAGACTGACACACACACTCTTTGTCTCTCTCTCTCTCTCTCTCTCTCCACAGGAGTTCAGAACGTCTGAACGGTGAACTGTTGTTCTGGCCGGGCCGGGTGACCAAGTGTCGGAACCGGTCACCTGGGCTGCACCGGAATTTACTCCATTGACCTAAAACGCGCCACGCGGACGACTTCACAGCCGTCCAAAACATAACCTAGAGGATTGAGGAGAATCGGACGTGGTTTGATTAATCGGACGGTTGGAGATGAGTAAAGCTCATGGATGGACTGAATTTTTCCCCAAAAAAATAGCAACTGAGCTAACCACCATGGTTAGCTAATAAACTGGAAACCAACAGAAAACTGTTTCCTGACCATTTATCATGCATCCATCATGGTGCACCGGTGCTGGTTCACTGTGGCCATGGTATTTCTATCTATGAAGGAAGGTTGTTTATTTGTTTTGTTTGTACGTATGAGATACACCTAACCAAGACGCTTCAGATCGTGTTCTTGGTCTCTTTGGAAAGCTCTTGAGGAGGAGGGGTGTGTCGGCTTGGTTTCATGGCGTTTGGACTTGTGGTGTAGAAGTTCTTGAATTATTGAATGATTTTCTTCACTGTAAATTAAATTAAATTAAATTAAATTAAATTAAAATAAATCCTAGCTGAGAATTTCGGAGGAATTGGAATGTGCCTTTGGTGTTGTTGGAAAGATCTTGATGAGCAGGATTCAATGGAATTTATTTGGTAAGATTTGGATTAAAAAATGTGGGAGATATTGATTTTTAAGTGATTTCTGCCGCTGAAAATTCAAATAAATTCCAAAAAACCAGGTTTTGGAAGGAAAAATCATTTGAGGACGTGGTAACACTTGGGCCAATGGCACATGCCACACTTGCCTATATTGATTAGAAGGAACCCAAATTCTTTTGGAGTTTCTACAATGGTACTAGTGTAAGTTCTGGTTCACCCAAGGCAGGTGGAGTAAATAGAAATGTGCAAAACATTTATCTCTACCATTTCCTTTTTCTTCCTCTCCTTCCTTTCTTTTGTCTTTTGATGTCTGAGTCTCGACATCTAAACTAACAAAATTTGAGAGTTTTTCAAGTGGTTTAGGATTGATTAAAGTTGAGAAAAAGTTATTTGTGTAATTTTAATCTAATAGGTTTAATAGAATTGAGAGTAGTGTTTTCTTTTTTCTTTTTCTTTTTTGAAGTAGAAGTGGGCGGAGAGCATTCCAAGGTAGATTTAGCACTTATTGATGATAGTCGTTAGAAAATTGTCGAAGGTTTTCTCCAAACAAAAAGCAAAGTGGCGACATACTTGGAGGATTAGTCCAAAAGTGGTGACCGTGACATTCTTGAGACACCAAAATTGCCCTCATTCTTTTACAAATCTTTGGGAGAGAAACCAAGCATCTAGGACAACGTGATCCTTTTTTTGGGGGAGCGTCACCATAGTGTGAAAATTTGCCACAAAAAAAACATTAGTTGAGAGTCTACATTGACTCATTTCACTAAATCATCTTCAATAAATGACTTGAACCTTTGCAATATATGAAACATTTGTCATTGTGGCATTCCAAATAATAAAAACTAGAAATATCTATATGTGATTAAACTATTAAATTATATACATTAGAGTTGAAAAATATATTCTTTTATATGTTTTCCAATACTTCATAAAATTAAGAATTGTTCTCAAGATTGAGTCATTTGACAATCCCTTATTTCATGTTTGATAAATGACATGGACCACTCGGAATCAAGCTTATTACCTTTAGTCTATGTTTGAATTTTGTCACATTGAGATATGGTTTTTTTAATGAAGAACCTTAGAACATATTTCTCAATACCAAATATTTTCATTAATATCTTTAACTATATAATTTAAATTTTTTGAAACTTAGAATTCTTGTATTTTGAGTGTGGTGAATTAACAAAGTTTTTAAACTCTTTAAAAGTATGATCATCAACATGGTGTATTGAGCTCCCAAAAGTAGTAATTTGCCTTTGGATCCTTAGGCCACTTGTTAGACTGCAATCTACTCCCATCCACAAGTATTTTTTCTTGTACTTTCTTCATAACTGGGGTTAGGGAATGGTTGGATTGAAAGGGGCAAGATATTGTGTTTCCATGGTCTAGGTTTAAGTTCGAAATGCTGAAAATTTTCAAAGGGTCATCAAATTTTATGAAACTACACGAAAGATTTGATGAGTGAGTTGGTAGGTTGGTACATTTTGAGGGTACAACTAGTTTGATCACAATATTGTTGCCTTGTCCTTTACAATTATCAAGCTTTTGAACATTTGGCAAATGTTCCAAATGCATTGGTGGGCATATTGCAAATAGCCCTGAATATTTTTAATAGCATAATAATTATCTATTATGTTTCATGTCAAATTTCAAACATTTTGAAACATAATTTGATTAAGCCACAAACATTTTTTTGTTGAAAATGATAATGTCTATGGTTTAAAATATATTCAAACTATTGTTACAATTGAAGTATGAGGTTCAAATTTTTCAATATTAATTCACAATGCATTTTTTTATTGTGAAGGAAGATTTTTTGAAATCTTCCTTTCTATTGGGCTCATGTGCTTTGGAGAGGAAGGGAACATTATGTAATTTCTATTTGTAAATTATTTGCTAATTGCACATTTCCAATGTTGTTGCTATCAATCAAGCCATGAAATACAACTCCATTGGGATGATCCTTCAAAGTTTCTTGTTGGACATATACACACATTGTAAGTTGTTAAAGGGTCAAGGTTTACACACTTTTATTAGGATCATACATAGAACACATTCCAAGGATATAAAGAAAAAAACACTAAATACAAATAATGTTATTGTCTATGCTAGAATCGGTGAATCTTATATATAAAAGCTAACATGGTGTCTGTCTGTATGTCTAACAAACAGGGCAGGGCAGGGGCAGTTACGCTTGCATTTTCAAGCCATTATCTTCTAGCAACGTCACACGAATTTTGGAGTAATCAAATGGTTATATCTATTTATGGTGACAAACAGGGCAGGGCAGGGCAGGGTGGCCAGGGCAACCGCTGTGGGGGGTTGGGCGACAATTTTTTTTAGGGCAGGGCAGGGCGGCCAGGGCAGCCACTGCGAGGGGCCAGGCAACAATTTTTTTTTAAATTATTTTCATTATAGAACATATTTAAAAAACTAAAATATTTTTGAAAAAGAAAATAGAAAAATAAATAAATAAATAAATACATAAAAATAGAAAAAAATGAAGATAGACAAAATAAAAATAGAAAAAATAAAAACATGAAACAAACATAAACCAAAAAAAAAGTAAAAACGCAAAAACTATAAAAAAAGAATGAAAATAAATGAAACAAGGAAAAGGAAATATAGTAAAATAATTTTAAAAGAAAACAAATTCCAAAAATGAAGAAACCAAATAAAGAGTAAAAAATAAGAAAAATAAATTTTATAAATATTGAAGAAAAACCCTACTTGAAAAAGAATGAGGTGTGTCTTTTTTATCCAAATTTCAAACTTGCATTCAAATAAAAGAATATAAAAGTGAAAAAGAAACACTTTATTTTTATTATACAAAATAATAATAAAAATAAAAAACACAAAATGAAAAATAATAATTTTATTTCTTTTTGTATTGACCAAGACTACCTTTTTTTTTCTTTAAGCTATTGTCCGTCCTGATTAAGAGGATGGATGAAATGTCCGTCCGGCTTGATGACGGGATGGATTTAAGGGAAGACCAAAAAAAAATATTTAAGCCTTGGTCAGCCTTGAATTATTATTTTTTTATATTGACCAAGACTACCTTTTTTTTTCTTTTAGCTACTGTCCGTCCCAATTAAGGGGATGGATAAAACCAAGTTTAAAGAAACCGGGGGACTTCATAGTGGCCGAAGGTCATGGGCACCCACTAGTATATTTAATTGGAGACATGTTTTGTCAAAAACATGCACCATTGTTGACAAAACATGCAACATTGTTTGGTGTCAATGCAATTGATGAGGCTTAAACACGATGCAAATATTGTATGAGAATGGATTTTCTCCTTTACCTATTATTGAACATGAAATTAACATTTTTTTTGGCAAAATTACTTTGTGACCAAAAAAAATCAAATGAAACTTCTAAAAGGGATTTTTGAAAGAAAGAAACCCCAAATTCGTCACATTTCGAGGGAAAATAAAGGTTGAAATTGTCATACTTAATAATTGAACATACTAAAATAATTCTTTTGGATATTGCCATATTGAACATACTAGAAGATATTTCTTGGATTGGTTATCATGAATGATGTTTGTAAAATAGTTTTTGAATTACATCATAAAAGAGTTAGACTTGGGAACCTTAGGCTAACAAAAGAGATTCAATGCAATGCAAAAGTTTCAATGAAGATGTGCAATTGATTGTCAAGAATGTTTCACTTTTCACAAAAGAAGGTGAAAAAGATCATTGGTACATAAACAATTTCTACATGTTTAGAAGTTCATATTTTAAATTTTTGTGTGTGGACTTACAAGTATTCAAGGACAAAAGAAACTGATGCATATCTCTATACATGAACCTCCCCTTTTTTAATTATGTGTTTTGTTAGTCTCCATTACAATTTTTGTCATGTGACCCATAAAGTTTCAACGATAAGACATTTGAACATAATTTAAACTAGTGTGGCTTGTGCTGTTGGCCCAAGTGTTACCATGTCCTCAACTGATTTTTCCTTCCAAAACCTGACTTTTTGGAATTTATTTGAATTTTTCACAGCAGAAATCACTTTTAAATCAATATCTCCCACATTCTGAATCCAAATAAATTCCATTAAATCCTGCTCATCAAGATCTTTGCAACAACACCAAAGGCACATTCCAATTCCTCCTCAGCTAAGTTTAATTTTCAGTGAAGAAATCATTCAATATTCAAGAACTTTTGCAGCACAAGTCCAGACATCATAGAACCAAGCACATGCACCCCCTCCTCCTCAAGAGCTTTTCTAAGACACCAAGAACATGATCTGATCTGAAACATCCTGGTTTGGTGGATCTCATAACTACAAAACAAAACAAACTACCTTCCTTCATAGATAGATATTAAATGTATTAAATTGAGTCAACATTACTTTTAGGGAAATACACCTTGAGTTCCTCTAATGATATTGACCATTTTAAAGGTTGATAGGTTGTTTAACAACAACAAACTGTAAGGAGCATCTCACTAACATGTCAATGGACAAGAGTTCCTTTAGTTATATTGTGAATATCATGCTGCCTTTCTAACATTTTTGTACCTCCCTAATATTTTTTGTATGTTCTTAATTGGTGATTGAGCAAACTTCATAACGTGCCTTCTTTTGTGTTCCATGTAATTTAAAAGCTTGATGTTTCCACACAATATGTGGAATAATGGCTTGAGTGTTTTGGTCACTCTGAATGGTTCCAATGTTCAAGCACCTTGATTTTTCACAATATCTTGTGAATTCATTGATGACCTAGTCCATAGTATTAATATAAGACCAATTTGTAAAGAACCACCAACAAAAATATAATACCAATGATTATGAGAGAATTGTATTTTGATGCCAAGGGGAAAAAGCTCTAAGGAGGTAGCATGAGAAAGCCCTTTGCTTGCCCAATCGAAAAGGCAATTAAGAATAAGTGTTGAGCTAGCATTTTTCCTCATGTCTAATTACATAGTACCATACATTAGTGTTGGGTAATTCTTTGATTTTGTTAAGAACTATCAATTCTAGGCATTTTAAATTACAAGATTAAAATAATTAGTTTCAATTTTTAAAAAAAATCTAAAATCCCAATCCCCCCCCCAAATTTAAGTGTTCAATATATTTAAAATCAAAAGAACCTACCATTTTAGATTTTTGGAAATTAATTAATTATTCAACAAATATGTATTGAAGTTGTTAAAATATTGTGTGTATTTGATGTTTTGTCAATATGAAATAAATAAAAAATATTCCACTTATATATTAAAGTGAGCCTTTAAATCCCCCAACTTGGTGATGAACAGCCAAACAAAGAATAAACTAAAGAAAAAAAACCATGTTTCCTCCCAAGCTGATCTAGTTCATTGAACCAACTCACACATGTAAAGCTTCTAAGAAAAAATCAATGCAAAGAAACTAATTCAATATTTCAACAATCTTTTCCCAAAAACATTCTACACACAATGCAAAGCAAAAGAGATAGATACATAGAGAGTGTGGATGAAAAACAAACACTAGAAAAACACAAAAATGAAAAGCACACACTCACACACAAGAAATGTTTTAAAATCAATAGAGCCTAAAAAGTTTGGAAATTGACAAATTTCCTAAAAAGCTTGGAATTGAAAACCTAGGTTGAAAAGATTAAAAAAAACTTTCAAATCATAAACCTCTTTTGGCATTTCCAAATTGGGCTTTTAAAAACCTTTTTTTGATCTTTCCAAATTAGCTTCAAACTTCCATCTATTAGAACTTTGGAAACATTTCTTGACATTTCCAAATCTTTCCACAACAACCTTTGCCATGTCCATTTGAACAAACGACAAACCTATCCATCTCCAAATTGGCATTTTGAACACCGTAGAATGAGAGCAAAAAAACTTGACCATCCAACAATCTTCATTCAAATACAAGATACAAGGTGAAACTCAATTGACCCTTAATTTTGGTGGAAAAACAAGTTTAACCTTACCTTTTTTTTCTCCATAATAGAACCTCCCTTGTCATAGATTTGCATATTTGTGTCACCATGTTTGGCATAAACGAGTTCATTTGGCACTAGGTTACAACCCTTTTTACATATAATTTTATTATCATAACTATGTTGATAACCCTAACCATGTCATTGCAAGATTGGGATTTCAAATTTTAACATATTTCTCAACTCATCCTTTTGAAAATTACCAAACAAACATCATCGATGATAGGTATGATGAAGTAGTGAGAGGCCATAGGTTACCATGAATAGTTGTTGAGCCCACTAACGCCCACCTTGGAGCGGGGGCGTTCCCGAAATAAGCGCACATCAAGGGTGGAGCCTAGCCGGGGTGCTTATTTTCAGGAATGCCCCCACACTCAAGGGCATTACCCAAGGTAAAAAGCACCTGGAGAATTTTTTTTTAAATTTTTTTTAATTTTTTTTAATTTATAAAAATTCCTCTAATGCCCTCTAATGCCCGTGCTGGGTATTGACCATGATACCAGAAAATAATAAAAGTGAAAATTCAGTGGGTATTTCTCTTTCCGAAACATTACATCCTTTGGCTGGGAGAAATTCCGCTACATAATGTGCCCTCCAGATGATACACCCAAAAAAATTCTGCACAATGTGATTTGTCTCAAAATAAGAAGAAGGCCAGTCCCTAAGTATCATGCTAATTTTCCATTCAAGTTTTGGGCACCAATTTGGGAAGCCCTAGAAGACCCCCAAAAACTTATTTGGGAGAAGAACCTTAGGTGTAGCCTACTAGCACATCTCTAATTATGGTGCATTCACACTTGATGTTAAGTCAGAGTAAATGAAAATCTAGGTGGCATCCTAGGTGGCACCTACTGTTAAATGGGCGATAGCTTAATGTTGACATAACCTAAAATGTTTCAGACCTTCTACCACTACAAAGTTAACTACTTTAACTATTTTTTTTCATATTCGGGTTGTGACAACCTCTAAGTTAACTATTTTTTTTCATCTTCGGATTGTGACAACCTCTAAGTTAACTATTTTTTTTCATTCTCGGGTTGTGACAACCTTTTAGTTAACTATTTTTTTCATCCTCTAGTGGTACAACCTCGGGTCACCACTTAGTGTAGTTAGTGGTGTTTTAGTGGGTTATTCAAAGCTGGGCTGCTGATCCATCCTAATCCATGCAGTAATAAAAGGTTTTCAGACCTTCTATCATTAAGTTAACTATTTTTTTTCATCCTTGGGTTGTGACAACCTCTAAGTTAACTATTTTTTTTCATGTTCGGGTTATGACAACCTCTAAGTTAACTTTTTTTTTTCATCCTCGGGTTGTGACAACCTCTAAGTTAACTATTTTTTTCATCCTCTAGTGGTACAACCTCGGGTCACCACTTAGTGTAGTTAGTGACGTTTTAGTGGGTTTAGATGTTTAGTGGTAGAAGGTCTGAAATGTTTGTGGTAAGTAGGTGTAAGTCTTAAATGACTAGCATGGTGTTAGGCGACTCGACACTAGAGTCCGTAACACCAAGTGTGAATGCAACTTTAAAAAGTTCCAGCAATTACCATAATGTTCAGGGTAAGTTATGTACTATGGTAGGGACCAGTATTGGGCAGTTGTTAGAAATAGGAACAGACCGCCCACGGTTATCAGCGTGATTATTAGGATTCATAACCAAAGACACAGTTCTGGTATATAACCGTGGTTGTCAATTTTTTGAGAAAACTCAAATAACCGACCACTGCCAGTTTAATGCTGGGCCTTTATTGCCGGTTCTTTCATGCAAACCAACGGTTCTTTAAAAGCTTAAATATCCTCATATATTATTGGTTACCTACTTGAACCATGTATATAAATTCTAGCAATTTTTACATTAAGAAATAATTTTCTAAAGTTTGCTATAAAAAATTCGGTAAAATCATTTAACTTGTGACTGGGTTTTTTGCAATTTTCATATTAAGAAATTATTTTTTAAAATCTGCCAAAAAAAATTCTGTAAAATCATTTAACTTGCGACCAGGTTTTTGAAATAATGGGGATCGAAGGTTCTTTGATTCTGATTCAGAAAAATTTTAAGACCAAAACCAATCATTCTTCATAAATTCAAATAGCCACACAACAACACTTTTTTCAATGTATTACTGTCCCATAACTACTATTCACAGTGCTCAGCTCCAGTGTTGGGCGGTTCTCACCCGCCGGCTGAAATCCAGATCCGGTTCTCATTCCGGTTCTCATTCAGACCCGTCCATTGAGAACCGGCGGTGAGAACCTGCTTGGTGGTTCTCAATGGGCATCAAATCTGAGAATCGGACCAGTTCTAACATTTTAATACCTGTCCAGATCTCATGGTAAAAAGTAAAAAAACTAAGTAATAATTAGTAAGTAAGAAGTAAAAATAATAGTAAAAACATTAGTTAAACAGTAAGTAAGAAGTAAAAATAATAGTAAATAGTAAGTAAGAAATAAGAAGTGAAAAAATTAAAAAATTAAACTTATTGTTTATGAAAATGAAAAGTGAAAAATGAAAAAACTAAACTTACTGTTTATGGAGGTAGTTGCCACATTAGGTTTAGGGGTGAGGGCACTAACCCTAATCTTAATGTGGTAGCCGCCTCCCTTTGGAGTTAGGGTTTAAGTTTGTTTATAAAAAGGCTCCAAACTCCTACTTAGGCTCACTTTGCTCCTACTTAGTTTTACACCTTCAAATTTGTTCTCTCACACTCTAAACACTTTTTTTTTTTTGGTTAAAGATTTTTGTAATCTTCTTAGTTGTTTTATGTTATTTTTTATTTCAGTCTTAGTTTTTTTTGCTTTGTTTTGTATGATTTGTAGTTTTAGTTTGCAACTTGTAAGTTTTTTTTTTTGTTTTGGCTTAATCCCACGTGTGTTGCTGCTCCTGGCATGGTTAGTCCCCCCTTGTTGCTCTAGGTTGTTACCCTGAATGGTATTCCCTTCCCCCCCCCTTTTTTTTATAGGTAGTCAGTCTTCAGAGCTACAAGTAACAAGCAAAAGCTAAAATGCAAGGTGAAATTGTTTAGAATTTTTTCCACTTTTTATTTATCATTTTCAAAAGTTTTTCTTCAATTTTTCAATTTTTTGTACAATGTGATGCAATTTATTTATTTATTGATTTTTCAGGAAAGAGAAAGAAGACAAGAATTTGTTTCAAACTTGTAAGTTCTATTTTTTTTTTCTTTTTTATTTATAAATAGAATGAACCCATTAAGTTATCTTCATTTATTTTTATTTGATTTCATTCTTTTTAAACTCCTTTGTATTTTATTTGTAGTTTTATTAATCTGTTCAAATTTCTTTTTAACATTGCAATTATTTTATTTGGAGGTTAGCCTTAATTGTTGGAAGGAAATTGGTGTTTGTTTAAAAGGGCAATCATAGTTTCCATTTTCCATTCAATTTTTATTTTTTGCATTAGGTTTAAAATTGAGTTATTGTTGTTATCTTTGTTAATGCCTTCTCCCCTATGACCCTTGAATTCTCTCTTTACCTCTACGCAATTGTTCATTAATTTTATAATCTGCAAACAAAAAACACATCTAAAAAATTACAGAAATCTTTTGATTTGAAGGAACTAGTTTATAATTTTTTTAATTATAGATGTTGGGAGTTGAAAGTTTACATTTTTTGTTGATGTTTTTGAATTACTTCTAATGGAACAACATGTGCAAGTGTGTAAATTAGAAAGGAAGTTGAGATTTGATGTTTTCAAAATGAAGAATTGATGGATGATACACCTAGAACAAAAACTTCAATTGAAAATTTGAATTTGGAAATTGAAGGAAGCAAGGCTACTAAAAGTAATGATGAAAGATTCATCTTAAACTTACAAAAATGACATGTTCAAATATTATTCTAGAAGCATGAAGGGAAAAATGCCCTAGAACAAAACTAAGGAAGGGACTAATTCCATATTATACGACCAATGGAATATTATTTTTTGAGAAAACGTGTGGATGCAGAAGATCATATGCTTGCAAAAAAACTTGATGAGGAAATGAATAATGCAGTGATAATTGAAATTGAAAGACAACCAACTAAAAAGAAGCAAAATGTATTTTCATCTAAAATTCTAAATTATTCTTTGCAAAACTTCCTTACAAGACAAATGAAGTGTAGCAAAAGCAATTTCTTGAAAATTTAACCCTGTTGGTTATTAAGAGTCATTTGCTTGTACATTTTTTGGAGAATCTGTGGTTGAAGTGATTTGCTTTGCAATTAAATCCCCACATTGCTTTTCTTTCCATAAAATGTTTTTCAAGCTATTTTGCCAGACTTGGTTCAAAAAAAAAATGTTTATGTTTTACCAAAACTTTCTCGATGTGGGTAAACTACTACAAGTTTCAATCTGTGGATGTCAAAAAATGCTTATGACATTTTTACCTTAGTCATTAACTTTTTGGATGAAAATTGGCCACCCAAGAAGGTGACATTTAATATATTTGAACAATAGAAATGATAGGTCAAGCCTTAGTTAAAAATTTGAATGAACTTTTGGATTCTTATGTGTCAAGCGAGAAGATTATTACTTATGTAAAAAATGAAGGGACAAACGTAAACTCTATGACCATATCTTTCAAATTTGTTATTAATTGTGACATTTTAAGGTTAGAAGAAAATATTAATTGCTAGAAATGTATAATGAGGCCAAAGAAATCTTGAAAAGGAAAACAAGAGTGGATGAAAGCTTGTATTCACTAAAAGAAACTGGGCATTTTGCAATTGTTGTATGTAACTAATTCTTAATGCATGTGACACATGTAAATAATTTTTGGCTTAGTTGCATAACACAATTCGCATGCGACATCTAGTTACATGCGACATATTGTACATATGATGTACATATAATATGTTTGTACTTTTCATCCATTCATATTCATACAACAAGTTGCATATGCAACTATAAATGCAACTAAATGATTTTGTATAGCACATGTCCATTTTAACGCCAACCATTTTATGACACATGGCATTTGAAGCCCATTTGACATTTATTTAAATTAATTAAGCAAATCTAGGTTGTTCGATATAAGGTTTATAAAATGTTGACATGTGGCACCTAGGTAAGTAGGTAGGTAAATATATAGGCCTAGGTAGGCAAGTAGTTCATCACAAATTTAACATGCAACGAATTGATAATGAAAATCATGTGAAATTTGTCCATTCATAGGTTCATACATTTTACACATGAATATCATGTGTTGAAAACATGTTTGACACATAGATAAATGTGTTGGCAAATGAAATACAAACCTATAAATGAACAAATATCACATGGATTTCACATCTTCCAATAAATCCATGTGTCAAATGTGTTTTCATTGCACAATATTAATGCATGAAATGTACATATGAATGATTGAATTTTGCACGATTTTCATTACTAAATTGTGAGATGTTAAATTTGTGATTGTGGCCTAAGTAGGTAGGCTAATAGACGAGTGAGCTATGTAGTTCTGTAAATCTTATCTCAAAAGGTGGATTTATAACTTTTTATTTTTAAAAAATTGGGTTTAGCATTTAAAGACTTTTTTTTTTGTTCATCCCAATTGCCACTTATTCTTTCAAGGAAGGCACCTAGAAATAAATAGTTTACAAGCTTCAAAGCTATGACAACCAATATGGGATAAACATTATAATTACATTATAATTGTAACTTGGTTTAGGCTAATAAAACTAATTTTCAATATGAAGCTCAAGATCTTTGGTCACTACTTTGTTGTCCTTGAGACTCAAAAACATTTTGTAGTTTTACACCTAACACATCCAAAGCCACAAAAATCATTCAAATTGGTTTTGAATTAAGCAAAATACATTTTTATGAAATGAAGGGGGTCATTGTTTGGTTTAAACTAGTTTACAATTTGAAGTTCAAGATCTTTGGTCATTGCTATGTTGTCCTTGAGACTCAAAAACATTTTGTAGTTCTACACCTAACGCATTTGAAGCCACAAAAATCATTCAAATTGGTTTTGAAATGAATAAGATATGTTTTTCCAAAATGAAGGGGTCATAATCGTTTGATTTAGGCTAATAAAACCAGTTTGCAATTTGAAGCTCAAAATTTTTGGTCATTCTTTTTTTGTCTTTGAATCTCAAAAAAAAATTATAATTCTACACTTAGTGCATTCAAAGCAACAAAAATCGTTCAAATTGGTTTGAAATGAGCAAAATATGTTCTTTTGAAGTGAAGGGGATCATTGTTTGGTTTAAGCAAAGAAAACCAATTTGAGTTTTGGAGCTCAAGTTCTTTAGTAACGTATTTGTATAAAATCAAATTTATATATATGATACTGTATATGTAATAACATATAATCAAAATGTAAAAATTATCCATTTTGAAGGATGAAGGAAAAACCAATTGCACCATAGCTACAAAGGTGACCGGAAGTCATGTAAAATTCAAATGTAGTTGCACATGCAACAACTAATTGCATCTAGTTGCCAGTGGGTTTGGTTGCAAATGATTGATTGTGGAATTTGATCAAAGAAATTGAATACACCCATTAAAATAAGGTAAACGTCTTTATATTAATCTTTTTATGTTGATTATTTTGTATTTTTGTGGTAAATTTTTTTTTCTAAAAATTTAATAACTATTTAAATTTTTTTGCAAATTTGCAAGTAAGGTAATATTATTCTAGGAAACATTTTTTTTTCATCAAACTAGTGTCATGTGTTGTAGTAGCCAAATTAATGTATGATTATCTAACCATGCTCCTTCTCCTACTACATGGTTCATTTATCAAACAATAGTTGATTATTAAAGCCCTATTTTTTTGCTTGTGTCTTGAACCAATCTATTGGACATTGATTATTATCAAATGCCCAAAATCCTACCATCACCATGAGTTTTAAAGCTAGGGATGAAATGCATTTGAAACCTTCTTTTGAGTTTTTCATGGATGATGAGATTGGACTTTATTTAAAGTTAACAACTTTTGCCTCTAACATTAAATAAAAATGTTTAGGGTTTTAGATTCTTTCCTTTCATTCTTGAGAACTTATCATGTTCACATAACATGTTGTTTTTGATGTTTGACCGTAGGTTCAAGACTTTTCGTCTTGTTTCTTCATATCTTGGTAAAGAACAAAGAATGTCTATTGTGGAGCAATATGATAGGAAAGCGTTGTATCCCATGTTGGTCAAATTATACAATCACTTACATCCTATTGAGGATGTTGCTTCTGGTTCTACATATTTCGATGCTAATGAAGACTATGCATTATATGTTTTCCAGATGACCAACGAAATAACGTTGAAACTGCAATGGAAATTGTAACATGAAAGTTGTTGAAATTAGGAAGTTTCATGTGGATGTGAAAAATATTTTAAAAACCTCTCAAATGGTGGGGGAAACATGAGTTTAAATTCCCTACAATTAGTTTTCTTGCAAAACAAATCTTAGGAATTGTAGGTTCCCAAATTGAAACTAAATGCATTTTTTCTCATGCTGGAATTTTGACAAGCTTTAGAAGATGTTGGTTACAATTTAAAATTTTTAATAAATCAATTTTTGTTAGTCAGAATTGGCCCAATCATCCTAAGGTAGGATGTAATATGCCATCAACCTTGGTGGAATTTATATAAAAGGATGAAATTGTAAAAGAGGAGTTGGAAAAATTCGAAGGGGAATTTGAAAGTGAGGAAATTGTAGATATGAACTCTTTATCTTGCAAAAAGTTATTTTCCACCATTTATTAATTTACTTTGTTCATCATTTCTTATGATTATAAGAAAAAAAAACAAAAAAAAACCCAAAATATATATATATATATAATATAAAAAACAAAAAACCTTGATTTATGATAACCAACTTGTGAGAACTACCTTTTAAAACTAGTGGTTCAAAAATTGTGAAACCCATCTACCCTAAAAATCACTTAATTTAATTTTTTTCTAAATTATAAAAACCGAAGCGATTCTCAAAATGGGAAATTAAAAAAACCAAAAGAACCAAGGTGGTTCAGCTTAGAACTTGCCCCAAAAAGTGAAACTAACACTTTTCACAAAAAATGAAAACCACTCGACATTGGTTAACTCTATATTAATAATTAATCGTCCACTTGTATCTACCAAATTTACTTAGTTATTGAAAAGGGACTTGGTTATCAACCCTGTTGTTGATAACCCAAAAATAAATTATTGATTCTTTTGAAAATTGGTCAACAACATAATCGCCTAGTATTGAATTTTCAAATTTGAATAACCTACTTGGAGGACCCAATTATCATCCAAGTAGGTTATCAATCCTAAAACACTAAAATTTTGAATTTAAAAGAAAAGAAAAAAAGGTTAAACCCCTATATTTTCAATTGGGTATTTAAAATCAACCCTTTTGCATAAAAAATGGTTTTATTTTCTCAAACATAAGATATTGATAACCAATGATTATGAAAATAATAATAATTGGCCAACATTAATATCTACTTACTTAGTAGTCATCACATGTTGTACCTACTCACCTACCTACATAGGAACTACTTGAATTCCCTACTTATGATAAGTGTTATTCACTTAATAATTTTTCATTGTATTACTGTCCCATAGTTAATCGTTTACATTTATCTATTTATCTAGTACCAACCACCAAATGTTATATTTACTTACCTATCTACATAGCAACCACTTACATTCCCTCTACCTACTTACTTATGATATTTAAGGTCTAACGACACATAAAAGCAAGTCATTTTTTTGCAAGTTACCTTAACATTGTCAATTGCTACCAAATGTTGCAATGATGTTTATTAACGTTAAAGACCATCACGTTTTGTAACATTGAGGATTTTTTTTGTCCACTTTTACATCACAATAGGTGACACTTTGTGCAAGGTAGGTTTTCGCAAAGGAGTTGTGCCCATTTGAAGATCAAAGTTGATGTCTTTGCATCATCTTTGAATTGCTTTCCTTTTCATCAATAGTGTCACAACAACTCTTCAATGCCCTCAACAATTCATTAAGCTTTTTTATTTTCTTTTTCAACATTTGTTTCATGACATCAAGTTGTTATTCCCTTTGCTAAATTATCCACATTAGTTTCTTTTTCACAAGTTTTACTATTGACTCATAGCACAAAGGTTTTTCTTACCTTCCATTTGTTCATTTGAATTTTTTGAATCATAATTTTTGAAAGATTTAGAAAAGGTTTTGAACCATTTTCTTGATTTAGAAACCTCAAGCTATTGACTTTCATTTGATTATGTTGAAATCATCTCCTAGGTATTGCAACCATTCATGTTGGGTGTAGGCGGTCAAGTAGATTAAAAAAATTATCTTCTTAAAATGTAATTTTAAACTGATAGAAGTTTTAATATAAACACATGAATGTAAATTAAAAACTTGTGTAAGTAGAAATATGAAAAACCATGGCCCTCCATTTAGTTTATGGTAAGTTAAATACAAAATTTGAAAAACTTTGGTATCATAAATAAGGTGAGAAGTGAATTTGAACCTAATTGGGTCAATTTGGTGTTCAAACCTACTTTTACTTTTAAAATTTTATGTATTATGATTATAACATGCATAATTTTATAGTACACAAGTATTTTTTAACGCTTTCATAACTTGAAATTAGAAAAAGTTCAATATTTCATCTATTTACAACCCATATTGTAAGATCAAACACTTCTTGCAAATAGATGCAATTTTGTAAAATCTACTTAAATCTACATGAAAATGTTCATCTTTCAATTTATAATATTAAAGTGAAATTTTATCTTCATATTAATCATTGAATAAAATAATATTTCTAATTTCAATGCATCAAAAACAAAATTGTCTACTTGTAATTTTTTGTGACAAAGAACAATTTTTACTTACTTGACGAAGTGTACACCCTCTTGTTAACTAGCAAACATGATTTGTAGCTCCCATTTCTGCCCACTAGATTCTTTTTGTAAACCAACCCACCTATAAAAAAACAAAACAAGTAGGAAAATCCAATTTCAACTTTGCTTAAATTAATTTCAACAAAACAAAAAAGACTCAACAATTTTTTGTTTTCTTTGTTGTTAAAATTCAAGTTTGAAAGGTAGATTGGAAAAAACTTACAAAAATCAATGCAAATCTTGAGATCCTAAATTTGCAAACACAAGATTCAACCAAACTATGAACCTTCTTGTTATTTTTTAGATCCATGAAAGAAATTATGGAAAAAAAAAATTGTTCTAAGATTTGGGTGGTGCAGCCTCTCTACGGCTTGTTTCTTCAATGCCTTCTTTGGTGGGAGCTTCACAAAAAAATTCCCACTCTTCTACAAAATGGGGCCAAATTGGCCCCACCACTTTGTTGCTCCTCTCTATGTTTTGCTGCTCTTCCATGCTTCATCACTCCTCTTGTTTTGTTGCTCCTATTTGTGCTTTGTTGTTCCTCTCCATGCTTCAACATTCTTCTTGTTTCACCACTCCTCTTTGTGTTTCAATACTCCTCCTCTTGCTTTGTTAATCCTCCATGTTTCATCTCTCCTCTTAATTCGCCGCTCTTCCTCTTGCTTCACTGTTCCTCCATGTTTCATTGCTCTTCTTGTTTCACTACTCTTCCTCTTGCTTCACTTGGTTGTTGCTCATCGTGTTTGGTTGTTGTTTTGTGCTTCACTTTGTTGTTGCTACTCTGTGTTTCATTACTACTTATGTTTCGTTGTTGTTCATGTTTCATTACTCTTAGTAGTTCGTTGTTACATGGTGTATTGTGGCTCTTGTGCACTTTGTTGTTCTCTTGCCCTCCCAAGTACCTCTCTACCCCTTGTTGCTTTGTTGTTCCTTTGTGTTTTGTTATTCCCTTACCTAAATTAATACCCCCCCCCCCCCCCCCCCCCCGCGGTGCTTTTGTAGGGTGTTGGAAATTTAGATTTGGAATTGATTGGGATGAAGCTTAAAAACATCCAAGCTCCAAACTACCAATAAGTTTCTTTTGTTCCTTTTTTTTCAAAATTTTCTTTTTTAGTTTCCCTTTTTTGATTTGGTTTTAGGTTTTTTTAAAAAAAACTCAGTTCATTATTTTACTTGGGTCTAATTGATTTTTTTTATTCTAATCTTATTTTGTAGGGATTTTTGAAAGGAGGTCTTTTTTAAAAATAAATTCCTTTTTTTGTTTTTGCATTGGTTATAACTGAATTATTTTATAATTGCTTGTAAATGCTTAAATGTAAATGGTGTTGGATCTTTGTAAATGTTTAAATGATTTTTAGAACAACAATTAAATCTTAAGAACCTTATAGCACTTAAACCATTTTATAATCCACAAAATCTCTTATTTCGTCTTCTCCATTATAATCTCATCAAATTCTTGTAAAATAGAATGTTCAAGGATTAATGAAACAATAATAGAAAATGAATATTGTGATATTTTCCCCAATCAAGTTTCTATGGAAGAGGTATTTACAACTAAAACTATGGAAGAAAAAAAAAGTTTGCAAACACAATCTAGTGCCATTCAAAATGAAGAATAGAAAACTAAAGCAAATTTATAAAAATTGCATTTGCAAAGGAGAAAATGGAAAGGACATGATAAGAATGCATTATGATGGTCATTTTTCATTGTAAATGATAATAACATTGTTGATGGAAGCAAACCTTAGATCTTTAGGTGGACGAATTGTCATGTAAATTTTGTTCGTTATAATCCAATAATAAAAGAAAGGAGAGGAATTATAACATATTTTAAGAAAAATGGCATAATAGCTTTGAAAAACATGTAGATGTAAATCATGTTGTACTTGCAAATAGATTTGAAGAAGAAGTGAACTTTCCATAAGAAATATTACAGAAAGACAACTTGCAAAAAGAGGCCAAATATGTTTAACTCTAAAATATCAAAGTTTTTTGGTGCAAAAGATCCTTCTAAAAAATATGTTGTACAACAAAAGATTTTTTTGCAAGACCTTGCCCTTTTTGTTGTTAAAAATCATATCCCTATTCAATTTGTTGAGAGCACTTGGTTGAAGCATCTTATGTCCAAGAGTTGTGTTTCCATCAAGAAAAATGTTTTCACAAGAAATGTTGGTTGATTTAATGGAGAAGACAAAAGAAGAATATATGTTACTTAAATTGAAATAATGTTATTATGCAATAGCTAGTTTTGAATTGTGGATGTCAAAAGGTGCACATGATGTTTTTGCATTGGTGATTAGTTTTTTGAATGAAGAGTGGAAGCTTCAACATATTACAATAGGACTATTTGAGGCAAATGAAACTATAGGGCAAGCTATGGCAAGAAATTTGATTGAATTGTTAGATCAATAGAATTCAAGGAAAAAAATTGTTGCATATGTTAAGGACAAAGGTGTAAATTGGAATGCCATGACAATAGCTCTAAAATTTTGGTGAATTGTGAAGTTCTTAGTATGGAAGAGAGTTTCTAAAGCATTTGCTTTGGTCATGCATTTTCTAAAGCATGTTAATATGGGACAATTGAAGAATTTTTTTGTGAAAACTTGAAACATATTTCTATTAAATCAGCCTAGTCTAATTTTTAAAAGTGCATAATTTGGCCAAAAAAGTCTAGAAAAAGAAGACATGAATGGATTAAAGTTTGCACTGATTTTAGAATCCTCCAAGAAAGATAAACACCCTTGTCTAAACAAGGTTTCATAGTAATGACATTCTTCATTTTGCACTTTAAAATTCGCGAATTTACGTGGTAAAGCACCTTGTCAAAACATTCTTCGGCGTGAATGTTTACCAAATGTTCACTAGTTGATCTATAAAATTTGTTAAAATTCTTGCTTCTTTGGGCTTCCATAACATTCCCGCACCAAGAATGTCATAACTATGCAAGGTTTTTTTAAAAATTACTTTTGTTTAAAGTATAAATAAAGATTTGGTTTACAAATTTACAATCTTTTCTTTTTTTGTAGAATATGAATAGTTTATTAAATATTGTGTAAGTTTGCGAGCAAAATAATCTTGTTTCAAGAGGCCTTATTTTTTGAAAGGCCATTATATTATGTTATAGCTCACAAACCATTGTTTGTGTTTTAAGCCAAGTTCCCCCTATTATCACTTGGCATATTTGTCAAACAATTGTTGATTGCTTGTCTCTAGTTATTACTGCTTATGTTATAAATCAATCCAAAGATCACTGATTGTTTAATGATGCCCTAAACAATGCCATCACAATGAGTTCCAAGTTAAAGGAAGATGTTGGAATTGTACAGAACTTTAACCAGTTTATGGATGATGATTTTGCGATTATTCTTGAATTGTCTTTGTTTCCTTTTAATGTTAAAAAAGAAATTTGTGGTGTCCTTGATTCTTTTCTTTCATTTCTAAAAAAATATGAAGAAAGAAAAGCCCATAACATGCTTTCCTCGATGTTAGATCCATAATTTAAAAGCCTTCGCTTGGTATCTTCATTTGTTGGTCATGAGCAAGGCATTTTTATTGTACAAGAATATGATTAGAAGTTTTCGCAACCTATGTTTTTGAAATGTTATGATCACTTACATCCTATGGAAAATTATGATATTGAATCTACAAAGCATAGATCTTATGAAAATAACAGCCTAGATATTTTTGAGATGGTTGCTAGTACAAGTGAACTGATGGTAGAATTGGTTAACAAAGAACTCTTGATTTTTAAGAGTTTTCGAGTGGATCCTAAGGAGATCAAATGGCATTTGCAATGGTGGTAGAAGCATGAGTTTATGTTCCCCGCTATTAGTTTTCTTGCTTGACAAATATTATGAATTGTTGGATGACAAATAGAAACAAAAAGGATTTTTTCTTTAGCTAGCATGCTCACTAATTTAGAAGATGTCATTTACAATCAGAAAACTTAGAAAAATTAATTTTTGTTGGCAAAAATTAGCTTAACGATGCCAGAGTTAGTTGTAAATCTCTCAATGATTTAGTAAAGTTTATTGAGATGGATGCACAATTAGAAAAAATGTTACATGAATTTGAAGGTGAATTTGAACAAGAAGAAATTTCAAATAATTTTTTTAATTTCTTGTTTTAGTTTTTACAAGTAATCAATTTTTACAAGCTCTATCATGGTTTAACCCTTCTACTTTGAAGGGAATCATTTGCAATAGGCAAATTTATTATGGGGTTGGTGCTTCACAAAGTTGTTAAAGATGTGAACATTGTTTTTAGAAATTTGATTACATGGTTAATGGGACCACACATGGAAGTTGTGATGTCAAAGTTCAAAACTAGTGTGACTTACCCAATGTCCATGGTGTGATAGATGATATACATATTTCCATTTCAAAACCTAAAAATCCTTTTGTTGAGGACTACTATTATCACAAGACATGAGCTTATTTTATTGTTGCACAAGCTTGTAGTGGATGCTAAAAGGTGTTTCATTGACTTTTATGTTTGTCTTTCTAAAATTGTCAATGAGTTTCAAGTTTTTGGAAATCTAATTAGGTGTAGTCATACTAACATGTACCATTAGTAGTTAGCACCATTGCTTAAGTTTTTGGATTTTCGACTATAATTTTAAATATATATTAATAGAATAATTTATAAATTGTTATTGTGAATATATTATGTACATATCATAAAGATTTGGAATCAATCTAATGAGTAAAAAAATGTAATTTACATTTTTAAAGGCTTGTAACCAATGCTTAAAAATAGTTTTAACACTAAAAACATAATTTGAAAATATTTTTTATGACATATTTGAAAATATTTTTAAATATACACTTTAACATAGTAGTATCAAGAAAATTTTAACGATTATTACTGTTTTTTTAAAGACATATCAAAAAGATTTTAAAAATATTCTTTTAAAAAAAAAATACAATGGTTTAAGGGGGGGCACATGTGGCTCCTTCTAGTGTGGTTAGAGACCGTTAGACCCAATCTTTATAGACAAGCTCAATACCTCAAAGGGGGGACTACTTGAAAAAAATAGAAAATAAATGAGTAAAAATATAAGGTGCAATATATTGGTTGTTGGTTAGAAAATTAATTAATTAGTTCAAAAATATAGTTATATATATTTTTTGAAATCAAAATTAAAATAAATACAGGGTATGTGTAAATCTTTAATAGTAAAAACATTTTAAAAAAAAAATAGCATGTGCATTAAAATATCTAAGGTATTAGCTGTTAGTAGGTTCAATTATTGTGAAAGAATGTTTTGATTAATTGTATAGGGTGATTATAAGGTTAATAAATTAGTTTAAATTTGGGTTTAATACATTTAAATGAACATGGAAAAGAACGTTTAGAAATTTAAGTTTGACATTCAAGGTCTTAGATTTTAGGGTTATAGGGAGGTGGCGAAGCCTTCTCATAACAATGACTTAATTTGTTTATTTTTAAGGTTCAAGCACAAGCTTTTCTGTTTTTTCTATGTCAAAGTGGTCAGAAGGATTTTTAGATTTAAGATTTTAAAGAGCACATAAGCAAAATTTTCTCATTCCAAATTGCTTTTATAAAATAATTTAATCAATATAAAATATTGAAATTGGATGCCACAAAAAAACTATAAACAAATATAGGGTGGCTAAAATGTATGCATATCAAAAAATTAGATAATAATAAGGGGGGGGGGGGGAGGGGAGGGGGAGGGGCAAATATAAATCCAAAACATAAAACCCCTTCAAAAATAGTTATGTGATGCATGTAGGTCCTAAAAATAACATTAATGTCCCTTCAAGCTCAATACATGGTTTTCAATATGGACATAGGTAATCAAAATAGGTTTTCTCCTAACCTTTTTATTAATAAAGGGTACCTGTTGCTTCCTTGGATCATGACCCTTCACAAGGAAGGACAACAATATTCAATTCTTGAATTATTGTATAACAAAAGGCACATATGTGGGTGTTTAATAGTAGAAAATGCCTTCGGCATTTTTGAAAAAGAGTTTTAAGGAGCTATTGTGCAAAACAAGTTTGGATGTCACCTTGGTTCTAAATGGTTTCATTTGGTGTTGTCTTCTCTTACGGGGGACACTTAATGTAAAGTTTGGGATTTATGTGCATTAAACGACTATTTGAAGGGGCATTAAATAATTGTCCAACCTATTTTTTATCACCCTATTATTATCTAATTTTCTAATGTATACATATTTAAGCCACCTCATATTAGTTATAATCCATTATTTTGAAGTTATTACATACCTTATATTAGAATTAAATTTATTATTTGAATAAAATGTACCCTATTTTTGACTAATTAACTTCTATTTTTACCTATCAACTATCGTATTGCACCTTATATTTTTACTCATGTATTTTTTACTTTTTTTTTACTAGTGTCCCCCTTGAGTGTCTTCTCCACAACATTATAATTATTGGTCAAAAAGACGAGGACAATCAAAAGCTCTTGCATGTTTTGGAACTAATGGCAACACAAGATGTGAAGAGGCCAAATGTCCATCATGATGTAAAGGTACATATTAGGATAAAGGGGCAAAAAACATTTAAGTGAACAACATTGAACAAATTTGTAAACAAATTATCTTGTAGCTCAACAAAACTTGGTTTGAATTTAAATGGTATTTTTTTTTGCTGATTGGTTTCATTAACAACTAATAGTTGCAATGCAACATGGTTTTTTTTTGGATGTCATTTCAATGCCAAAATCTTTTGAACATTGTGTCTTTTTTTTACCTTTGTTTTTAATTTTTTCCCCTGATGGTGTGCTAATTTGAAAAGAATGATCATTACATAATTAAAAAATGCATGAAAAATAGGAATTGAGTTGCTATTATGTCCATATTAATCAATTTGCTTGAATTATGGACATGCATGTGAGTTCTTTGAACTTCCAAGGAACAAGGACAAAGGATTCCTATTTGGTTTATGAAACATTTGATCATTTTTGCCAAATGCGTCCTTTCCAAATGCTTCCACGGTGTATTGTTGTTTTGTTGAATTTTTTTTATTGATTTGGAATCTTGTTGATAGATTTTCATTTAAACTTGCTAGTAGCCATTTTGTAGTTTAAGAGGCAATAGTTCTAGAGATTGTTGCTCCTATGTTTGGTGGACTACCAACAACACAACTTCACAACATTACTACTTTGAAACTTTTGTTGTCTTGAATTTTTTTGCAACAATTATTACTAAAAATCATGGTTTTTTTAAAGGTTCAAGTTGATTAATTTGTCATTTTTGATTCATGGACGTGTACATTTTGATTAAAGGTTAAGGGATTGAATGACACATGTATTTTTTGATTAATTTATTTAACTAGATATATCTAGTCACGTTGTATGACCTTAGTCAGAATGATCAATGGTTTCTAATCAAGTGGAACATTTAATCAAAATGATCAATGTTCTTTAATAAAATGTGACATGATTTGCTACATTATGTATTAATTTCCTACCTATTCATCCACGTATTTACCTAATGAACTACTCACCTATCTATTTACCTATACATTTTGTTGGTAGCTATCTTAATTGCTATTGTTGAGTTAACATTGTTTGCCATGAAGGCATCCACATAGGATATTGTGGAACATAACATTGCATGTGTGGGCATTGAGGTTTTTTTTTTTTTTTTCTATCTTCAAGTTACCTTTGACTTACCTCCATGTATGGCCGGGCCTTTACCCACTTAGGTAGTTGCATAGGTAGTGTGAGGTGGAAGTAGGAAGGTTTACAACATAGGTTGCCAAGGTGGAACCATGGTAATGTTTTGAATGGATGGTGCATTGGTGGATGCTTGGTCACATAATCTCACACTTGGGCGATTAGGTTAGGCTGCAAGTGGTTTTACCAAGGCTTGTTCCAAATGTAATTGATGTTCCCCATCCCCATGGTTGATTCTAATCACAAGAATTTATATCATAAAAATGTCTGATTTATATCATAGAAATCTTTGATAAGACATTATTATGTCTGATTTATCTTGCCAAAAAAAAAAATTTGGCAAAAAAATATTCTATTAAAAATCCTTGGTTTAAAAAGAAACAAATCGCCAAAATGAGAAAATTTAAAAATCTTGCCAAAATCCAGCACAATTGGCCACAACATGAGAGGTGCTTGAGATTTTTCTACTTTCATGATTTGAATACTGCCAAATTTGGCGAAATACTTCCTATGAAGGTTCACCACTTGAGCAACATCACAAAATCAAATTTCTTTGTCTATGTATGGCAGGTGTTTTTTAAATTGCATTTTTTTAATAAAAAAGGATGAGGAAAAGGGCCTCTTGAGTGTAGCATTTAGCATGATCAAGACTAAGTAGGGAGTTGAACTCTTGAAACCCACACCCAAAAAGCGAAACAATTTTATGAGTAAACTCCTAACCATAGGTGACGATGAAAATCACCTCAAGAATTTCAATATATAATGAGCTCTCTATCATTTGCAACACATGAGAGTTTTACTCTTTAAAACTTGAGATTAAGAAAGCTGCCATGAAAAATGAAAAACTCAATTTAATAGCCATTTTGAAAACCATAATAATTCGCAAAAACCAAGATTTCTTAAGAAGAAGCATAATTAAATTATTACTCCTACAAATTCAACACAAGCAACACTCCAATCCAAGCATGTGTGCACCATAAGGGCCGACGGTGAAATGAGGACATTGCTGTGTTGTTTGGCTCTGAAACCAATGTTGTTAATTGTTGAAAGATGGCAATGTTGTCTAGAAGAGGACCCAACTTCCCTCCAACTTTGCTTGCAAACTGGATAGTCACATTAGTGTACGTTTCTGCATCAAACCTCAATTCAACTGTCTCCCATTTCACCACATTTGATTGTAATCCCTTCTTTCGCTTCGACTGCAAAACCCAACACAAGAAAAAAGTATTTTTGCATCCCAATCAGATGAGCTCCCCAACTGTTTCAGATGTTTCAGTGCAAAAGATCCTGGGTCCAAACCCAAGTTTGCACCACTGTATAAAGAAATTCCACAAGAATTCTGAAATTTCTTAAACATATCAGACAAGCATTGCCAAAGATGCACATAAGATTCACATCTGTGAAGAAAGTGCATGTGGCACATAAGATTCACATCTATGAAGAGTTCTGATGCACATACAAGTCACATCTGTGAAGAAGCACAATGCATAAGAATTTTTCATGTGCATAGTAAGAAAGACATCTGTGAAGGATTTTCTTTAGTTTGAGATTGTGAGGATACTTGAGGTAGCATATAGGAACTCACAGTTACAAGGTCCGTCAATAAGGTCTTTCCAGTTGCTTGTACTTTGACTGTCACCTCTAATTTTGTGGAGCATTGTTCGGGTATCCCTTGTTTGTCTGTCTCTGCAATGTCGGGGTTGGTTGCAATGTCCAAAAGAATGGCGTAAGTGGATTTGGGTGTGGTGCCGAAGTATGTTATGATACTCCCACCTGTGTTTCCATTCATGTCCAACACACTAGAACTGTTGTCTGAGGATTGGAACCTTGAACCCCGTAACAATTTCACACTCCCAGAATTCACAACCCAGTTTTTGAGTGCAGTTGAGGGAGATTGCAAGATGCTTGATGTCAATGACTCAAAGTCTATGGTCAAGACTTCAAAGCTTCCATTGTCAAGCATGTTGTCAAGAATGACCTGAAAAAAACAATACCAAAATCGTGGTGTCAGCTCCATTGCTATCTGAAGAAGAAGAAGAAGAAGAAGAAGAAGAAGAAGCCAGCTTGTAGTCAAAACCCTAAACTGACGAAACTGCAGAGATTATTGTAACTTTGGATATAGAATTCATGATTGAAACTGGTGACCAGAATTGTGACCCAAAAGAAAGTTTCAAGCACGAACTCAGATTTCTAAAGGGTGCACAACAAGACCTGGTTCAGATTCCCTGATCACCTGGATATCATCAACAAGGATTCCCACGGGACCAGGTGTGGTGCTCTCCAATTCCAGTCTCATCGATTTTCCAGTACCCAAGAAGGCCCATTGTCTGGCCATCCAAAGGAGTGGTGTACGGCTGGGATAGGGATTACTTTGTGCCACAAACATGCGGTGCCGCACTGTGTAGCTGATTATTCCTTTTTCAGAGATTGTGACTTGCATTGCCTTGTAAAGGGGGCCTCCATCTGGTTGGCCTGTGAAATGCAGGGAGAGATAGTATCTTGCCTGTTTGCGTGTTGTGTACAGATCACTGCTTTGGATAGCTCCTGCTCCACCTTTTGTATTCAGATGCACACAATAGGAGGTGTTTGCTATAGCAGGATCAAATGCTTGAGATGACACAACCTGTAAGTGCAAAATATCAAAACACATTTCCAGATTGCAAACCACACACCCCAGAGAACCAGTAAGATAGGAGTGATGCTTCTGAGCACAATGTCAGGAGCATACCTAAGCAAAGTGTATTGCCATACCCTAGAGAATTTATTTACTCCATGAGCACTGCCAGGGATGGCAGGAAGTTTTTGCAATTTTTTTTGTGAGACAATATTAATATTTCATACATGAAAAGAAAGAGAGAAAGCAACTTTTGCATCTGAAGCAAAAAAATGCAGTACCTGAACTGAATTCTTAGTCACCCTCCATGCTGGAATGTAAGCACCAATCTGGAAAAAAAACCCAATATCTTGAGTAGGTTTCAACAAACTCAAGGAGAAGGGTTCGTTCTCGAACCCACCATTGAACACCAAGTTCACTGGATCGCTTCCACATGTGGTCACAGCAACAGTGAGAGTTGTGAAGACAACCAGCTGCAGAAGCAGAGCTACCGCATGACATGGCGGCAGCGGTGGTGGGAGTGGGAGATGATGATGATGTACTGATTCTGAAATGATCTGGAGGTTTGATCGTAGGCCAAATAGATTGAACCCAAGTCTTCTCCGAACACAAATCAGTGGAGACATTGCAGATGACACAAATAAATTCTTGGGGCCTGGCTAGGCCCCAGAAAAATGAGCACATGGGGCCGTCTGGTTGGACCTTTTTCACAACATGAAGGATCAAGGGAACATGGGAGTTACTACAAACCCATAGCCATAATGGATCTGTAGTACTAGTGGATCTACTTCTTCACAGCCCCTAAATTCTATGACTCTGCCACACAAGTGTATTATGCCTGTCTGATGCATTGATCTTTATCTTCAATGTTTGAACTCCCCTTGATAATGGTCAGCGGAAATGGATGATGGGGGGGGGCTGAAGGGTTGTTGTCCCAAATGCAATAACTGTAAGAACCACCTCAATGCCACCATCACTCACAACCAGGAACAGGTCCACCACTAAGCACTAAGTTCATCCAACTCCTTTCCATCTGCAGACATTCAACAGACAACAACTCATGCTTCCCATCCAGCAAAGGTGGGTATTCTGCAATATGGGTATTTCTACTCCCTGAACCTCAAATTTTGTAGCGTCTTCCCAACAGCAGCAGTTGGAGTACATCCTCACATTTATGTGGATGGAGTTACCCACTTACAATTTGCTCAGCTCATGCCATGACCATAGCTGTGTCTTCAAGATAGAATTGAAAGTTTTGAGTTACTGTATAAGAGCCACAGCCATTGATTAGCCAATTCAAAGTACAAAACAATGAATGGGATGGAAAGCTTAGTTTCTTGACAAAGTGAATGATTATGTGAAGGAAACTTCCACAAATCTTTGCCGAATGAAGAGAGGGAATTGAAAATGAGAGCATTCAAAGCAACATCAGCAATATTACAAGTCTCAGGTATGGTAGCACAATGTTCAAATATTGACCTTACTATTTATAAGCATAAGAAAAGGCTGGCACATACATACAGCCAATCTTGAGTGCATCATCATAGCAATTGCAAGTGCAAGGACATAGTGATTGGCAATGCATACAACCTAAATTTCACAACTGAAATCGAACAACCCAAACTTTTAAGCAAAGAGCTTTCATACAATCAGTATGTTCTTATGGGTTTTCTAAATGCATGGATATATCTGTAAGATTGCAGAGAGTTCTTCACAATAAATTGGGTAGGGCTGTTGTTCTTTGAGTTGCAAGAAGATACATCATGTCCACAATCCTCTACCCCATCATTTACAACCAAAGGGAACTTAGGGCTATTGGCAAAGGTGGTAATACCCCAAGAACTATCCCCCATCAACTCTGTTAATTCAAGGTAGTGACAAGTGAATTAGGTACTCATGTTTCCTCTAGCTCGGTGAAAAGCATTACCTTCTTGGATGCATACTTTTCAACCTTTGGCACATGCTTGCCCTTTGCCAAATTTTGTTGGTTGCTGGTGGTAATTACCCTCAATTCTCGGAGACAAAGAGATATGTAATTCCTTGTCTTGCCTATCTTGCTTCAAGCTTTCCTTCAAAGTGGGTCATTACAATTTAATTCAAGGTTGTAATTGTTAGGTCCCCTTGTGGAGCTCTTCTCCAAAAATTCTCCACAATCATGCTTTGGGTTACCATTTATATCAATTGTATCAAAATGAAAATGACAAGAAAACAACAACAAGAAGCGTGAGTACAATCATCACTCACAAAAGAATGAAACCATCACCTTCATGAAAGGCCTCAATAGTGTTAAGTTATTGAATTATACTTAAGTTTTTTTAGCCTTGCAAAAGTTGGAAAGTTAGTTATGATATCTAGCATTCAATCCTATTATTGCTAGCTATAATTTGCACATAAAGTTTTTAGCCCCTTTGTGAGTGGATGCTTTGAGTGCACTTGGAGTTGAATGATAGAATGTGTAAGCATGGAAAGATTGCAATATATTGTTATTTGGTGTGACTAAAATTCAACTTTTGTATATCTTTTGTGGAGTTGTGTGTGCTGCTTGTTATGATGTGATCTTTAGACAAAACTAAGAGGAATTTAATGTTTAGGTTGTGATTTTGATTTATGATTTGTTTGTGGTCAATTTATAACATTTAGTTTGTTACTATGTTTTATGGATGAAGTTGATATCGTGTTTTTAGGTGCTTGTTGGTTTAAATTACATGCAAAAACATATTAATGTCCATATTGTATGAATGATGAGTTGCATCATGTGTTATTTGCCTAAGCAAGCACGAAACATCATCTCAAATTGAAAAAGTTTTCTCATTTACAATGCTTAACATCAAATCATATTAGAATGAATAATCATGTCCATTAGTGGAAAACCTTTTTTTTCTTATCCAAAAGTTTTCAACTATATGAAATTTGTAACTATGTTCCAACTAATTTTTTTAAAATTTTAAATAAAGTTATGATAATTACCAATTGAGTCAACTCGTTTACTATATTGGTATATATTTATAAGCATTTTTCAATTGGATGGTCATTTGCTGAATATTCCCAAAATCAACAACATTTTTAACTTGAACATTTGACTATGTTGGTAAACAATGTGAAAATATTTTTATAAATTAGTGTTCTTTAGTTGGTACATAGTCAAAGCATTGATTAGTGTTCAACTTTTTTGGTAGCACCATCAACACATACATATAGATGATAAAATGTATTAGAGGATGGTGAAATGTAGTCTTGTTTGCAACTTTGTTGTAACTATCTCTTTCAACTAAGTTAAACAATCAGTAGGCAACTTTAATTTCATACGTATAATATTTCAATATCTATTTAAAAATATGATAACATTAAATTATATGTAAATTTTATTTGTATGATGAATGATTTTTTTGTGCATATAAATATTAAACTTTAAATTCAAAATAAAGTTTGAAGAAAATAGAAAATAGATGTTAATAATAATGTTTATGTTCAATACACGTGTAATCTATTATTTCTATGGAGATCATTACAACATATCAAGTAATAATATTGTCCAACTTTAATGTTTATTCTTTTTTCTACACATGATATTTTAATATTTGTGTAAAATTATGATAAAACTCATTAAACATTAATGTATTCTTTGTCATTGGCCCAAGTTTGAATGCATCAAATTGAATTTTCTTTCCAAACCCCTTTTCGTAATTTGTTTCAATTTCCAACAACAATACCCATTAAAATTTCAATAGTATTGTTCACATTAAAAGTCTCAAAATTATTAAATCGAACTTGGTGAAAGCTTATAATCATGAAATAACCTAATTTATTGATTATGAAACATGGCAAATAATCATGTATTGACTTAATATAGTATGTATATATATATGTTGAAGTTTGATAGACAATTAAAGAAATAAAAAAGTTTCTCCATTTAAGGATTACAAATTTGTTTGAAATTCAAAAACTTTCTAAAAGAATGATCTAGCTTAGTAACAACTTTTGGAAAATATGTTTGCATTTGTAACAAAAAGTTATGAAATTTTCCTACTGTTGGAAAGCTTGTCATCATGGAGATTAATTGTGCATGAATGCAATAATGCTTGTTTTTCATATCAAAAACAACATGCAAGAAAAAATCTACCCTCCATATTATAAAAAGTGTATGGAATGGTTCAATTATTTTCTTGCGTTTGTTCAATGTGCAACACACAAGTATCACCAAGTTGAGTTATAAACATCAAAACACAACTTTAATTTTGAATACCCTTGCTATTGGCTTATGATTATGTTATGTTATATAAATGATTTCAAATCATGTAACGTTACATCCAAATTCATATTTGGTTTAAATTATATCAAATGGGTGCAAATACACAACATATGATGTTAATATGTGTGAGCTAGCTCAAAGGAAGTCATTTAGAGAGAGATAGAAAATATATTATAAAATAGATTACTTAATCCAAAATGGTAATTGACACAAACATGAATAAAAAGTTGATTGAATGAATAAATTTGACTCAATTGAAAACACTCGCAAATACTAATTTGCTTTTCATTATTTGATTGTTTCAAAGTATGTTGGAGTATTCGTCATCTATTACAACCACCAATTATTGCATTTTCAATCTTGAATATTTAGTGGACTTACATGGGCTACTATTAATATATTCAACCTTTTTTTTTTTAATTGTGTATTCAACCAAATAAGGGGTTATCATCTCTTGTTTGATTCATTATTAACTACAATTATCATCCTCGGTAACCTCCAAAATGAGTGAATATAATTGTAGAATAGTTTTAATAGATGCTTTGGTTTGTGGACAATTTAACAAGGAACTTGGAGTTTTATGTGTAAGAATAATTATTGACATGATACATATGTTGTGGCCATTTCTATGCTTTTGTGTGGATTCAAAACATCATCAACATAAGGTAATATGTTGATTTTGATGTTTATTTGTTGCCTCGGTTTGGATAACAATCTTGACAAATTGGTGATCATTAGTCAAAATACATTATATGATACTTGAATTGAATATTTAATTATTTAAGAAGAACAATTTTTGGGGTTGTTGAGGTAAAGTTAATTCATTTTAATGAAATAAAATTGATCAATTTGTGAATGCAACTTCATAAAAAAAAAAGAAAAGAAAAGAAAAAGATTTTCATACATCGGTAGCATTGGTATGAGAACTTTTTGGGGAACTCTGTGAGAACGTGTTGCACTTGCTTCGTGTGCTTGCCTGCGCTGTTGCTGCACGGTTGCTGCTGGGCATGCGAGAGAGAGAGAGAGAGAGAGAGAGAGAGAGTACGAGGGAGAGGAGGAAGATCGAGAGAGATTTACAGAAGCTTGTTGCATTGCCCAACTCTTAAAGCCATTGTCCATTCACTATCAAGCTCATCACAAGTTTGCGCCAAGTTTTTGTTTGTGCTGAAAGATCGAAGAAGAGGAAGAAGAAGAAGAAGGTCGCGACAGATTGTCGTGTTTTGAAGCTTTGGGAGGACGTGGATCTTTGTTCCTACAGCCATGGTAAACTTCTCATCCTGCTTTATCTTTTCCTTCTTTGCGCGAGCTTCTCCTCAAAGCCAGTGGTGTATTTTCTCTTTGTAGCTGAGAAAACAGCATCACAAACCCTAATTTGCGATGTGTGTGTGCGTACGCGCGTTTTTTTTTTTTTCTCTTGCGGAGGTTTCATGATGGGCGTTGGTTTTGAGTGCCTCCGGAGAGTGAGGACTGTTTTGCTTTTTGTGAACTGGATCTTGTGGTAGCTAGCCTATTTGAAGTGTTTTTTATCTTCTCTGTGGTAGCAAAGGAGATGGGAGAAGAGGATGTGGTATTGTGCCGAGGGTGCATCAAGCCATCATCCCTAATTTTCAGGACTCGTGGCTATTTTGCAAGCTGTTGTGCTTGTGCATTGTAGTGACAGCTGCAATCCAGGATTACAGTGTCGGTTTAATGCCTGGGAACTGGGGGTGAAGATATAGGCCCAGTTTGTCTACCAGCTGCTACCAATACATGTAGTTTACCTCCTGCAAGGAAGAGCCAGTGGAGTTAAGGGTGGCCATGAATTTTTGCAACATAACTCTATTCTTCAAATTTTTATCTTGCTGAAAAATTGTGATAATCTGTTGCTTCTTGTGTAGTATATTTTTTGGAGTTCTATTCGAATCAGAAACAACTTTTGTGAATACAATTGATAGGCAAGTAATCACACTTGTGCATCAGGTTAGATGTATAACAATTCTGAGTAGCATTGGTTTGTGGGTGGAATGGGGTTGGATGGCAGTCGGCACTATTTGATTTCCAAGACTTTCTGACAGTGGTGCTACTGATTATCTGCACTTGTACATACATCAAAATCCACTTCCCCAAGATTCTTGATCACAGAACAGGGCAAGTTTCTTTTCCACTTTCGCATATACACAATCGACTTTTGACCTAGGGTGGGATCAACTACTAGTATTTTTTCCTTCTGGCTGTGGATGTGGGCGATGTAATTGCTGTGAAATTAGTGCTTTGGTTGTTTCAGAGCAGGAGAAAGTTAGGGTTGCAGCTGATATGGACATTGTCCTGTTTGACTTTGGAGAGTCATCTCCAACTACACGAGTTGTCTAAGAAAGGCTTCCTAGCTTGGACTGGGAAAACCCTAGGTTCCTTTTCAATGTATCAGATTAAAGTCCAAATAGTGCTTCCTGCCATTTTGTTGCAGGAATTTAGCTTTGAGGTGCAAATGAAGAAACAGTTTGCTCTTTTCTCTCCACTAAGAAAGATATGAGTGAAGTTTGTCAAGTCATGCAATTGAAATACTTTATTGTTGTATGTGGATGCTTTTCTGACAGATTCCGGGGTTTTTTCTGGAAGGCAGCACGGATAGGTACTACTGTAAACCACTTCTCTTTCATTTGCAGTTCTTGTCATAACATACTATATTTGCATATGATGCCCGATTTTATACCACAACTGTGTCCAAACAAGTTTCTCCTTGATCAACTCTTTTAGAAAGCAGCTCCAGTTTATTTTGTAGAGGCTTGTATGGAAGTGCAAAACAATCTTGGTTTGGTGATTGCACAACTGCAGAATTCCATGCACATTTGGAATCTTACAATGCCCACATCCTATTTTAGATATTGTTGATCTCTTGCATGAAGTGCAGGTGTTTTTTAGCAGCTGGAAAACACTTGTAGGAGATATGAGATTACTGTTGTAAAATTACTGTTTTGACTCCATACTGACACAGAAGAATATTTTTGCATGTTTTTGCTGCCAATTATCATAATGATTAGCTAGTGCTGATGTCTGCATCAGATTGGAAACTATTAGCAGAAAGGTTCTGAAAATGAGTTGTGTTACAGATCTTCCCTGACTTTAGCTCTGTACTTCAATAGATTTTGATGCTGATATACTGCTTGTTCTCATGCAGGTGAACGGTTGAGTCCATGGGTGGCAGCATGCTGTCTTCTCATGGGTTTAAGAATTCTCTTCTTTTGAAATAGTTTTGGCTCTCAGGCTTAACAAATGGCCATCTATCAAGGTGGGCCAAAAATACATGTCATATTTTTCACCTAGCAAAGTTGAGTCCACCAATTTTGTGGATATATTGGGCTGTTTGAGATTGAGTGATTTTGTTTTCCATTCCTCTTATGACAGTAGGTCAACTCTCAGACATGAAGTTGCATCATATATATGCCTAGTACATTTTCACAGTCGCAAATGTTTCTTCCTGAATGTGCCTATGTCCAATTTCAGGGAGATAATCGGGTTACTTGTTTGTAGCAGATGGCAAGGCTTTGTAGATGTTAAAGTGGTCCTGAGGATGATGACAGGATGCTGTGCTTTCTTTCAACCCATTGAGATATTCGTTTGAACCAGTTTATGCCTTCCTATTGTGATTTCTTTCTTTATTGTATTTATTGCTCATTCAAAACTGGCATGACTGATATGTCCCAGAGCTCTCACAGTCCAGTGCTAGCCAACATCATGGTTGAGTCAGTCTTCCTATTGCTTCCAGAAATGTGACACAGAAAGTCAGGTCACAGATTTTGTATATTGGCATCCCTGAAATTTTTGGGCACACTATTATATGCCTATCTATCTTGCACACAATCAGGAGCTGAAAAAGTGATTTGGCAGTCATGGCAGCTTGCATGGCACTGCTATTTGTGATGGTCATGGTCTAACATTTTGTGAGCAACACTAACAAGGTTATGACTGTACTCATCATCATTGTATTGCGCTAACTGTTGTGGAGAATATGCTCTGCACTGTCAGAGATCTGTTTTCCTGTGAAATATCACTATGCACTTCACTGTGTGGTGAAGCTTCCCATTGTCTATCAGATGAAGATGCGGTCATGTGGGTTCTGTGCACAACAGAATACTTCATTCCAGGGTGGAAAGCTCTTTTTCTGATACAAATTCTATACAATTTGCCTAAGTTTTCTCATGTTGCATATAATTTGCATATTGTAGGGTTTTATACCTTCTTTTGATACCATAATGCAATTAGTGAGATGGGTTTTTGTTTTGTGGCTCAAATACTATCAATTAATTGCTCAAATATTCTGAGAGAATGTCCAAATCATTCTGCTATGAATTTCATGTAGGTAAATATTAGCAACATTTTAGGGTTATGCGAGGGAAAATCAACCCTGGACTTTAGCCAGAACTTAGTGTATTGGTCCATAAGTTAATGTTTTCAGCAATTCCATCTGTACTTACAAATTAGGGGTGTTTATGAATGATTTAAGAGGAATTTAGGTGTATTTTAGTAATGAATGGATGTTCATCATGAGTTGGTTCATGGTTCTGAGCAAATGAATTATTCTGAAAACTCTTGTATTGTGATCAAGTTAGATCATGAAATCTGGAAGCAGATGTCAAACTTGTTGCATGTATGAATGTGATAGTACAGTGTCGATGTATTATGTTATGGGGCTGCTTGAATCTTGTTTTGGATATTTGAAGGTGGGCTTTGAGATTTTGCACAAGAAGGTTGTTCAGATTGTCTTTCCTTTCATCTGAAGGGATAGAGAATACTAGTAGCAGCCTGGCTATTCTTATCAACCTTCTAAAATTGGTTGGTCAGTATCTAGAAATTAGCTAAAGAGGTGGTTGCAATCAGTGTTGTGTGGGTATATTGTTTTTGATATATCCTCAGACAAGGGTATATGTATTTATGTTTTCAATTATCCGTAGGGTAAGGGTGAATTAGCACTAATTTTTTTACATCAGGTTAGGGTTCAGGTGTAAAAAAATTTTGGGTCCTAGTAGATGGGTGGGGTCTGAGTTCCCACCTCCCATATAACCCTACTATATGGGATTCAAAGATGGATATGTATTTTTTATTAATTTAATTGAAATGAAGAAAAATGACCACATTTTCAAAGTATTGAGAGTCCCAGGGTTTTCTTTTTCCCCTCAATTTTGTGATGGAACTCATCATTAAAATCTGGAGATTTGGATTGTTTTTTTTTGGAAATCTGGTGAATTTGGGGCATTTCTTCCATGCAAAATCCTTTGTATATGTCAAAGTCATATTTTTCAGGTCACAATATTTTGAAATTTCAAGGGGATTTTTTTAAATTTTAAAGTAGTGATTGAGACTGTTTCAAAGGCCAAACTCAATGGGATCATGCACAAACCCCATGTTAGAATGTGAAAAATCAAATTGTTTGATTCATCCTTGCGTACAAGTTATGCACAAACTTTTTTTTCTTCTTTTGATTCCTCAATGAAACATGGAGCTCTACCACCCAATCCTAAGCATACACACACATGGTAGAATGCTACAACTAAGGAAATTTGTGAAGCTTTTGTGTATATCCACTTTGTCTTTGGGATTGATCATTGTATTCAATGGTTTGTTGACCCGAAATGTTCAAACAAATTGGCATAATTGAAAACATTAGCACATTGCAAAAATTGGAAAACATTCACAATTTGATTTGATTTTTCATATATATGTATATAAATATATGTTCCACAACCTACCAAACCATATTTTTGGCACAAATATGTCTTGCATATATCTAAGGGTACAAATGGGGTATAATTTTTGAGTTACATATTCCCAAGTATGTGCAAGTGGATATATTGATAAATAATGACAATGATAGCAATCTCCACTATGGACCTTATCCTCCACTATGTATTGTACTCACCACATTATGCTTAATTATAAGTTGTAGCATGCCATTAACCTAAGCTACATGAAAGCCTGCTATGGACCCTTATGCCAATTCAATTTGCTTGGCAATGTGTGAGTGCAATAGAAGCCAATTTAAAGTTATTTTTAAAATGAACCAATATGGATCCTTGTTTGACTATATTAAAACCCAAGTTGAGATTTCAACTTGTGAACATGTGCCTCAATATTAGGATCCTAATTTGGGCACATGTGGCCATATTTGACCTCCTCATTTGCCCATATTAAAAAAAATTTGTTTAAAGAGTATTAGGATCCTGGTTTGACCATATCAAAACTCTTGTCCATTGAATATGTGAAGGGCTACACCCATGAGGAGCATGGTTCAAGGTCATCATTGGTCAATCCAAGACCTTCCATTGTAACTTTGCCCAACATCTTGAAGGTTGAACATTGAAGTCCAACAAAACCTTTTGGGGTCGATTCCATTTGCCTAAAAACCTTCTCAACTGGAAAACACCATCTTCATTACACACCACCACCACACCAAAAATAACCCCTACCGTCATTACATGTTCCTCCACCATGTTCATTTTGATGCATTCCAACAACTAGAACACATTTGACAATGTGAGTTGTGTGAATTATAGTAACATAACATCCCACACTTAATGTCAAAGCTCCTTGTCCAAAATCCCATACTAGAATTGGACAAATTATGTTTTTGTGACCCCTTGTGTCATGGTGATCAATCATTTCATTCACATATAAGCATCTTGTAAACTTTCATGTAGATTATGTTAGAATTCTTGTAAAATTTGTAACTTTTCCATCTAGACCCCTTACATCCCCATTATGGAATATAAGTCTTTTAAATCGATGAAAATCCAAAAAATAAAATTAAAACCTTCGCCAAGTGGCAAGTTTAAATTGGTGCTAAACATGTCACCCAAGTTTGGAAAAATGATAAAAGTTTAAAAAATAAAAACTCAAGGGAAGTTCAAATTGGGCCTTCCACCTGCTCTTTTATCCCAAAGCTAAACCAAGCCTTATGAACCTCCCTTCACATTTGAACCAACTTGCATTGGTTGGTGTTGGTGGGCCAATGGTTAAACCCAATCACCACTCACTAAAAGAAAAATAGGTATTTTCAATTGGTCTATGTGACTAAATTTTAGTTGCAAGCAACAACTGTAATTGAAATCCCCTTAGTCACATTGAACAAGTCACATGTGACATTAATCACAAATGACAAAGGACATTGGATGAAAAAAAATCGACAAATACAAGTTCATCCTTTGACACCATTATATATGTATTGTCACACGCAACTAAAATGCGATTATTTTGGTCACAATTGAAGGCAAATGATGTGTTGCCACAAATTCTAATATTTAGTTATTCAAAATATAAATATTATTATCATTTTAAAGTAATTTAAGACATTCAAATCAATTGTTTGAATAAGTTGGTAAGTATTTAGGTAGATATGTAAATAGGTGCCCACAAACCGAAGTTACATACCTACCTTCCTAGGCTGAATACCTATTCAATTAAGTAGGTACTTAGATAGGTAGGTACATAGGTCAACCTAGGTACGTAGATTAAATTAGGTACTTACCTAGCTAGGTAGATAAGTAGGTTAAAGAAGTAGGTAAGTTTAAAATTATGCATAATTTTTATTTTATTTTTTGGGTTAAGCCTTTTGATTGGCTCATCCCATGTGCATAAATTCCTTAATGTGAAATTAGATGACCACACCCCTTGTTTATACAATGTTCAAAATAGGAATGGAAAACAAACAATATGGCATAAGTTTTGAAGTTGTAACTTATTCACAAACTAAGTTGGAACTCAAAAACTTTCCTTAATGTGCCTTTTGTTTTTAGTTTTTTAATTTCACAATACAATTATTCAGGTATTTAACTCATTAGATAAATTAGATAATCATTTAATTAATAATGATTAAATTTAACACACTTTTAAAATATAAACTATAAATTAAAAAATATTAAGAATTCATTAAAAAAAGGCCTTCATGAATTCACATGAAAGAATTTGACTATTAGATTGGAGGCAAGTTGCCAAGGTGTAACCATTTGGCAACATGTTATAGCCATCCACCCAATCAATAGTTTAGGTTTAGCGCCACCTAAACGAACCACCCTACATTGTTCTATGCCACAACCTTCTCCATTATGGGCCCCTTCTCACATCTCACCTCATTCAAAGTTCACAACATTCGCAAGCAGTTATGTGCACATTGAAATTAAGATCACCACCAACAGTGAATGCCAATCTTTCTTGGTAGCATGCTTAGTAAGATGGGTTCCATTAATTTTGGATTATGTTATGGAGGCTAGAAGCAGAAAATGGTGAAGGAGTAAATGGAAAACTAGCACTATACTTTTGTGTGAGTGCATTCAAAGTAGATTAAGGTACAAAATTGATATGCTTGAAATGCTAAAGGAGGAAACAAGAAACTAGAAGACATCGTACTTTTGTGTGAAGTTCATTGTAAGAATATCATGGTATAAAGCTTCCTTTTGAATCATTTGATTTGATTTGGGTGTTTTTTGGTTAAAATTAAATCTAATATAATAGGCTAGTTATAAATGTAAATCTATTACTACTCAAACCCCAAGGGATTTAAAAAGACTACACTGAATGCAAAAATGTACACAAGTTTTCAACTAAAAAACTCATTGAACATTCAAATGTTTTTTTGTTTTTTATAGTTGTGCAAGGTTTGAAACTCACCAAAACGCCAAACGTTGTAAGGTTTCGGGTTAACTTGGCTTGTTAGAAAATTTTGTTGAATTTATGTCTTATGTTCAAATGTTGATCGGCCTTTCTTTTAGTTTCTTACTGAGAGTTTCATTATAAAAACTTTGTAGCACATCCAAAGTCATTTTTTTTTCCCCTATCAAATTTGCGATCATTGTTGTGTAAATGGTGCCCTTGAAACCTCCATAAAACTTCAAGTTTTGTCTCTTCTTCTCAACCTCTACAATACTTAATTTTATTACAAACCACACACCTAGCAAGTCACTTAACATTTATAATAATTTAGCTCCCTTTTCACTATCACCTATATCTCTTGCTACAATGAAAGGTCAAAGTTTGTTGGTTTATGAATCTACACCCACATCTGAATCTATAGATCATAGTCAAACTCTAGAAGTAGTGAACTAAAGAAGAAGAGCCCAAAGAGATCTAAATGGGAAATAAATAGAGTTTTTCAAAATCAATGGATAATTAGGCTCCCCTAGTTTGAACCAATATGTGGACTAGATGGGAAAATGAAAATGGTTAGATGCAAAATCTGCTTTAACATTAAGGGGCATGATAGATTTGTTAGGGCCACCTAATGAACTACTAGGTTTTGAAAGAAATAAAATAAGGGAGTAGAAAAAAAAATCTTTTTATTTTTCTTACGTAAGTAAAAAGCTTTAACACAAAAAGGGTTGTCCAAATTCAATAGGGTAGCTTCATAAACATTCTATAGAAATAAAACCTAAAATAAACATGGAATTCTACATACAAAGGTTTGGTAGGAAAAAATGATTTTACTTCAGAAATTATTTTCATGTAGTGTACAAAAAGAAAACCTTAACTACCTCCAAAAAAGAAGTAAGAATCGATGGAACAGGTAGTTAGCGTAATCCCCCAAAAAAATCGATCTTAAATATACAGAATATAAACTAGTAGTAAAATCAATTTTGGTAAAAGAAATTTTGATAAAGGAAATTTGGTTTTGGTTTTGCTAAACATTTAGTAAATATCCAAATTCATTAAATATCCAATATCAGTAAAAATCTACCTTCACCATCATCCCCCTTTCTAATTAGGATTATGTCTTTTTAACTACACTTTTTACTTTACTTTTCCATAATTGCACCTTTAATTTCCTCTACCCTAACATCTACTTTTGGATCTTCATTTGTAATAACAAGATTAAATGTAATGGCAACAGGGATCGTGGTTGGCTCTAGTTGTGTGGAAATCAAATTCCCTTCCTCCACACTAGATTCAACCTCCAAATTAACATGTTCATCCTTGACCATCATGTTGGAAAGTGTTTAATCAATGGTTTCATTAAAAAATCTGTAACTTCTATAGGCGCAAAGGCAGAAATAGGTGCAATACCTTCGGCTTCATCGGAACCATTTGTGGCACTAAATAAAATCTTAGTATCGAAAATTTCTTTCAATTCTGTAGGTTGCAATTCTAATGTGACTACCGAATCCACCTCCATCTTCCCGCCTTCACTCTACTCCTCACTTCCATGTGTACCAAATTTGCATGCAGACTCGAAATGGGTTTGTGTTCTACCGGGCTTGAAAGGTTACATCACTAGATGTGGCATCATTCATTGATAGGTTTCCAAACATAGTTGGTACAAATCTTTGTCTTTTCGATAAGACTTGAATGTCTCTCGGATAATTTCAATAACTTATTCCTTATACAGCTCCCATCACTTGGCTTGACTCCTCTTGCTCCTCTTTTGATAAATTAGAAGTTTGGCCTTCATAAATGCATGCTCTATCTTCAAATTGTTGAACTTTTCCATTTGGTAATGTTAAAGGTCTACAAGCTTCGCCCTTTGCTTTAATACCCTCATCTCCTATGCTAATGCATCCAACTCATCCTGAATCACACTAAGAGTTTTTTAAACCTCTTCCAAATCTTGCCACATCCAATTTTTTTTATTGATAGCTATAGCTCTAGTTGTTGCTTCTATGTGGTTTTGATAATAAAATCATTTTGGTTGTCCAACCACTCGACCCTTCCTTTGGCTGAAATAAGTAATTTTTCTGTAAGGGTCACGGATTACTCCATCGCCTTTCTGCCTACTCTTGTTCCAAAACTTGCTTAAGTTTAGGTCATTTTGAATCGATGAAACCCAACATCTTATCAATTTTGGTAAAACATTTGTGGAAATTTGATAAGTCATTCTTTTAGTTGGAATGTTCAATCTCCAACTCCTAAACTCTATTGTTCGTGCCTTCTAAATTCTATAGCTCGATCTATGAATGTTGTATGGTAAGAATGTCATGTTGGTTAGCCTTCTACAAATGTAATAGTTGGCCTTTCAAGTCTACTATCTTCTACAAGTTCTTTTGCTACACTTCCTCAGTAGCATCTTTTTTGGTTGTGACCAATTGAAAAGTTGTTGAGAGGTTAACCACTATCTAGGCAAACTCTCTTGACTGAAGTAAATGGACCTCCAAACTCTTTGATGAAGACAAAATTGGAGTTAAAACCCTCTTAGTTTCGGTTGGTGAAGGAAAAAATTGACCCCATACCGAAAAAGAGGTATCAAAAGGGTGACATTCTTTAGAACCTTGCCTAAATATGTGTAAGGTTTCCACTAGAAAAATATTTTGGTGGAGTATCCCATTTTTGGTATATTGTGTACTGGAATTACCTCTCCTTCAAGTCATCAATGCAACTAGCTAGATAGGTTTATAGGGGTTTATGTAGTACTTGAAAGCATAAAATGCAATTCTAGTTGAAGTCTTGCACTAGAAACTTATTCAACCCAAACCCAACTTGGATTTTGCATTCTACCCTTTTTTTAAGGACTTGGACGCTTCCATTGACCATTTTGCCAAAGCATATTTCCCTAGGGACAATGTAGGATTTTGGGGATGAAGTTGGCCCAAATTCTAAAACCTCAATGTTAGTAACAACGTTGGTGAGATTTTTGGTTGCTTCAAGTTTCTAATTAAGCACTTGCCCTACCAATTTCCTTGACGTCCTCCATCTCCTCATTGATATCAATGGGTGTGTGCTAGAAATGTGCTCTTGGAACTTTGTTGGTTTTTATAACTTAAGCTTTCAGTAGTGATCTAGTAGCTCCTTCCTCCTTGTTTGATTTTGGTAGGATGAATGTTGGGTCTACTAAAAGCCAATTTTGGAATAAAATGTCCACCACTTGGACAACTTTGAATTTGATGTCATTACTATAATTCCTATTTTTTTTTACCAGAAATTTTGGTCAAAATATACCATTTTGGATAGGCATAAAAAAAACCTTTTAGTCATTTTGAACAAGTTGTTTTCAACTTGTCCATCGTGACTAGGCCATGTACTTTTTGACCAAGCCTAGGTTAACATTTTTGACCAATCAATATAATAGTCAAATGATTTTTTGACAAGTTAAACACCATTTTGACTAAGCAAATGCCATGTCGCATAGCCTAGGTAAAACCAACAATTGTTAAATTGACCATTGTTAAACTATTTATAATTATTAAATCACTTATGGTTAAACTAGCCATAATTAAACTAAATATGGCCAAAAAATGATGAAATAATTAATTATGGATAAATGAGTCATGGTTAAGCTGAATATGATTAAATTAACCATAGTTGAAACATATACAATTAAACAAACTATGGTTAATTAAACATGTTTACATTGACAATGGTTAGATTAGTTATGTTGAATTTTATTTTTAATTAAAATTTTCACAGGTAATTGGACCATAATTAATTTCAATATAGTCAATTTAACCATAGTTAAATATATAATTAGTTTAATCATAATTAATTTGGTTATGATTAGCTAACTTTTACAGTTTTCAATTTTTTTCTAATTGGTCAAACATAATCAAAATGTTCAATGTGATCCCAAGATATCCAACTAGTATTGGAATTTGTAATTGGCCATTTTGACTAGGCCTACTTAATTAGCCCTATTGATTGACTATATAGGTGGCCTTATTTGTTAGGACACTTGCCAATTTGACTAAATTGGGTGGTCTTATTAACTAGGCCACTAACCAAATTGATTAGGTGGTATTTTTAAGTCTAATTAGTCAAATTGGTCACTCTAGTCAAAAATACATGTCCTCAAGTAGACCAATTTAGTCAACTTGGTTAATTTGAAAAAATAGGAATTTTAGTAGTGTGTTGTCCCTACTTACATTGGGTTTTGTCAGTGCAAACAAATCTTGTAACTTGCGATATAGGTTGTTGAATACCACAACCGACCAATTCACTTTCACCCCTTGCTCTACCAACATTACAAAGTTCATCAATTTCTTTGCCACATAAGTGAATCAACTACCCTTTAATAAGATTACCTGGATTAATGCGAATAATTTGATTGCACACATTCCCTTTAAAAGGGAAACCTTCCATCCTTCCTAGTCAACAAGTGTTTTCGATGGAATGATTTTTTGATAAACAACTACCTCCTTTTCTTTTTCCTTTTCTTTGGTTGGCTTGGCTGATAATTTGCTGATAGGCAGTTTTGATAGTTTGAACATCTCCACTACCAAGTTTTCAGTTATGAAAACCAAAACTCCCTACATAATTGATTTTACAATTTTCAAATTGAACCAAGGGATGACTTGAAGAAATTCATTCACCAATGGCCAGATCGGACTAGGTTACATGTCCAACAAACAAAAAATGTCAACGTGGCAAGCCCATTCTATATCTCTTCCAATGATCCACCTCTGAAACTTTTCCATCTTTAAAAATATTATCTTTCCCTTGCTAGAAAAAGTCACAAGCATTTTTATTTTTATTTTTTTGTCCTCATGATTAAATTTTGTTGTAACATGGCTACCACCTAGTTCAAAATCAAAACTCTCTTTCCTTTTCATCTTTTATGCCATCTCCTTATTAATGTTTCCCTTCATTTTCACCAATAAGAAATTGGTAAGAATTTCTACAACGTAACAATACTGGAAAGAAAGAGGAAAAATCAAGTGAATAGTTCCCTCTTTTATACTAGAGTTTGAGTGCCTAAACCATTTTGGAAATATAGGTGTATTTTTATCCTTATGGCGTCAGTTCATTAGTTTGAAGGAAAACACAATTGATCATGATTACCTTGACTCCAGAATTTGCCCCTATAGATTTTTGGATGGAATCTTGATGTGTAGATTCCAAATCAAAATTAGCCCGTGAAGATTCCACCTTTAAAAGTTAAGAATTTACCCCTATTAAATATGGGTGTAATCTTTTCTCGAGTATTCTAAACCAAAATTGGTCCTCTTTAAATCCAAGTTGGATTTTATTGTTGAACCGGAATTTTTGTCTCTTTCAATGGAATTCCAATATTTCAATTTGTCTTCACAAAAAAACAAAATCCAGTGAACGAAAATTCTTTTCTAATTCAATAGATTTGTATATTAGTTCTTCAATATGAGCACCTAGATTTTTTTCAGTTGATTAAGATTTTCGACAGAGTTAGTTTTTTAGTAGTAACATCTTGAAGATCTTTTCTTGAGTCCTCCTTGCGTTTTGAATCCTCCTTTTGTTCTGAGTCCTCCTTGTTTTCCTTGTTCTCTAAGTTTTCGTGCTCTTTTCCCCCTTTGATGGTAGCTACTAATCCTCTAGGAGCTTGTCCCAAATATCAGTAAGGTTTGAGCTTGTTAATATTCACCAAAATGGGATTTGGTTCAAACTTGTCGATATTGACAAGTAGTACAATATTGTTGGGGAGACAATACTGTATTTTATATGTGCCAAACCACCATTTTAAAAACTTTCTGATGTGTTCCTTTTTTCCTTTTGGAAACCAAAGAATTATGTCCCCCATAGTTCTTATTTTGTGGTTTTGTTGAGCCCATAACGTTGTGTTCCATTGCCCTGTACTTGTCCTATTCATTGCCTCTTAGTGGGTTTCATCCAAATGTTCCAATTTTGCCATGCAACTAATCAAAATACAAGTAAGAAAAAAATCTTAGTTGGGATGTGAATTGTTCGTGGATAGCAAGTATTCCATTAGCATCAAAGGATAAAGGCCACAGACCAACTGAAATGGTGTGTGTTCAGTGGTTACTTTGAATGTTGTGTAGGTGCTCATCCTAATCGGTTTAGTTCTCATTCACCAACTTAATAAACAATGAACTAATAACTTTGTTGGTGGTTTCTACTTGTCCATTACCTTTTGGGTAATAAATGGTCGAGGTTGTATGTTGTAACAAAAATGGTTGGTAAAAATCTTGATGGCATTATTGATAAAGTGAATTCCCTTATCACTTACCAAAATAAGTGGAGGGTGAAATTATGTGAGAATGAATTTGTAGATTGATTTTGCTATCATAGTTGTTATATTTATGTGTAGTGCCTTTGCTTCCACCCACTTGGTGGCATAGTTGGTAACTACCAAAATGTACTTATTTTTGGTATACCTACCCATGGGTTTGATTGGGCCGACGTAATCCAATCCCACTTCATGAAAATTTTTGATGGTAAGGAAGTTACTAGTTTTGCTATGTCACCTTGTATTAAATTCCTTGTTTGTTGATACTTGTCACAAGTTTGGCAATATTGGAAAACATCCTTATGCATTGTTGGCCACCAATACTTCGCATCCAAGATCTTGTGAATTGTGATTTTTGAAAAATGTCCACCACCAACTCCTTCATGCATTTCTTGTAATGTTCTGGGGATTTTTTAGTCTTGAAAACAACGCCTCAAAACTTGGTCTTGACCTTGACGGTATAAATTTTCCTTTTGTTAAAGAAAAACATAAAGCTTTCGAAGCTAGTTTTTTCTTTTGCTCCTAGCCATATTAAATTAGAAAGCTTTTGGTAGTGAGGTACTTGGAAATTTCCTATAATCACACCAATTGTAAGAGGAAAAGTGGGGCATCCATTGTTTGATCTAGTATTTTTTTTTCTTCTGTGAGATCTGGCATTTGATACAAGGAATTTGCCGTTGAGTGAAATCTCTCTAGTTTACAAATTAATAGAAAATTATGCTCCAAGAAAAGAAGTAGCCACCCTTGTTATTCTCCTTGAAACTTGTGATTTCAGAATCATGTATATAGTGCCATATGGTCCACACAAAAGATGAATTTGTTACTTAGCAAGTAGTGACAAAATTTATGGAGAGCATACACCATTGAGAGTGCCTCCCTTTTAGTCGTGGTATAATTTCATTCAACATTATTGAACAACTGTGATGCATAGGCAATTAATTGGTTCCATTTTCCAATAAGGTTTTGTGCCAACATAACCATATGTGTGAACATGAAACTCAATGTCCCAAAATAGTGAAATCAAGATTGGCATATCCATGTATCGCTGCTTGATTTCTTCCCAAGCCTGTTGGCACTTTGCCATCCATTCAAAAGCTTTTGTCTTCCACAATAGCTTAGTAATGGAAGCCATAATGAAAGCAAAGTCTTTGATGAAACACATGTAATATTGTGCCATGCGATTAAAAACTTGAATGTCCTTAAGTGTTTTCAGTGTAGGCATGTGTGCAATAGCCAAAATTTTCTTTGGATCCGATAGTTTGCCTTCCTTGGATACCACATATCTCAAAATAATGCATGAATGCACCAGAAACATGCATTTTTTTAGGGTTCAAGTTTATATGAAATTTTCTACATTGATCAAAACATAGTCATAACTTTGATAAATGGGTGTCCAAATTGTTGAACATGTTGAAATCATCCAAGAATAGTTCCATGAACACTCCAATATAGTCTTTGAAAGTTATATTCATCATCTGTTGATAAGTTGGTGGAATAGGTGTTACCAAAATTTCTTGATGGAACTTTTCTTCATTCAAAATACTCATCCTTGAGGACTGCACACTTCCTATTTCATTAGAAGATTCATTTCCTGAAAATCGACATAGTTCATCAATTTGCCTTTGGAGTTAATCAATTATGTTCTCTCTAGCATGTGGACTTGTCACAATAATTTCATTGTACCACAAATTTTTTTTAGTAAGGTCCCACATTGGTTCCCTTGGAGTTTCTAGTTCAATTTTAATTTGCCATAATTCTAATGGATGATTTCCGATAGGTCATACAGTTTTCAATTAAATATTTTTGGTAACATCCCCCAATTTGTTTTGCTCCCCATTGTGAAAGGTCATAGCCTCTTCTAGATCATTCTTGGGTTACTCTAGTTGCTTTGAGTTATTTATGTGGCTTGCTTAAGGGTAAATGCACACTACACTCACCCAAAATGGGCAGATGAAAGTCCATTTTTACAATCCAAATCTAGTGATTTTTCAAAAAATAACATTTAAATGATGTTGAAGTTCACATATTTTTCCATTTCCAAAATCATACCGCCATATTTTAAACCTTTTTTTTAAACCTCTAAAAATATGGGCCTTTAAAAAATCAATTCTAATATTGAAATGGACTTTATGAATTTTAAATTTTCACTTTAAATCTTAAATTTTTTGAAAGATTTTTTCTTGCTTTTTTTTTTCATCTTAATGTTATGATACTTTAATGTGTGGTGGTAAAAAATTACAGGCTTAATTTCCAATTCCATTGAAAGAAAAAAATTCCATAATGATATTTGTTTGGGGTAGTTTAAACTATGACATTGGATGTACCATCTTTTCTAAAGTCCACCTTAAATTGAACATTTATCCTTTTGATAATTTTTCTTTTGGGTTTGAAATATTAGAATGTAGGTTTCAATTTTTCATTTCATTTTTGCCAATTTTTTAAAAAAGATTTGAATACAATGCAACAATACTTGATTCACTTTCAAAAAATTGCCATTGTGACTTCCAAAACAGTCCATTGTAATGTGCTTTTACGCTTCAACATTTTTTTTGCAAGACTTGTTCCATTCTTTTTTTCATACTTCTTGTTAACATGTTGGCATTATAAATGACTATAAAAAAGTTGTAAAATCTACGGGGTTATTTTGGTTTTTTATTTTTATATTGGTAAACAACAACAACAATTTATTTACAATTTATTTTGGTAAATCAAATAGCTCTAACCAATATTTGTCCAAATAGGCACAATAATGAAGCATAAATTTTGGATTCAATATCCAAGGTATGGTCACCAAATGTTAAGGCCACTTAATGAACTATCAAGTTTTGAAATAAAACAAAGGAATAGAAGAAAAATCTCTTTATTCTCCTTAGGTGAGCAAAAAGCTTTAACTCAAAAGGGACTGTCTAAACTTAATAGGGCAACCTCATAAATCTTCTACAAAACAAAACCTAAAGCAAACATACAATAAAAAATTTCATATATAAAAAGTCAAAATATTCCAAACATATGAAGGAAAACAACTACAATGGAATTCTACATACAAAATTATGCCAAGAAAAAGTGACTTTACTTTAGAATTTTTTTTTTTGTATAGTCCACAAAGGGACAAAACCTTAAATACCTCCAAGAAAGAAGTCAAAAATAGTGGAATAGGCAATTAACCTAATCCCAAAAAAAATTGGTCTTAAATATACATAATCTAAATCAATAATAAAATTAGTTTCAATAAAAAGGTTTTTGATAAACGAAATTCAATTTTGGTTTCAATAAACATCCAATAAAAATATGACTTTGGTAAAATTCTACCTTCAACAAGCTTCTAATTCCAAAACTAGATTCGTTCATCAAACATTCTAGAGTGAAAAAATGTAGTAAGGCTAGACTAGGAGTTATTTTAGGGCAATATTTTATTTGTCCTTCTAATGCTCACATGAAAAATGAAAAACTACATGCCTCCAAAAGACGTGATATAGTTGTTGGGCAAGTTGCAAATGGTGACAAAGCAGAGAAAAAGCAAAAAAACTTGCAATTTGTTACAATCTTCCATTTGTTCTAGCAAGGGTGCCCAATGATATTTTGAGGATTTCAAGAGACTTTTCCAATTCTTGAAAGTGGAGCATAATCCTTAAAAACATTGGTCAAATACCACATGCTAGACCATGGCTAAAGCAATGCATAACCTAGTGTTGTAAACCATGAAGGTTGTTGTCCAGAAAACATTATTCATTTCAATGAGTTGTGACAAAGTCACCACTGTTGACAACCAAAATTGGCTTTCAGTTCATCTATATGTGATTGATAGGTGGAAGTGGGTCCCAATTTCGCTTAACCTATAAAGGGTTTTGGATGGTGTTATTTTTGCTAATTTGACTAAGCTTATTATGCGAAATCTTGTTGAATTTGGAGGCATGACTAAAACAAATGTGGCAAACAAATTGGTTTGTTTCGGAACAGATAGAGTGACAATTGTTTAAGGTTTCAAAAATGGTGTCACCACAAAGGTGATGCAAAACCATGCTCCATTTATGAGTGTTGTGCATTGTATGGCACACCACACAAACAAGGTTGTCCAAACTTTGAACAATTTGAAGTTGGTGGGAAAAATCAAAAGTTTATTTACATCTATGCACAATTACTTTGTATAAACAAAGTATAAATAATGATTTTATAATAATTATACATTAATTATAATAACTTTATTGTTATTCAAAAAATATAACTATTTTGTGTAGTAGTGTAAAAGGAATATTGATGTATTTGAAATTATACGTAAGATATAAAGTAACTTAATGTAATGAAATTAATATAATTACAATAATTATATCAATGACTTTAACTACACTAAAATTACTATGAATATTTTGAATAATAATTTATAACTTAATGTATAACTAATGTAATTAAGATGATTTTGCAATAATTGTACATTATTTAGAATTTTTTTTTTGGAATTTTTTTATGATTGAAAAATTAACAATAGTTTGTGTAAAAAATATAACCTACATAAAAATACAATCAATATATATAGCCCATATTATACACATTTACATTGTAATATATTTTCATATTTTAATGGGTAGATTACATTGAGTACACAATTGTAAACCCATACACCTTAAAATACATACAATACATTTTGAATACCAAAAGGGTTACAATTCATTTGGACACTTTTGCAACTAATGGTACATAAATGGGTCTTCTTGGATGAAAAACATGTTAAAAACTATCTAAATGAAAGCATGAAGGAAACATTAGTTGCAAGTTAATTGGAACATAATTGCAAGAATGACCAAATCCAAAAAGTACGTGTAGAAATGACCAACATTAGTTGGAAGCAACAAATAGATAGTTGCAAATTGATTTGTTACAAAATCATAGTTTTCTTCCAGTGCACTACCACTCATTTACTTTCTACTCCTTCACCTCCCTCCAAATTGTTGCAACGTTTCTTAACTTGCACAACCAATGACAAGGAACAAAAAGATGAAGAGGAAGGTGAACTCCCCCCCCTTGTAGGTGTTGCCTTCTTATTCTTCCTTTGTTGATGTTGTGAAAAAGAGGGGGAAAAAAAGAAGTGAAAGAGAGAAAAAAAGAACCCCCCCCCAATGATAGAAACAAAGGCTCTTTTCTTACGTCTGTGTTTTTTTCTCCTTCCAACTCCAAGGTGCCCAACCCATGTTTGGGCTCAATTCCCAAAGGAATTTTAAACCAAAGACATGTTTTAAAAAATCATAATTGTAAGGTGAGCTTCTTTAACAAACTAAAAAACACCCCCCAATTGTTATTCCTACCCATTGCAACAAAAGAAAACTTTACAAAAATAACAATAAACCAATATGATAATTTGCCATACCAAACTCTATGAAGGACATGAAAAAACCAAATGTTCAAATAACATGAATCTAGTTACAATACAACACAATTATATTAGACTTTTGGTGATTCAAAATATCATTCACTTGCAACAATCCAAGCCCAAAATACAAAATGGAAAACAACAATACAAAAAACCATGCGCACAACAAAACTTGCATAACACATAAAAATTACAAAGCAAAAGAACATTGCATTGTTTTGAAATTTCACATCATCAAAAATGATTTGAAAACCCACAACTTGGGATTATACCCCAAACACTAAATAGTTTGAACCCTATTCACACATGAACCAACTTCAAGCTAAATCACAATTGATAGCACTAACCGAACTTAACTAGGGAACTACATTAACAATCTTAACATATGATTTTGTCTCAAATTGTGTGATAGTGTAAATTTTGTATCATTATCATGTATCCATGTCATTTGTGGATTCAAGAAGGTTTATCATGGGAGTTTGGTTTTTAGGTGGGTTGAAAATAAACTTTGAAATTTCACTCATTTGACAAAATTCCTTTTGGCAAGCAAATACAAATCATATACCTAGGCCCATAAAAGTTTCTTTATTTTTTTCATTCCCCCATCCACCCTTTTTGTGCACACCAAATAGTAATTATGTTTTCTTTCAAGTTTTATAAGGAGCAATCTAAGGATGAGTATTTATCCAATGTCGTTGGGAAAACACTATTACAATTCATGGTTTTTCAAAAGGTCCAAGTTGACTAACAAGTTTTTTTTAACTATTCAACATGTACATATTGATTAAAGGCCTAGGGTTTGAATGACATGTGTATTTTTTTTTATCGTTGAATTTGATAAAAGTGACCTATTTTATTATTTGTCAAATTGAACATCTAATCTAGGTCGACAAAAAAATGGCCACCTTGGTCAAAATGGCCAATGGTGTTTTAGTCAAATGGGACATCCTACATTACCTAATAGGCAAAAATAACAACAAATTAGTTTAGGCAATAACCGAGGCCTACCTACATACCAACTTACTTACTTATTTACTTAATTACCTATTGCTTAGACCTACCTCCTATGATTTAACTACCTACATACTTGCCTACATACATACCTCCTACAATGAAAGGTTCAATTTCTAATACTTGCAACCTATATACATACCTAAAAGGTTAGGATAGATAGGTATGATTAAGTTAAGAAGGTTAAGTTAGGTTAAACTAAGTTCGATAGGTTATTACCTACCTACTTGCCTTTTTATGACCTACTTAAACCTATATACTACCTACCTACCTACCTAAAATTTTTTTGGGTGATAATACAGAAAAAAATAAAATAAAAATTTGACTAATCAAATGGTCCACTATCCACTAATCAGAATGACCAATCAAATAGTCCAAGATTCTACTAGTAAAAAAGACCACCTAAACACATTAGTCGAGTCCAAATTGCCAAGACGGTATTTTTTATTGGATTTGCTAATAAAAAAACCATGAATTGTAATAATGGGGATGGAATAGGCTTTGTAAAAAAGAAGGTTAGGTTTGTAGACACCATACATTAAATACCCCTTGAGTGGATTTTGTTCAAAACCTATTTATGGACCTTCTACAATTATATGCATTGTGTAGTTCATGTCCTCCAAGATCAACATTTGTCCTACTCAAGTATAAATTTTCTTAAAACGAAAATTAAAAATAAATAAATAATATATATATGTCTTATTAGAGTGAAATCCATGACTTCAAAATAATAAAAACTATTCCAACATATTTTCGAACATTTTGCAACAATAATATCCTCTTTTGTATTTGTTTAATGATTTTACAAAACATTTGTCAAACCTTGTCTAAAACCACATGTGACCAATGTCATGTATTTTAAAAATGCACTAATAATGTTCATTATGGGGTATGTAGCATTTTTTTACATGATTTAAAACAACATCATTGCTTTTATTGTATAGATTCCAAATTTCAATTTAAGGCGAAAGCACATTAAACCCCCCAAGAATTGTAATCACAAGTAGTTAAATAATTCTACAATTAAGTTTTTTGGTAATGCATGGACACTAGGGTGTTTGCACACTATGGTGACCTTATTTGGACATCAAAATGGTAGTTTTTTTTTGTATTTCTTAGATACAAGAAAAAATAAAAATAAAAATCATTGAAATAATAAAAAAAGGGCTCATTTATCCAAAGCTATCATAATCAACCTTCCAAGAATGAAAAAATCAAATCAAACTCGTGGATAGCCAATAAGTAATGGATTTTTAAATTTTGCCCACATTTTTTTTCACACTTACAAAACTTATGGATATGGACTTTTATTTTACAATGTGAAAGTCTTATGTGTTTGAAACTTTGGGATATTAAATGAATTATGTTTTAAAAAATAAATATTTGTTGAATGAATGGAATGTGAATTTTAACTTATGGACTTTTTAAAATCCCAAAAACTATAATTATTTTAAAAGCCCTTTTAAGCATTGAAAAAAATTATTTTGTGATTTTTTTAATGTCTTGTAGAATCATGATTTGAAATTGGAAATGAAAAAATGTTACTTTCAATATCATCTAAATATTCATATTTTAAGTTTGTATTCAAGTACATTAAAAAAGGATTTTGAAATGGGACTTTAATTTGCTAAATTTGTGACACCCTAATGTGATTTCACCCATCACATCTTGGATTATTCTTACTTGTTTTAATTATATTTTATTAGCTTTAAAATTAAAGTAGTCAATTATTTTTAAAAGTTTAACAAACAGTGAAAAAATTGAGTTTATTTGTATCAAAATAATACACATCACAAAGTTTGAAAACTTGCACATATAATATTTCAAAATTAGGGTTGTGTGTAAAAATTTTGGGTGAATTATTTGATGTCAAATGATACTAATATACATCAATTAAATATAGGACCATTTAGAAATTTAAAGTTTTGATGTGTTTTTTTGCATTTTTTTAATAATAAATAAATTATGATATTTTTTTTCTAAAAAAAACCATGACCATATGAAAGAGGTGGAAATTTTATAAATGTGCATTTCAATATTTTTTCAATTTTCTTTCATTTAGTAATGTTTCATGAATCACAAACATGAAGCCTATATACATTGATTTTAGTTAGTTTCTTTTCATCTTTAATTGTTGGATAAAGATTAATTTTGACTCCAAATGAATTTTGGTTCCAAAATATTGTCATGCAAATCCTCAAAAATTTATTGCCCCAAGTTAATGTGTGCCCATGTGTAGATTTTGGGTGCACCCATCCAATTAATGGGTTGTTTTTTAAGTCTACCAATCTACTTCTTGGGATTCTTGTCAAAATATGAACGTTGGGTAATTAATTTTATCATGCCTCTATATCATTTTATTTTTTTTCGTTTGTCACTTGCCTTTTTGCATCACAAGGTTTCATATAGTACGAAATGTAAAAATCAATTCATGTAACTAATTTTTAAAATGAAGTTTGCTTGATAAACATGAAAATAATTAACTTCAATTCTTTTAAATTTTATTAAAATGAAATTCTTAAGAAATTGATTTGAAAGATTATGCAAGAATTGATAAAAATAAAACATGTCAATTTTAAATAAATTAAAATGTTAATATAAATTCTTTTTTGATATATAAATGTCTTTAATTAATTTGATATTATTATAAAAACTTCAATAAGGCATTGATGAAGATTTAATAACAAAAATTATAATGAAATTAATTTCTAATTGATTATTATTTTTGTATTGTTGTTGCCTTTTATTTTATAAAAAATTATTATTGCCCTAAAATAGTAGACATGCATATTTGATTTTAACTTTTACCAAGTATGTATGGGGCAAACACAACTAATTTTCTTTTGTTTAAGATAGATAAAGGATGACATCAAGATTTTAAGTACATGTACTATGATATTTGTTATACATCACTTTTTCGTCAAAACAGTTCACCTTTAATGTGCTTTCATCCTTCATCAATTTGCTTATCTATAATTTTGGTAAAGTGATGGGGTGTTTGACTAACAATTCTAAATTCCTAAAGCCAATCAATATTCACAAAATAATATTGTGACAATTTCTAATCTCAAAAATCATGTCATAAAAATTTGTGTTGATATGAATTTTTTTTATGATGTCAATGATATTTGTTTGTTTGTTTTTAGGTAATTTTATGACAATTTTTTGTTCACAATGTTTACTCATCACAACTTCAAATGTTTTGACAATTTGTGAAATTATTTGCTCAAATTTGTCATGACAACTTTGTATGTGTGTGTGTGTTGATCGTGTTTTAACAATAAACTAGTGGGTACCCGTTAATTGTTTCAACCAATTAATAACTCTGATATTGTATGATGCAGATTAGCCAAATTTGAAAGGTGATTTTTGTCAAGGGTTGAAAAAAACATTATATCACCTCCAAGCCTTTCTGCTTGGCAGTCAGGGAAAATACTATATACACTGGCAAAATACTATGAAAGCAACACTACAGTTTAAAGCTGCCTATCCTTCCCTAGTTTCTATTACACTCAGGATTACCTACAAGTTTACTGCATATTGGAACCCTTAACTCTTCACTGGACAGGTATAGTTGGCACATTCATACTGAAGTTCTGCAAAGCTTCAAGACCCTAAACAACATGACTGAAAATAGAGCAGACCTTCCTCGCAACCTCAGGAGTCAAACCTCTACTGAAGCCCATCTGAAAGCTTCAAATAATAGACAAATCTCTCCTACCAGTAGAGAACCTACTTGGAAAGCATCCCAACAAGGATGTCTAGTCTGCCATCGAGAAATGATCCTGAAGCTCATTGGGTATCTTAGAAATCCATGCTTGCATTACTACCAGTTGGCTTCAATGCTGGGGTATTGTTGAACTTGCTGTAATTTCCAGTCTCCTTGAAGAGCTGAGAATAGTGATGTTTGCAGTAAAGTCGCCCTTCAAGGGATGCATAATTGGAGGGGCTGATTGTGCAACCACCATGGATACATTTGAAGCAGTTCTTATGATATGGGAGACCTTCCACACTTGTCTGTGGCACAAACAACCCACATTGGTTCCACTTTTTCAGCTAAACAATAATTCTTGAAAATAGAAGACCCTCATGCCTAAGAACTTGCATTGTACCAATCATCACACAAGTCGGAAACTACTTCAGATACTAAGAAAAAAGGCCCTCAAACTTGAATTCCCCCTTTCTATTTCAGAAAACCTTGAGAACTTTCTGATTCAATTGGATTGGCTTGGAACTCAAAAGCATCCAACAAAACAACATGCACAAAACTCCAAGCATGTTTCCATGACAGTATCCATGGTAACACAATTTGGGCTTTTCTAAGCTTGTTTAAAAGTAAACCGGTGCATTAGACTCCCTTCTATGTGTGTACTTACTTTTAGGTACACCAAAAAGGAGCTGCCAAAATAAATTTCAACTACATTTTGTGGGATGGGACTTCAGGGGGAGAGCTGGGAAATCAGATACAGTTGCAATGCTAAAATTTTCCGCTTACACACTGAAAGCCAAAATTGGCATCATACCATGGAGATGAGTCTATTTTGGTATCCACATTTAGAAGAGAACCTTATGATCTTTCAGATTGTATCTCCTCAATGAATGCTGAACAATGTTCACCCCTAAACACACCCCACTTGCAACTCAAAAAGGGGGCTCTGACCCTGTGCCTCCTTTGGCCACATACCCAGGCTGTCATAAATTTCAACAGCAATGAAAGATTCCCCTTTGAACAGGGGGTCAAGGTCACTTTCCACCAGAAGTGGGCCACTATCATATCTGATGAGTCAAAACTACCTACTGGCCATCACAAAACTCACTCCAAAGAATTCACTATCTGATTTCAGATTGAATGATTAATCTGGACTGAGGCTGACAATGCCCATGAATTTTCCTTCAGGCTGCAGGGACATGAACTATTGGATCTCTTGCTATATCCTGACTACAGAAGGTTTTATAGGCCATGTAGCACAAGAGAGATCCCAACTTCACATAGTACATGAAATACAGGAATTAAGGTCTGTGCAGCATATTCATGAAAGACCTCACATTCTATTGATCTAAAGACATGTCAATTGGGAATCATTCACGAGATCACACCTCTGCCTTGTCAGATGGAAGCTTCTTCAGTGCTGTTCCACATACAATAAAAAATGTGTCAGCTCAAAAACCCCACAATGTTTCATATTGCAAATGTGCTCCACCTATTCAAATGTTCTGATTGCCAGTCTAAAGTGGGATAATTTTCATTTCTTGGATTCAACACCTCTTGCACTATCGTTACTGCGTGATTCCTTTGCTGCTGAATCTCAGTGTCTGCCTCCTCCCCAGACTCGAATTTCTCCCATAACACTTTTGCCCCTCTGGCATTTCTGTGCTCCAAAATCGAACACATTCTTCAATTTGTCTTGATGCAGCCTTGGCAATCTTTCTACCCGTAAAAAAAGCCAAAAAAGAACTCATAATGCATGTTCATGCATTCCCGATTCAAGACTGCATGCAAACAAAGAACAACAGCATTTTCGATCGGATTCCTCACCCTCTTTTTCCTCTTCTTCTCGCGCAAGAATTCGTGACAAAAGAAACCCACGTTGCCAAAACTCCGTGTATGTTCTTGCTGTCGATCTGCGACCACAGACTACAGCACATTCAATCGCACTCTTCAAAACTTGATTGTCCCCACCAAGGACTCCAAACGTGTTGCCACAACTCTATCTCCTTATCTCTATTCTTGACCCTCCTCTCTCTCTCTCTCTCTCTCTTTTGTCTGTGTTCTTGCTGTCGATCTGCGACCTCAGTGCATTCAATCGCACTCTTCGAACTCCATTATAACCGCAACGGACTCCAAATATGTTGCTACAGCTACCCAGCAGCTGCTGCCATAACACTTACATCGTGGGAGAGGAAGTGGAGGAGCAAGAGGAGCAGTTGTCGAAAGTAGTTGCAAAGAGGTCGCCCGTTGCTTCACCGGGCTCTCCCTTCCCCCACCCTCCAAAACCTCTGTCATGGACGTAGGGACTTAGTGAATTAATATATAAGATATGATATTATTTCATCACAAATTTTCTAGTGGCAACTTTTTTTTGCATTTATATGTTTACTCATGTTTTGAAATTCTAGGAAATCATTCATTGAAATTTGTCATTAGTAAATTATGTGTTCTGTGATATTCATGTTGCACTTCACAATTTGTGTTTTTATGTTGTCTGATAAATTTTATGTTGCAAACCAATTTGCTGTCAAAAATGTTGGTTGTTCGATCGAGTGTAGCAAACAAAATACATGGTTATAACCATCTTGCTCATGGGGAAAACAAGGTCAATTCACTAACAATATTATTGCTGTCATGGTGCTGACCCCAGCACTACGTTGAACTACTCCAACTGACCCAAGTGTGAGATGAGAACAACATAAGCAGGTCAAACAAAGGCTCCAGTGATATTTCTCACCAGACTGGAAGCCTGAAATTTCTGAAGCAATTTACTCAACAAGACCCCACCACAAATAGCTGGTAGTAGATCTGGACTCGTGTTTCGAGACTTTAGATTTGATCAAATTAGAAATGAATAATGCGAACTTAGATTTTTTCAATCTCAGACATATATGTGCGTGTGCGTGTGTGCACATGTGTCATGAGTTGAATCAAGCTTAGTATTCCCAACTAGACTTTCAAATTACCGAGAAAAGTTCTAGTAATTAATATTAAGTGTAATTGATCAGGCCAGAATATTGATAATCAGCTCAAAAAGCTTCAGTGAGACTCATATGACCCATAAAGAAGAAGAAGAAGAAGAAGAAGAAAAGAGACTTTGTTGAAAATGGATTCTCAGCCAAGTCAATAATAGTGTGTACGATCATGATCTTTCTCCAGCTTTTTCTTCAGATTTTTTCTCCTTTTTGTAGGAAGAATTTGTTTTTGTGGTGGTTTGAAAAACATTTTTTTTGTCTCAGAGCTCTGCATTTAGGTTATAGTCAGTTGTAAGTAAATTCTAGCACCTAAGAGCATCTCCAATGGTGCTCAGTATGTAACTCTCAGTAGTAAAATTATATGTCTAAGTTTAGCTGTTTTTATTTGGCAACCCCACCAACAAAATTGAAACAGGAACTGCATCTACGTGGGGAACTACTAATAGCAAACCACCTGGACTAATCATTATGATCGACCAATTAAAATACTGCACCTCAGTCAGGTCCAATTTATTACACTTGTTCTTGGAGGTGCACAATTGTGTTGCGGCTTTTACAAGCCTCGGCAAGCTGCACGAATTTGGTGCAAAAAAACCAATTTCATAAGCTAAACTGACACATTTTGACTTTTTCACAATAAATTTGATTGAATTTGGTGAAAAAAACCAATTTCATAAGCTAAACTGACACATTTTGACTTTTTCACAATAAATTTGATTGTCTCGAGTCACATACTGAGCACCATTGGAGATGCTTTTAGACTGGTATGGCTGTACCCACTACCGTACCTATGACCGACCCATATGACACTTCTTTTGCTGAATATTTATTTATTTCAGAAAACAAAGTTTGACACAGCCTGCTTTTGCTGGCTATGTATGTAGCCAAAATTCTATATTAAAAAATTGAAAGTGCTGAAATCATGCATTTTTTGAGATTTTCAATAGCCCTAATTTGATCAAAATTTAAGAAAAATCATCAGATTTCTAAACACTGTTCAAGCAGGTAGCCAAAAAATATAGAAGGATGTTTAAGAAATTTTACTTTCATATTTAGCTTGACCTCAAATTGGACTAAATCTTCCTGTAGATCATCATCACTTTGGCTACAACACAAAGTTTCCAAAAAAAGCAAAACCCATTGATTCAACACTTTCAAATTGAATTTACCAAAATTTCAACAGTTGAGAAATAGGTATGCAAAGTACACCTTGTACTATGTATTTAGTTGGGCTTTGAGTTTCCTTCTTATTATGTTCCCATATGATTGCCAATAATTCATCATTACTTATGTCAATGTCAAACTTAGTTGTTACACACTACCAGAGACAATTCTCCTTCTTATTATGTTCCCGTATGATTGCCAATAATTCATCAATGCTTATGTCAATGTCAAATTTAGTTGTTACACACTACCAGAGACAATTCTCCTTCAATAATTCATCATTATTTATGTCAAGCTCAAATTTAATAATAGTAAAGCAAACAGAGTTTCAACTTTCAACAATTGTAACAAATATCAATAAAAGGGTTGATTTTTTGGCCAAACATTTAACCTTTAGCGAGATAATTTGTGCCAAACATTAGTCATAGGGGTACGGGTACTAGCTAGTGCATTATGAAGAAGAAGTACTTTCCAAGGTTCAAGCTGTGGAACCGACTTGACTTGCCATCCTTTTCTGTAGCTCTGAGATATTCATCTCACCATCTCCATCTCGATTGCTGCTCCCCTGGGGTCCCAGTGCTGCTTTTATTACTTTCCTAAATTTCCTTTTTGGGAATTTGCAATGTTGTCAACCATACCGGGTTTCAGGTGGGTTGATTGGAATTGGAATCTCCATCAAGAGAGAGAGAGAGAGAGAGATCATGCAGCATACACGTATGTGGTCTACTAAATTCTTCCAAATATGTACAAATTCATTTCTATCACAACAAACTTTGTTTTGGCAAAACCTAGACTACCAAATTGAAATTGCAAAAAGAATGGAAAGTTCTATCTGTACCAAATTGAAATTGCGAAAAAGAATGGAAAGTTCCCTCTCTCTATCAAATTGGAATTGCAAAAAGAATGGAAAGTTCCCTCTCTCTACCAAATTGAAATTGCAAAAAGAATGGAAAGTTCCCTCTCTCTACCAAATTGAAATTGCAAAAGAATGGAAAGTTCCCTCTCTCTACCAAATTGAAATTGCAAAAAGAATGGAAAGTTCCCTCTCTCTACCAAATTGAAATTGCAAAAAGAATGGAAAGTTCCCTCTACCAACCAAATTGAAATTGCAAAAAAGAATGGAAAGTTCCCTCTCCCTACCAAATTGAAGTTGGGTTAACAAAACAAAACACACAGGGTTCAAAGCTCTCCAATTTTTTATCAGATGTCTCCGAAGAGACTCAAAGCTCTCCAAAGAGAATGACAAGTGGGAGCAATTGATATCATTTCAATCTGTTTTACTCCAATTTTTTTCCCATTGTGAAATCGGAGGAGAATCATTCTTTTGCAAACTTTTCCCATTGTGAAACAATTTATTTCCCATTGGAACATTCATGAATGTTTTGCTGCATGCATATTAATTAGGGGGAAATTCATCATTCAACTTTCTTCAAGTGGATCAATGGTCCCCACAGGCAAGGAATCCTTCCAAAAGAGTTTTGTTGTGTATATGCGACAAACACAGCATACGCTTCTCGTCATCCCAGATGATTACCCGGAGCTGCGTCCGATTCTTCCTCAATCCTCCAGATTGGAGTACCTGCTCCAGATTGTGAGTCAAAATTCAATCTTCGTGCAAGGTCTGGTCAAAACCCCAGTGCGACGGTACGCGCTTGATTGCTGGAGAATTCTAGACTCTAGAGTCTAATCTCTGGCCCCCACCACCCTCCCCTCTCCTTTTTCCCTCCCACACTCCAATGTGTCTTCACGAGGTTGACTAATCATATGTAGATCATCTGAAATATTTCACAACGAGCTCATGAATGCGCGGCTCTAATAATTATAAGCTGCTGCACAATCATCATATATTGATGTAATTTCGAGTCGAAAATATGTAGGCAATCATAACTAGTGCAGATCTGCAAAGCTCTGACTGAAGCAGCTCAGCATAACATGCTGCAGCTGCTGCTGCAAGATTATCGTCGACTACACTAGTTAGAACAACTTGTGTTTTAATACCCAAGTTCGTTGCCGCTAGCTACAAGGGCAAGAAATTCATTAGTACCGCGTGTACCCACGAGACGTATGAGCTCTAGCAGTGAGGAGCAGATTTTGAATATTAATAATATTCACGAGTTTTCGGATTTGCCTTGTGCAGGAGTTGTGGATGTAGCACAGCTAGCAGATCGTAACTATTCGTATCAAAATTGGGAGATTCATGCGGGAAATTTACGCCGATTCTAGCTTTGCGCTGCAAGTGATGCAGAGGGATTTCATTCGGCGGCCTGTTATATGCAGTAGTGATCATGAAAGTTTGTTGGAATCTGCAAGATCAGCGCCAGCTGCAGCGCCTAATTATGAATCTAATCGGGATATGATGCAAGCACTCGCAGCTGCACCTGCAGGCAAGCAGGCCACTGATGATTATGATGAGGATGGTGATGATTTGCAGACCAGTTTGCGAAATGGGAGTTCGATAAGCCCTCTCTCCCTAGAGATGTATGGAGACGACGGTGTCTTTGAAGGCTCTCAAGATGCAGCTGCTGAATATTACGAGTCCGTCGATTCCAGGTTTTTGCAGTCTGGGGGTTTCGCAAAAGTGTTGCGGGAGTACTCGCCCAGGAGTTGGAGAGTTGCTACAGTCGGTAGCAGCTGCTCCCCACGCAGCAAGCGTTTGAGGGTGAGTTGCAGCACGCCGCCTGGGTTGCATGCTCAGCTAGCCGGGGGCGCACTGAGCGAAGGTCCCCAGCTTGCGTTCAACGAGGATGACAGCGACGACATGTTTGTTTTCAGCTTGATCAAGAACGCTGTTTACAATGGTTGGGTGCCTGCAAACGATGATCCGGACTCCTGCCCCCAACAGGCGCTTCCAGATGCAGCTTCACCAGCACTAGTCCGATCGCCTTCGCGGCTTGGCGCTGCTGCAATTAGTGTTCGAAATGACACTGGTCCTGCAGCGCAAGTGATCATGGGCACAGCTCCTGCCAGGATCGACACTAGTACATCTGCTACAACGATCACTGGAGCTGCCGGCGGCCGCGTCAAGCAGGCGGCACAAGCTGTGAAGCACTACAGAGGAGTGCGACACAGACCCTGGGGCAGGTTCGCGGCCGAGATTCGAGACTCGACGCGCCCTGGCGCCCGTCTGTGGCTGGGCACCTTCGGGACAGCCGAGGAAGCCGCAGTGGCATACGACAAGGCAGCTCTCAGGCTACGCGGATCTCGAGCGCACTTGAATTTCCCAGCAGCAGCAACAGCAAGTAGTTCCGATGAGCTGCCAGACCTCATCTCGTCGAATCCACCAGCTCCCACAACTACTCAGCTAGCAGCTAATGGACCACTAGGAATACCCACTGCAGCTGATCATCAGGAGGAATATCCACCACCACCACCACCAATTCTTCAATCTGCTTCTAGATCACAATCTCTAGCTGAATGTCAGAACTCCAATTTACTGCTAGATGATGGGTGGAAGAAACACATGCTACTGCAACTCCCGGAACCTCAAGAGACAGCAGCTTCCAGCACAATTATTATATCACAACCTCCTCAGGCTCCCACTCCTCCTCCTACTCCTACTCCTCCCCTTCCTCCTCCTGGTGCCGCGACTCGTTCGCGGTTTTACTCCACTTTATCTCTGCATGAACAGGCAATCATCAATTGTCGCAATCTGAAAAGATCAAGATCAGAATATAATCAGAACGATGACTATTATTCTAGTAGTAGTAATTCCGGAGGCCGCCTGATGAGCACCAAATGCATCGACAATCATGTGCAGGATACAGCACCATATGAAGAAAGATCACTGGCATCATCATCACCACCACCACTATCACCACCATCATCACCAACAGCAAAGCAGCAGATAGGTGATTCAGAATGTGGAGCAGAATCAGCTGAGCCTGAGCGCCGGAGCTGGAGTTGGTCACCCAAGAGCTGCTCACCCAGGGCATGGCTGACGCAGTTCTGCAACATATTCTCGCCAATACTGCCAAGATCACCACTTTCCAGATCCTAACTAGTAATCATTCCAACACTTCCAACTGCAATTCCATGTACTTAATTGCATCACATTGATGGAACTTGTTGTACATCTCTTGAACCAGGAATTTGAACAATTTTCATATATCACCATTTTGATTGAAATTTCTTGGGATCAATTCAACATTGTTGTGTACAGAATTGACATTATACCCTAGTTATTTTGAAATGAAACTTATTATGACTTAGTATGCCTCTAGAAGTTGGTGAGTTTTTTTCTCACAATTTTTTCTTTTTTTTTTTGCTTTTTTCTTTTCTCTTTTCTTTTCAATGGAAAGGTGTCAGTGTGCTTGGCTGGTTCAAACATATTGTCTAAATGAATTTTAAATATTTTTTTGGGTTGGAATGTAATGAGTCTTTCAAGAACAACTAGCGATGGTATGCAAACTAGGAAACCAAGATGAAAATCTTGTAGGGAAAAGTTATATAAACAAATTTTCATAGAATTTTAGTTGGGTGATGATGTTGTGGATATATTTGTGAGGAGCAAATATTTGTTGTTCACAAGTATTGGGTTTCATGTTTAGAATTCCATAATTTCATCGTTGAACATGCTACTAGACCCATAGCCATTTTGTAACATTTGTGGTGATCTACCATCGTACTCAAGTTGGCTTGTCCAATGTGGTAGCTTAACCACTAGGCTATCTCCCTTAGTGAAATTAACAATCAGCTTATTTGCATTCATGATGATGCGTAAACATTATTATCACGACCCAAAAGTTTGTTGGAGGTTGTAGCAAGTTAAGACTTTCTTTTGGTTGGGGACCGATAGAACCATTTTCACATAAAAGAGTGAGAATTAACTAGTGTTGGGTGGTTTTTGAATTTTCAAAGAACCACCGGTTGTGACTACGTGACCTTTTCATTTTTAAAGATCCTATAGAGTCCAGTTTTTTTTTAAAATCACTTTTAAGGAACTTCAAAATTGTTTTTCATGTTCTAAAAATTGACAAGTTATGGGTAATGTTGAATGGTAGTTCTTTGGGCCCATTTTTGAGACAAAGCCAGCCCAAGTATATGTGACAATTTTTAGTCAAAGAATACAAACTATCTATAGTTCCTAAAAAATTCAACCATGAACGTCCAATTTTGAAATGGTTGGAATTTGACAAAATGAACCTCAAATGCGAAAAGAGATGTTTCCCATTTACAAGGAGAGGAAAGAAAAAAAAGGACTTGCTGACTTGACTTTCTTTTGTTGTTTGTGAGAACAGTTTTCTTATTTCCAGATGGATGGAGGGTTTGAAAAATATGATCATTGTCAATCTCTTTGCTCGAGGAATTTTCCCATCTTAAAATGACAAGAAGAAAACGAGACTTTCAAGCTAGCAAAGTTCCCCTTTATAATTTGGTGAAGAAAAACATTGAAACTTGACGTGCTTAGAATTTTTTGAATCTTTCTCGCTCAGAGATAGGTTCATTGACAGCCTAAAAAGAACATAACTTCTTTCATCAGCTCAAAAGTTGCCTCACCATTCTTGCCAATGAAATCATGTGTCTGAAACTCCACTCCTCCAACTGCCACAAACAGTTCACGACAAAAAGTGAAAGAAGTCAAACAACATCGGAACTTGTTAGTTACGAAAATTCACTAGGGAATCAAAAGTCCAAGCAACCCAAAAAGCAAACTGAAATTATCAGTCAGTTATGGAAACCAAATGTGGAATAAAAAGTCAGAGCAACCCAGAAAAAACATGCACCATGCATGCACCACCTCACTTTGTGCAAATCAAATGAAGTTATGGAAAAACCAGTCTGGAAAACAAAATAGTCAAAGTAAACAGAAAAGAAAAATAGGGACTCAGATCAAAGACTGGAAACTTACCAGTTACGAAAACCAGATTTGCTGCTATATTCAACTATCGCGTGCAAAAGTATTTGTATACAGACAATTGCATGACTTTTTATTGACCAAAAAAAGCAAGAGTTTCTCACCACTTGCACAGATGGCGTGAAAAGGATTTCATTTGACTTCAATGACAAAAGAAGCATGTTCTTTAGATGGCTATCAAGTAACACCGACTCCTTACTTCCTAAGATAGCAACAGAAAACATCCCTTGGAGCTTAAGCTTGACTGGATACTGAACAGTATGCACACCAGGAATGAGTAATTCCAGTGTTGTTATCTTGACTTGAGAGTACGCACACCAGGAGTGACTCAACCCCAGTGTTGTCATCTCATCAGTTGATTCAGCGTAAAAGTCATTCTCACTGCTTTGCTGGTGTTTGATTACCAATATGCTTTCAGGTTTGCTGCACTGTAAGGTCTTGAACAAACCTAAAAAGACACAGAAACATGTTCACAAACAAAAGTTCAATGAGTTTTCATATAGTAGACCTGTGAGAGCTCCAAGGTCCCCAGATGCCAATGAGACTCTTTAATCCTTTCCTGTGCCATGAAGTACCAGAGGCTGAAACAACAATTTGTTTTCCTAAGTTACCATAGTTGACGCTGCAATATGCAATGCTCCAGAGTAATTTTTTCACCTTGCTGGAAGTATTTTTGTACAAGCTTCCCTTCTTTACTGACTGCAATGACTCCTGTGGAGTTGCACACACTGTAATAGATTCTAAACAACCAAGTCAAGACACCTGTGTGCAACAAGAGGAACATCCCAGTACCTCTTATACAAATGTTTTCCTTCAAACCCCGTGTTCCATTAGTTGTAGATGAAATCTTCAAAAACATACCTGCACAAGTACTGAGAACTTCTCCATATTTATAAGTCGACCTGAGTACAATTGAGAGATGACCTCATAACAGAAAGAATTCAGATCCACCAACATTTCAGTGAACAAGGAAAAGATGAGACAACCTCAGAAAACACAGTGAAAAACTAAAGAACAGTGAACAATGGTGATCATCACAAACAATGTCAGTGACCTTCACTGGCAACATGTCTAGTAGTGACCAGATACAGATATACATCCCCACTGACTTCATCAGCTCTCAGCAGAGGTCAATGTATACATGAACCCAACATATGAGTTTGCCACAAGACCAGCAGTAACCAGAAAGACTCAGTCCTGTGCTGGCTAGCTCAAGAAAACATACAAGGGAAAGAAAGAGAAGGTTAAAAATAAGGAAGAAAGGTGAAAGAAAAAATCAGCAAACGAAGAAAGAACCAAACATGGAAAGAGGGAAACATCTGATATGTCAAAGCTTCATGAAGGCCTCTCAGGCTAAAGTTCAAGGAAAAGCAGTGGCAATCCAAAAGTGATTCAAGATCTCCAAAGACATTAAAGTTACATGTTAGCACCCTTTGGAACCTCCATGAACATTTTCTGGTTGTTGGGTGCTCCTAGATTGATACTAACCAGGTGCATACACTAGGCTCTTCACACTTATGCCTGGCAAAGAATGAATCTTTCTCTAGACCTCTCTGGAATCAGTACCCAGCTTTTGAAAATCTATCCTCTGTTCCAGTACCATAAACTACAGCTCTGAAAAGGACATAAAAGGGAACGATGTCTAACTTGTCATCCACACTCTTCTCCAATGTCACCAAAAACTTGTAGCTGAGCCAACAGATTCAACTCATGCTCATCAAAACTAACGAAATGGCTTCTTCTCCAATGTCAGTGGCAAAGACAATAATCTCTAGACAGACAAGGCAGAGCCACTGCAAGATTTGGAATAATCTTCAGCAATCTCCTCACAAGGAAGATGCAAAAGGATAAATCCCTACCCTTCATCCCTTGGGACCTTTTTGTCAGAGGGAAGGATTTCAGTGATCTGTATGAGCAGTTGTTTAATGTCAAACGGCTTCCCCAAATACCCATCCATGCCATGTGAAAGGCATGTCTCTTGGTAGCCATGAATGGCATGTGCTGTGAGTCCAAGGATTGGAAGCCTGCTCCACCCTTGTTGTTTTTCAGCCTCCCGTATGTGTTGAGTTGCTTGCAATCCGTCCATGTTTGGCATCTGCAGTTGCCAGAAATGGTAAAATCAGATTCCCTCATCTATCTTCCATGCAGTTCATACTTCCCAAGGTATTTGCTCGTTCCACTTCTGATTATTAAACAAAGATCTCCTATACCTGTTCTACTACTACAATTCTCACAGTGCTTGCTTGTTGGCCCTAAAAAGACAAGCAAACTGTTGAAGCAGACCCAAACAAATGGATTATGATGTTTTAAGAGAAGTTGATTGAATCACGCCTTCTATAACTCCTTGAGCGAACACCCTCCAGAAGTGTCAACCCACATCCAGTTTGTGAATGAATTTTTGAAAGACTTAACCAACATTGACAATGAAATGGCTACAAAGAGATTCAACGAACTATCAACTCTTATCTATGATGTGGATTCGAACCTGGACATCCATGAGAACAAGGTCAAACATCTCATGATCAGCTTGAACAGTTTCCAGTGCCTGCTTCCCATCACCAACAATAGTAACTTTATGGCCATACTTCTGCAGTTGACGGGTGGCCACTTTCTGATTTATGGGATTGTCCTCTGCCAGCAATATCTTCAGCTGCCTCTCTGGTGCACCCTTAGGAGGGACCACCACTTTAGGAGGTCTCTTCTGGGACTCTATAACCTTCTGGCAAGTTTGGATGCCATCTTGCGACATCTCACCCATGCCTGGTGACAAATCTTGCTCTAAATTAGCACCATTTGGTGCAAACTTGCTGACTAAATCACTTGAATTTGAACTTAAACTTGAAATCTCTGTAAACACTGATGACCCTGATGACCCTGAGGCACTCTCTGTATGTTGATCAGAACCTAGTGAGAACCTTTCACTTTTTGCATCTGGTATATCAATAACAACATCCTCCTTCAATGCAGAGATAGGGCCCTTCGGTGAAACCTCCTGATCCTGCAAGGGAGGCGATAAAGTAGTAGCTTGCTTTTCTGACGTTGCCAGAGTTGCACTTCTCAATTTTTCCAAAATAAACTTATCAGTGGGCTTTTGAGGAATTTCAACAGCACGGGACAGATCATGCAGTCTTGAGTTTTTTGGTAACAGAGACCCAGAAGCTTCACAAACTGTCACTAGCCCAGACATATTCCTCACTCTTGATTCTAGCCTTGGACTCTTGGGCAGTTTGCTCCCTCCAGCTCTTGCCGAAGTAGGCCGACCTGCATCCCGTTTTCTTGAAACCATACCAGCTGGTCTTGATCCCCTGTCTGATGAGATCTGATGTTCTTTGCTACACAACAAATCCTTGTCAGAAAATGCCTTCTGTTTAAACAAGCCACTCCCAACTTGAATAACTCCTAGCGTGGCTCTCAGTGACTCATCTACAGTTGTCGAGGTACAATTTCCAAGTACCCCATCTGAATCAGGGTCAAACAAACCTTCTCCATCTGGATATTCATTATCATATGCCAAATGAGCTGGCAAACTGAACTTTACTCCTCTTAATAAGACACCTAGCGAGTGGGCACGCCTGTGCAACAGAAGCCCACTTTTGACAGATGCCTTGGAGAGAGGCCAGTTCTCAAGAGAAGAAAATCTCAATGGATGTCGAATGAAATGATCAGATGTTGCAGAGGCCTCTTTGTCACTCAGAGCAAATGGCAACTTGAAACAAAAAGTACTGCCCTTGCCCACCATACTATCAGCCCAGATGCAGCCATCTAAGAGCTCAACAAACCTGCACAAAATTCACTAGCTTGTCGTCAGGTCAACATTTGAAGCAGTGCTGGTAGGACCAGATTGAGACAGAACAGCGGAGTCAATAGGAGGAACAAATAACTATCAGAAACACACTGATCAATCACTAGAGAGGTCAAGAGGCAGTTACAATTCTTGTTCAATTGTTAGGAGCAATCTGTGCAATAGAACTTTGAGAGACATAGATGTTGCCCAGAGACCATTACTCTCATCTGAAAAAGAAATGGCTTGCTAGTGAACTGCTAGTTATCTCTTCCAGAATACCATCGAAAAACGCCTCAATTCATAGGGTACTACCAAATGTGAGAGGCTGAATCACCCAGAGGCATCCAGCTACAAACACATGACGACAGATAGGGTCTGTAAATACAAGCCTGCAATGAAGCATCACCTTCAACCTTAATGGAATTGAGATTCAACTAATAATAAGGTTATAGGGATTTCAGATCATGACTCAGAGGATCAGAAAACCATGTGAAAAACTCCTCCCACCACAGTTCCAAGATCATACCTCTGCACAATGCACAGCCCAAGCCCCGTGCCACCATAAAGTCGTGACGTTGAGGGGTCAGCCTGTGTAAAAGGATTGAACATGTCCTGCAATTTGTCCTCAGTGATTCCAATGCCTGTATCCTGCACCTCAAATTCAACCTCAACTTGTTTGGACACAGGAGGTTGACAAGGATTTCCCTCAGGCTTCTCAATCTCTGTCACAGGAGCTACTTTCGATGACCCAAACCCTTCAACCACATCATACACCTCGGGTGATAACTCCTTGTCAGGTTCAACTTTGAAGTAGGCACCTGGCCAGCTTGACCAACTGCGCAACTTGTTAAAGGTAGTGGATTGCTTGGAAGGCTGCGAAGGCAAAACTGGTAATTGTACACTACCTTCTTCTGGCCCCAAACTTGTACCAAAAGTCACAACGCGAGCATCTTTGGCTGGCTCCTTAGATCTAGGAAGAGCCACACGGACTGTGACTGTGCCTTGGTTTGTGAATTTCAGTGCATTTCCAACTGCACACATGACAAGCCCTTATAAAACAATCTTCTCAGCTCCACTCAACAACAACTATCATGCACTGAAATTCTGTTTTCTACAAAGCATGAGCTTGCATTACTACATGTCACTTGCGGAACTGTCACCTACGGATATCTACAACCTATCACTGTTTTCATACTATTATTATCTGTGCATGTTTGACAAGGTGCATCAGCACACTGAGTCTATGTGGCCCTATGGTAAGCTAATCTGCTGTAGATCGGTATGCTTAATACCTTCCCCAATATAGGAAGGCTGCCACCATAAAAACAACATGGCAGATGAGTAACATACCAAGGTTGAGAAGACATTGCTGGAGCTTCCCTGCATCTCCAACGAGGAGATCTGGCACACCCCCCTCAACTTCCCACAGAAGCTGTAGTCCTCGATCTTGTGCTCGAGTCTGTAGCATACGCAGTGTACTGGAGACCAATCTGCGAATGCTGAAAGGTTCCTTTTCCACTTCTAAGCGGCCTGCCTCAATTTTGGTCAGGTCCAACACACTATTGATAATATGCAGCAACAAGTCTGCACATTCTTTCAAAGAAATGAGACTCTCTTTCTGGTCCCTAGTGAGCTTAGATTCCAGCAGCAATGTGGTCAATCCAAGTATGCCATGAATTGGGGTCCTGCATTACAAGAAGAACAAGCATGCAAATTCTTTCAGACCTTGGGGCAAATTCCAATCTTGTCATTCACACTCGCATGTTAGGTGCATCACATTCTAATATATAGGGTTTCCTAAGTAAACTTCAGCATTAATTGTGGCTATGGCTGCAGTATTAAAAAAAACACCAAAAGAGGTCGCTTTCCTCCTGTATGAAGTTTCATTTCAAAGATAAGACCAGACCTGATCTCATGGCTCATGTTGGCAAGAAATTCTGACTTTGCATGGTTGGCAAGCTCTGCATTTTTCTGGGATACCTGCAACTCTTCATTTGCCTTGACAAGCTCCTTAGTTCGTTCCCTAACAGTTTTCTCCAGATGCTCATTGGTTCTGTTTAGGTCTTCTGTTAGATGGTTCTTCTCCTTCACAGCAGCAGCAAGGACAATGCCCACAAGCCCCATAACTGATGTAAATAGCTCAATCTGTAGCACTAAACTTGGAGCAGCTCTGTCTTTGGGGGCTCCAGCCATGTAGTAGAGAGAACTATCCCGGTGGATAGTTCCCAGAGCACAAAATAAAGAACTCACAGCTACCACCAAGGACCAGCCCACTTGATTGAATTGAAAGGCTGAAGAAATAATCAATGGAAACAACAAATATGGCAATGGCCGGATGAAGGTCCTGACTGAAAACATGAACACCAATATAAGAAAGCCCAATGTGACACTCCACAGAGTGACAGCTTTCAAACTGCTCTTGATTGTTGGCCTCCTAAATGACAAGTGCAGAGGCCCCAGAGCCATCAAATGTATCACTGCTGGTGAGAGAGTGAGCATTGCTGAGAGCACCCCAAGCCACCACGTCCCCCAGTAACGAAAGAAGAATGTCCACTCCACCATTTTTGTAATGCACTCAGCAATGCTAATCAGAGTTTCAAACACTAGAGAACAACAAAACACGATAACAATGTACCAAAACGCCTGCCACACATTGTCAAAGGTTGGCAACTTCTTCCTTGGATTCTTATCAGGGCACAACTGCTTCCTCATAAACCAAGCTCCAATCTGTGACTCACAAGTTCCAAGTAGTGCAAAGAGGAGCACAGCGAAGAGACGACCTCGTCCTAATGACTCAGGTGCCCGGATTGCCATATAGATCCTTGAAAAGTAGAATCCAATATAGTTGCCCAGAGCCACAGAACCCTGGTGATTAGCCGCAATTGCGATGCCCATAGCTCGTGGCAAGTAGAGAGGGAAGACGACTGTGTGTGTGAACTTCTCTTGCAAGTCGGAAACCGACATCTCAAACACCAAAATGCCGCTGACACACATAAATGCTGCCTGGAGCACATTCATCAAAAGAAGAGCTCTGTAGGCATTGGCATCCCTGTGTTTACCCTTGAATCTCGGGCTTGAGAAAACATAATCCTGGATCAACTTCACAGCTCGTCTAACTGAAGGATTGCCAACTTCCGCACCTTGAGCTTCATCTTCACCATGGCTACTACTTCTAGCAATCAAGAAGGCCATCTTCCCTCTCTTTCTCTCCCAATCCCAACCAACCACCTAGATGCTTTCAGGGCAGTACTGCTAGCCGGGGATGTCAGAGATGGAAGTGGCCCTCCTTCCCTCCAAATCAACCACAAAGTCGCAGGTAAAACAGGAGCAGCAAATCGATGAAGAAGATTGTCTATCTTCTTGTTGCTCCGGATGATCACTGCAAGGTTCACAGGTTGATACTAGTTGCATCAATGAACGAAACATTTTTGAAAGACCCCAAATTCATGCTAGATTGTTCTTGCACAGCACGCCTGAGCCCAGCAATTGAAGTCAAAAGCTGTCTCCAGAGCACCGATCCTCAGGATCCTCTCTTCAATTTCCTCCTCCTGCACTACGAATGCAGACAACCTACAACTGTTCTCACAGGCCTCATAGGCACTTCCTCTTCTTTTTTCTTCTGGTCCTTCTTCTGCTGTTTCCTCTTGGTCTGTTCTTTCCTCTTATTCTTCTTCTTCTTCTTCTTCTTCTTCTTCTTCTTTTGGTCTTCTTCTTCTTCTTCCCTACTTTCTTTCCTTCCCTCTCTGACTGCTCTCTGTAGTGACCTAAAACAACAGCAGCAACAAGAACATGAAGAAGACCTGATGAACCAACCTCATTCTTGCATGCCGCTTGATAAAGCTTGAGATGGCGAGGAATCTCCACTTCTCCGCCTCCGCTTCCTTCTTAACATAGTGACGATGATACGCTCCGAGACACACGAAAAACCAAAAGATGAAGAAGAAACCAACCTCCTATTCATCAGCATCATAATACACATGAGTTCTCTCTCTCTCTCTCTCTCTCTCTCTCTCTCTCTCTCTCTCCTCAGTCCACGAGAACTACCAGAACACCAGACTCCTGCCCCTCACAACACCAAACAACAGCGTTGCAAACCTCACCATCGCTTCCCACCATTGAAGCTCTTTGTCCTCCCCCAACAGACAGCAAGCAAGCAAGCAAGCAAGCCCCACCCCAGCAAACCCCGCCCCACAAAGAAAACGGAAAAACCTCACACACAACCTTTTTTTTTTCCTTTTCAATTTTCTGATGTTGCTCAAGTGGCGATCATCCAGAAGACGAATTCGCCAGGTCTGGCGATTAGAAAATATGAAAAGTAAAAATAATAATAAAAAAATAAAATCTAGTATCCTTCTATATTTGTGGTTATATGCTAGTAATTAGGATAGACTCTGAGCCTGTTTTTTCATTTTAATCTAGAATTTTTTCGAAATTTGGCTACTAAAAACTCAAAAAAACACTCAAATTTCGTCAATTTGATCAAATAAAATAAAATAAATATGATAAAATCTTGCCCAAAATGGGGAGGAAAAAAAAAAAAACTAACAACAACTATAACCGACAACTACCCAAAACGCAAAAAAAAATTTACTTTTTCGAAAAAGAGAGAGGCCCACACACACAAAATAATAATAATATATCATATTAAAAAATCAAATCCTTAATGGGGAAAAGTGAGTTTACAACAATTTCTCAAAAAAAAATTTAAAATTTTATCCAGTAGGTGGCGTTTTTTTTTCAACAGAGTGTCAATTTTTCAACAAATTTTTCGATTTTTTAATTTTTTTTTGCCTTCCCAGTTTCTTGTCCAATTTTTTTTTCACTAGAAGTCTACTGGTCTGCCCAATCATTCAATTCACAAGTTGGAAAAAAAAAAAAAAAAGCCCCCATGGTTTAGTACCATCAGGGATAAAATATAAACCCTAGTTAATGTTCCCATGGTTTAAACATAAACTAGAGTTTGTATGATACTAATCACTTAACCATATTGACCTACGGAGATGGGTGTCACCGTTGAATAGATTTGATTTGACTAGTGGGTGCCCCTGACCTTTGGTCACTATGAAGTCCCCCTCATCCTCCACAACATTTGCAAAGTGAGGTGCTTATATGCAGAACATGTTGAGGAACGCATTGTGAACTTGGGGAACATATTGGGAACCCATAGGAACTTAGAGGGAACACCATGAGAACACATTGAGAAATAGGGAAAAATGGAAAAAAAATCCTTCCCGCCCTCCCAAACTTCAAAATATAAAAGCAAGGCACCTTGAGCCTTCGCATTGGCCGAAATTCTACTGTTCATCCGGCTTCGACGGACCTGCAGGGACTCTCCCGTGCCCAGCCCGGCCCTGCTGGCCACCATCACAGCCAGCCCCTCTCCCTTTTTGCCGGGCCGGGCTCGGTCGGTTGTCCGTGATGGACCGGAGCTCCGTCACAGACAGACGTAGTGAATTTATATATAAGATTTTGATTTGATTTAATACCACAAGGATAGTTGTGTATCAGAGAATATGGCTCACCCTTTTCATATTAATTGCATGCAATTAATGGCTAAATCAGAATGAATTCATAAATTTTTTAAATGTAAAAATGTTGGAAACACATGAACTCCAAACTTGCAGGGTTTTCTTTTTTTTCTTTTCTTTTTTCAGTTTTTTGGTTTCAAAAAGTTTGGCAAAAAAAATTTCGTATTTCTTTTGTTGAATTTACATTTTGAAAAAAGAAAATTTCTAAGAAAATTTGTCACCAAATGGCAAAAAATTCGCCCCAAAAGACATCACTTCGGAGTCCAAAGGGGGAAATCTGGGTAGTAAGTGGGTGGATTTGATGGAAATACATACTAAGGCTTACACATGAAGTTCCATCAAATTGGGGAAAATTAGCTTAAACAAGAACCAAACCTCATGTTTATCTTCAAACTACAACAAGTCCCCCAATAGAAGATGGCATGAATTTTGTGCCCTTCTCTTTCCCGCCCCCCCCCCCCCCCCCCCCCAAAAAAAATTCCTCCCAAAGTCTATAAATAAATATATAAAAAGATACAACTTGCATGTGAATTTGTCGTGATGGCCCAATCAAATTGGCATATACAAATTGATATCAATACACTACAACACGGAACATTGGATAGACACAACAAACGATTTAAGGGCATTTCAATTATTCGTTAAAATGGGTGGGTGGGTGGTATTAAACCCTACATGTCAACAAGAAAATTTGTTCACAATATGGCCCCGAAATGAACATTATTATCGCTTTCTTCTTCGAAAAAGGGAGGAAACAACCCATTTTTTATCCGCATATGCATCCAATTCCCAACATATAAGTTATAATCACGTGTCTCTACACTATAGGTTGACGGTGTCCCGAAAGCCCAAATCCGGACAAAAGAAGGTGAAATCCTCGACAAAACCCCAAAATGTCTAGCGTCAAAAAAGTAATGCAAAAATTATGCCCCACCCACCCGTGATTTTTTCTGATTGGTTTCGTGTGAATGCGTGCCACGTACTTGCCATGTTGTAATGTAGTGTATAGTAGCCCTTAATATCTGCCCCGTATTTTGGTCGCTCGAAACTTTCATGCCGACCAATGGGGATATTGTTTGTCTCAATTGCAAAAGGGGGTGTGCGTTACGTCCATATATGTTCCAACAAAAAAAAAAAAAAAATTGTAACAAGAGTTGAACGTACTTACTTACGACAATAAAAATGAAAGAAGTGTCATCGTATGGCCCAAATTGCCCATTTACAATTTTTTTTTTGTTTTTTTTTTAAAAGTTCAAGAACTTTCCATTGAGAGCCACTCTTAATAAAGCCTTTGCTTTTTTTCCTTTTTTTTTTTTTGTCATTTATTTTTCTGTGTTACACATGTTGTATGTCTTGTGTAGAAGCATTTCAAACTCTACTTTCAAAATAGAAGGTTGAGTTCATGAAAAATAGAAATAATTAGAAACTAAAAAATGGAATTTCTTCAAGGAGTCTAAAAAAAAACTTTTTCTTCCCTTTTTTGTCAAGAATTTTAGATGGGCAAATTCTAGCACCATTGGGTATATATCAAATTTTTTTTAATATATATAAGAGTGTCGTATAATAGAAGCTTATATATATTTTAAAAGATTACCAAGTACTTGGGAAAAAGTGCTTATTAACCTTGTGAATTGTGATTAGTTAACACAATATTTACTCTTTTTTTAATATCAAGCCAACTTTTATTTTATTTTATTTTATTTTCCTTTCATTTTACTTGTGAAAATCACAAAATATAGCATTGTATCAAAAATTGGGTTCAATGGGATAATGACCAAAAAAATTGGGGTGGGGGAGGGGGGGGGGGGGGCGGGTGAGGTATTTGTAAAATTTTGATATTAGGGAAAAATTCATATGAAGTTGGTATTAATTTGTGTTGTTATATTTTCTAGTGACCAAAACTTGCCAAAAGTTGTATAAACAAGTGTTGGGTAGTTACTAATTTCTACTAATTAGGATCATTGGTTTTGGTTTTGGTTAATAAAAACTAAACCAAAATCAAAGTCTAAGTTTTAGAATCAAAACTAGAACTAGAAACTTTTAAGAATAAAACTTGAACCAAGTTTTTATTTTTACACAAAAAAATCATATAAAATATCTCCACATTCTAGAATGTATGATCACTTATTAAAATAAAAACATGCTTATAATGTGACAATGAAAAATACAAAGATAGCTCAAAAATGAAGATCTCCCCCCTTTCCCTTAAACCCAATCCTTCCTCATATTCTCCCTTTTGCAAATTAGGTGGTTCCTCCAAATCTTCTCCCCAAATTCTAATTTTAATGGTAACTATCTTGCCAACCAAACCCTTTTTAGAAACTAACTAGAAATATTTAACATCACTTCTCTAAATCAAAGGAGGGTACATTCAAGTTAAAATGGAGCCAATCAATGTGTAATTAATGTTTGGTTTTTCATGTTTCAATTTTAAAACTTGTATTAATGTTGTAAATTTCTTTAATGTGTTTACATAACACTATTTCAAATATATTATAGAAACATGTGGAATGATTTGGAATGAATTCAATGAAAATAGAATATTCAAAATCGTTCTTAAAACATTATAACTATTAGTTACAATGTTTTTATTATTCAATGGACTCATAAATGAAAAAATTTGGGGATTTTTTTGAACAAATCCTTATGTAATATTATCATGGAACGTTTTTTTGGGTCATAAGAATTCTTAATATTTGTTCTAGTTTACAAATGGAATATTTTAAAATAAAAAATCACCAAGGGGACATTGTTGGCTCCTTTTAGTTTGAATGTACCCAAGAGGTAGTTGGTAAACATACTATTAGAATCTTAATTTTTTTTTGAACTACTTTATCTAAAAAATTGAATAATTAAAATGTAAGATTTATGGGTTTTTCATAGAAATAAAAAATTCTCAACAAATTAGTTAATATTAATGTTGGGCAAATTATCTAATTTTTGACCAAACCCATGTTGAGGGTTAAATAGGGTATATATATTTTTTAAAGACATATTTCTAATGTTATCTCAACAAACATAATTTTGTGGTACATGCCTTAACTTTGACCTAACATATTTTTTAAATTTGAATTTACTTACATAAAAACCAATTGGTTCTTTGCCAAGTTTCATTGTGATTTTTTGACTTGGTTAGTCAAAACTAACAATTTTTTAATTTAAATTTTTATCAAATGCTCAGACTTGGATTGGGAATAGACCCATACTTAAAATTGAGTTCCCTATTCTTTTTATGTGGAATTTGAACTAGAACCAAAATACATGATTTTGAAAAAAAAAAAAGTGAATAAAACCAAGGTTGATTGGAGGTAAGTGGTAGTTAACCGCAACATCACAAACTTAACATCCATGATTTAAATAATGGAAATTGTGCGAAGTTTGTTCATTCATAAGTTTGTACATTTTGCACACATATTATCGTGCATTGAAAACATTTTTGACACATGAATAAATGTGTTGACGGATGAATTATGAACCCATGAATGAATTGATTTCACATCATCCTATTCAAGTGTGTTTTAAATGCGTTTCAAATATATAATATATGTGTGCAAAATGTATGAACCTATGAATGAACAAACTTTGCATAGTTTCCATTATTGGATCATTTGATATTAAATTTGTCATGAAATTTTGTCCAGGTTAATAAGAACCAAAAGTTTCATTTTTTAATAAAAGTATGATTAGGTGGGACCACAAGGAAAATCACAATTAGCATTCTTGAAATATTTGAAAATAAAATGTTTTTGGCAAGTTCTTAAAACCAAATTTAACATAAAAATATAATTAATTCATTAAAAATTGAAATGTTTTTTAAAAATCCAATACTTTTTCAAAAAAATAATAAAGGGCAAAAGCACTTTGGTGGTGCAAAAGTGTCATTTGAAAGTCCAAATTTTACATTACATTTCACAAACTATGTTATCCAAAGTGCACTCCCTTATACTTATGGTTGAAATATTGACAAACCATCCTATAAATATATGTAGACATGTGATTGGTTAAAAAATTCATGTGAAAGCTTGAAATTTTGAATGTGAAATAAATTGTCAATCAATAAAATCTGTAAATTTTTAAAAACTAATTTAAGAGATAAAAAATTCTTGTATTGGGAGAGTTTCAATGTATTTTATTCTTACACACCTCATTTAATGTGGGAATATTTTTTAATTTCAATTTTGACATTACTAGGTCATGTATTTAAATTCACATGTAAATTTTATATGCGCAACAAAAACAATGTGGTTATTTCAAAAGTCCATTATGAGTGTACTATTTTTTTATAATTCATCCATATTTTTAAATATAATTTTCACTAAAATTATTGCAACATCATGGACAATTAAAAATTGACAATGTTTCTATTGATTATAATTTAAAATTTTAAGCATATATTATCCAAAAAAAGTATAACTATGATAATCCAAATTGTTCACCAATTTGTGCTTTCATTATAAACAATCAATCATTTAATGAGGTTGGTGTGATTCATCATAAAGTGTTTGGACCCCTTATGCTTCCAAAAACAACAATTGTTGATTGATTGTCATTGCCTTGACGCCCCATATCTAGACCTAAGTAAGAATAGAGGCTTTTCACAACAATTAAAAACTATAATTGATTCATTTTCACCTTTGTTCCTTCTATTTCCCAAACAAATTTTTATATTCTATCAATTGCTACATTGATTCAATAACCCATAGTTGCAAAAAACCATAGTCTAAAAATTTCTAGACCTACAAACAAATGTTTCAATTTTTTTCATTTTCATTACAATAAAAATTGCCCCCCATCTCAAAAGTCTAAAACAATTTGAAGTGTATTGATGCCTTTGCACCACTAGTTTAGTCGTGTGTTTATCTAGGACTTTGATCTTGTGCCATGGAAAAAATATATGTAAAAAGAAGAGGAAAACACACACACTCTTGATCTTTCTTTCTTCATGAACTTCAACTACAAACATGTGCCATGTCAAAGTCCAACCAATTTGCTCCTCATCAATTGTTCCCCAAACTCATTATTACTTGAAACATTCAAAACATGTTTTTTTTTGCTCTTTTCACAACAATGCATTGATTTTTTCCCTACCAAACTAAAGTTTTCAAACCTCACAACACTATTCCACTTGCTCTTCTTTCCAACCATAGGCTCCATCACATTAGTTCATTCATTTTTCTCTCTAACCACAAGCTACCAACTCCACCAAATTGATTTTTATAAAAGGAACAATTGCATGGCTTTACCATGTAGTAAAAAGGCTAAAACATTAACTTCACATGTGTTGGACTTTTTTAGGTTTTTCGGTGCATCTAAACCAATTTGTGTAACCTACTAATTTTTACCTTTTTAGAAAATGTTTTTTTTTTTTTTTTTTGAAGTTTGTTTCAAAAATTTGCTTACAACTATGGACTAAACCTATAAAAAAATTTTAAATCCATAATGCACATTAAAAAAAACCTTGTCCATTTCAACCCTATGTTTGCGACTAATGTGCGACTTATGTGTAAATCAATTCATTTTGTGATTATACTTGTGTCACCATAATTATAAGTGCTTGTAAATTGCATATGTGATTACATTATGATGGATCCAAATTTTAATTGTATATGTGATTACAATTTGTAATTATCACATGTATAGGTGAAAATATTGATGAAAAGTGAACATATTTCATTCATTATTGGTGACATCCATTGATGATTAAAAAATAATTGTATTTGCAACTATTCATAAATCATCAAATAACACATGGCATCTAAATAACTATTATAATTCACAAATGTACAAGTTCATTTATTTGGTTAGTAGGTAGGTTAAAAAAGGCTATTATTACCTAGTAAGAAGGCTAGGTAGATTAGGCTAAGTAGGAAAATAACCTACTTGGCCTACTGACTATGCTAAGAAGTTAGGTTATGTTACGAAGCTAGGCTAGGATAGGCACCTATTACATAGCTACTTAATTTTTTCCTAAGTAAGTAGGCCATCTACCTACCTATAGGTAAGTAGGTAGGCACATATTACCTACCTACCTTTGTTTTACCTAGGTAGTTGGGCCATCTAGGTAGGTAGGTAGGTAGGTAGGTAAGTCTATAGGTAAGTACTTAGGAATGTATATCTAGGTGGGTAGGAAGGTAGGTAAGTAACTAAGTAAGTAAGTAGGTAGGCCATTTATCTAGGTAGGTATGTAAGTAGACATTAAATGGTAGGTAGGTAATTAATGATGCCATTTATCTAAGTAGGTATGTATGTAAACATTAATGTATAAACCAAATATTTTACCATTTGCACCACACCATTATATGTTGATGAATTTTGTCAACTTATTTATTTCATATCTTGTTACAAACACTAATTATGTAAGCATGAAGGTTTAGGTGATATGTAGGTTAGCTTGTAGGTAGGTGTGTATATTAGGTAAGCTAGGTGAACTTGTAGGCTAGGCTACACTACATAGGTATAAGGCCTAGTAGGTTAAGCATTTCAAGTCGTTTAAAAACTCATAAAAAACAATGAGAACATTCGTTACAATGTTCTATTGCATGCTTTAATCTCATTAGATTCAATCAAAATTATTTCACATGTTTTCGTAATACATTAGAAAGGACATCCATGTAAAAGCTATTCTAAGCTTGCAACATTACTACAATTGTTGACATTTAAAACATGAAAAACCAAGCATTGCTGCCATAATTCTATGGAAGCCAAAAAAAAACCCACTTTCATTTAGTGCTACTAGAAGGAGGATCAACTTAGCATCATCATCTAACACACATCTTCTTCATTCTGCAGCACTTCAAGCTGAATGTTTTGCATACAAATGAAAAAAAGTAAAGGATGTCTTCATGTCTTCAGCACCTTGACTCTTAAGAGCCTCAAACCCATATCCATCATGCTCTCCACTCTGTGACTTCAACCTCGCAACATCATTTACATACTTCCTTCAAATTCCATATAAAACCCCCAGTTCACTACAGAAAAATCCAACAACCAAATGGGTTGCTTGTTGTTGCATCTTTCCAAACACCAAGCTTTCTTTTGCAAATCATGGTTGACTCTACAATTTGTCTCTCTGCTCCATAAGCTTCTGATGCCAACACAAAAAGCTCTGGATTCAAGAGCTATCAAAACCATAAAAGAGATGATAAGCATGTATGCACACGTGATGATGATTCCGGGAATAGAATAGATCAGTGGGTTCACAATCCTGATTCCAAGCACATTCACATTCTCAGAATTATGGAAAATAGCACAAACAGATGGAGATGCTGAAGATAAGTAGCCAACTTGCTGTGTGAGATCCCATGGCTACACATCAAATTTCGCAATAAAAGCCTTGAGCATTTCATCATTGTTCATGAGTGGAATCCTCTGCTGTACCAAAACTTGCACAAGAACACCTTCTCTCTCTCTCTCTCTCTCTTTGAATTCAGTTTCAATCAAGCTCTCAGACACTAGTTTCTCTAACAATGGAGCAATGTGCCTTGCTCAGGCTTGTACAGGACCTCATTAGATCTCCGCCAGCTGTACCCTCAGATCTCATCATTGACCGAACTTGCCCAAATCCCCAACAGAATTAAAATTGTCTGGAACCTTTTGGGATTCAATGTATGTTATTCTTGAAACCCATCCCCAGCTCCTGATTTGCATAGATCATCAAGCAAGCACTGCAGGGAGGTGGTAAATGGCAAACACTTGCTACGGTATGTGTTAACATTCATGAATGCACTCTAGAACACCGTGCAAAACATTGTGAGCTCACTCTTGCCAATCATTATTCTGACATTGAGTGGATCACCAATGGCACCTCACCTTGTGGTGGTCCTTTCTTGTTCTTGAGCCTTGTCCCTTGTGTGTGAGTTAAGAAAGTTGCAAAGTAGTAGCAAGGATAGAGAACAAGTTAGAGAGTAGACAAGATTGTGCATGTTCATGCATGCTTACATGTGTTTTTTTCTTCTTTTTATCATGTAAGCATGCAATAAACTTGAGTCTATTTGCATCAAAACTATCATCAACAAAAACAAAGATTTGTCTTGTCCTTGAAGAATGGAGGGATCAAGCTGAGCTTTGTAAAAGCTCAGCAGATTGTCTAGATTCCAAAGAACAAAACATATTTCCCCAACACTTTTTTCAGACTATAAATATTTCAGCAAATACCCTAAAAACCCGACAATATTCAAATCTGGTTGTTGTGCCGCTATCTGCATGTGTCTCTGTTGAATTTCCCCTTTCCTGACTTTGCTGCACATTCAATTGGCTTGTCTCCTAATTATTGAATGAATGTGGAAAAACAAACACAGTCTTTGAACCTGAATTGTCTTGTCTCCTGTTTGAATGAAGATGGAAAACCACATGCTTCGCACATGAATGTCTTGTCTCCAGACTGTTTGAATGAATATGGGAGAGCAAACACATGCTTTGCACCCAAATTGTTGTCTTGTCACCTGTTAGAATTGAAGATGGAAAACCACATGCTTGGCACATGAATGCTCTTAGATCTGCCTGCCTGCAACAGTGCAGAGGAGGTTACATCAAATTACACGTTCTTTCTTCTTCTTGCTCAAGGATTCAGGAGCTGATGAATATGTGGAGGAGCCCATGGATGATGATGATGATGCTGGGTGATGTGGTGGAGGTGATGTTGCTGCTGGTCATCATGGAGGATCGAGCTGCAGGGAGTAGTTGTTCTCCTGCTGCTACTGCTGCTGTTCTCATTGATGAAGAACCAAGCATGTGGAGCTTGATGAGAGATAGTAAAAAGATATTCTATCAGCAACAAGTTCTTAGTTCTCACCCCTTCACTAGTCTTTGTGTGTCTGCATGTTGCTGCATTGGTGTGAGTTCACTTCAAGTGTGGAGACATTGATGTTGACCCCTCCTCCTTGCTCAAGGAACAGACTGAACAAAGGAACAGCAATCAGGGCAGGTGCCATTGTTGCTGCTTCTGCTGCAAAGGTTTTGGACTTTAGTACCCAATTCCTCTCAAATGGTGGCAAACAACCTTGGAGTAGCAGCAGCTTCTTGGCCTCTGTTGTCATTTCAGTCGCATTGTGGACACATCAACCCTGCTGCCTTCTTGCTCGAGGAACAGACTGAAAGGATCAATGGCAGTCATTGGGTGGTGCCAGCCATTGTTGCTGCTGCTAGCAGCAAAGCTTCTTGAGGTTAGTACCCAATTCCTCTCAAATAGTGACAAATGAATTTGTAGCAGCTTTATTCAGGGCTCTGTTGTCAGCTCAATTCCATTATGGACAAATCAACCCATGTAGCTACCACCTTCTTGCTCGAGGAACAAAAGCAGTTGGGTGGGTGCCATTGTTGCTGCTGCTGCTGCTAAGCTGCAAAGCTTTTCTTGGGGTACCAATATCTTTGCATTCTCATTGTTTTGTGGTATATAAACTTCATATGATGTCTTACCTCATTGAGATTTGTTTGCATCCATTTCTTAAGATTTTGTTCTACTCTCTCTCTCTCTCTCTCACATACAAAACAGCTCTAGGCGGGTTGTACAGTCAACATTACATGTAATTTGGGGATTCTCTGTACACTTTTCTCGCTGGAAAAACCTCAATTTGGTACTTGTGTGCAAGAAAGATTGGTCATTTGTAATCATGACCAGGAGCTCAAAGTTTCTGCAATTTGGAGTGCAAATCTTAAAGTGCTAGAATTGCATCGAATTATTTCACCCTAGCAAATTCAATGCATCATCTGTTTTGCCAAATAGGTTGATTCTATGAAGAGTTTTGCACATTTCTTCAGGTGTGCAAACACAGGATTTACTTTGGCATTGGACACTTGGCATCTACCTACTGGTCAAGAGATTTGATGAGTGCTATTTTTTTCTTGGAGGCGAATCTGTTGAGTGAGCTATAAAATTCCCAAAGTCTCGTTTACTAGTAGTGCTTGAAAATTATGCAGGAGATTGATACCTAGTTTGCAAGAAAATTTGTGACCTGCCAGAAATTAAAGATTTAGAGCCATTGCACAAGACCCAACAAAAGTATATACTAATAAGCAACAAAATTGCTCTCTCTCTCTCTCTCTCTCTCTCTCTCTCTCTCATGTGTGACTTTGTTTTCTAAGAATGAGTTTGTTTTGAATGATGGGTGTTGAAAAGTTTTGCACCCAATGCACCAAAATACAAAGACTTCAATGCTACTTGGTAATGAAGTAGTTGTTTCATCAAAATCATCATCTTTTTTCTATTAACAGAATTACTCGGTGCTCCACCCATCAAGTCTTTCAGCACTTTCAGCTTGCTGAAAAGATTGCTGCAATGACAAGTCTAAATGAAAGAAAGAAATTTGAGGCAAGTTTTTTCTTGCATGTTTTCCCCACTCTCTCCAAAAAAACTAAAATCCATTTGTGAAGAAAAATGCTGTTGCTTTTTTAAGTCATATAATTGTTCATGGCATGATATTGCTTTTTTTTTTCGAAGGTTGTTGCTTGTTGCATTTCATTGAACATTATAAATTGTCAATTAAAAAATTTTATAGTCCTATGAATGAGCACAATGTTTGACAAAAGTGAGTGCAAAATATTTTTTTTGCATGGCTTAAGTTGTGCATTTTTTGGGCTATAAAGCAAGCAATTTTCATTAGTGGGTTGTAGCTATTATTTTGAGGGGGGAGGGGGAAGGTGATGATTGTGGGGTCTTATTTTCAATCATGTGCATGCAATCATTCACTTGTGTTATTGCATTTTAACTAAATTGTTGAATCTTTATGTGTATGTCCATCATGAGCAAAAGAAAACCCAATAAAAATCATTTTTATTGTGGGACTTATGGGCTTTATTGGCCTTGCCTACTAAGAAGGCAAGGATATTGTGTTTAGATTCATATATAGAATATAGTAGCTTGAGGGATTTTGGCCCCTAGGTAATAATAATAGGTCTATTTTTATATGAGGATTTTTTAAATATGATATTTTGGCTTGTGTTGAAACTGGAGATTAGTTATAGAGTTATAATATCTTGAAGGATTTTGGTCTCTTTTAGAGGAATTTTTTGAAGATTATATTTTTTCATGGTGAAAATTTTGAGTTTCCATGATTCTTCTTTTGCCCTAAGATACTTTTTAATGTAAATGGCAAGGCCAAAGTGTGACACACCCCTTGTTTCCCCTAAAGATTGGAATACAAATACAGTTTTTGTTTGTTTGTTTGACCACAATATAAATTATATTTATATTTATATACCCATACTTGGAAAAGTTGATCTAGTAAGGCCCCCCATCTCCCAAGATCCATGTGATTTGGGGGCAAAAAAATAATTTTATTTTGCCCATGTTGGCATATTACATTTTTTGTGGTGAAAAAATAGAATAGGTACATAAATGTCTCTTTAACACTCATCAAAATGTACTTAACATTTCAAGGGGACAATCTTTGAAAATACATTAGTAGTAGTAGTGGCACTCTTTGGTAGGTTAAAACATCAAAAATATCACTTGGGTATTGTACACAATGCCATGAAATATTTTTGCAATAAGGTGACATTTGTAGGGGGACATATTTTCAAGTCAATTTGAAGAAATAATTTGGAAAAAATTACCATTTCTTTGTCTTTTTAAAAAATATTATCACAAAGAAATATAAGTATAATATTGTTATTTGTTGACCTTTAACCAATAAAAAAAGGCTAAATGAAAACAAAGGGGGGGGGGATGACATTTAAAAGGTGGTGTTCATTGGTTTGGTTGGTTTGAAAAGGTGGATAACACTAGATGGTCTAGATTGGCACCTCATGAAGAGGTGTACCTAAGATCATGAAATGACAATGTTATGACCTTGTGGCACAAGCCCAAGTGTCAAAAGCATGATTGTGATTAGAAACAAGCAGCTAATTGCACAATGCCTTTGCCCTTTATGACAAGTTCAAACTTCCTTTGCTTGTTGGATTTAGAATTTCTCAACTAGATGCATGCACTTCTATGGAACATGCACATCTATTATAACAAAGACATGGTACTCCAAATGTCACACATTGCATCGAGTTTGGAGGCAAAAAATTATGCCCAAATCTTACACCAATGCATACATAGTCTCTCTCTTCCCCCACCTATGGGGGAAGAGCCAAGAATGGGTCCATGATGAATTTTATGTTCCAACCATTGCTACGTAAAGCATCCACCAAAACATTTTTTTGGTGTGCCAATTGGAGAAGGAGTTCCCAAACATCAAACAATTGAAGATATCTATTTCTTCATACATGGGTGGAAGCTCTTTGGTTGATGCCACAAATGAGCTAGCTACAAGTGAACAAGAAAACCGGATTGTCACACATTCAATCCCTCAAAAGCCTCACTATTATCACCCAAGAAGAATGGTTACTATTCACACATTGACAAATGTTTGCCAATGTGATTTAGGGGATAGACATACATTTCATCTCCAAATATTCGACACACATTTTAAACCTCGAAAAAATTCTCCCAATACAAAAGGATAATGGTTATGAGTCATGAGCTTTATTGTAGTTTCAATTTTTTGCCAACAACAACTCTATTAACCAATCCAACGAGATCTATAATGGTGTGGGGTGGGTGCAACATCAAAGTGGCATGCACATGTTGATTACCCACCACAATGTCCCCACCCAACCCCAAAACCCAATGAGCAAAAGAGTAGAAGATGGGGGGGTATGTAGTAGTTGGGTGGAGGCGTTAGAAGATATGGTTTGTAATTGAATCCATATCATGAGAGACAAAGACAAAGCGAGGCAACTTGACAATATGATAATGTCACAAAATGGCAATCAATTGAAAAATGAAGACTTGAATCATGAATTGGACTCTTATGATTCACGCATAGGTTTATCAAATCCTTTAACTTGGTATGGTCTCAAGGCTATCCAATCTTTTCACCAAATCCTTTAACTACAATCCTAAGATTACGAAATGCTTTAACTATGGTTCCAAGGTTATCCAATCCTTTCATCAATCCTCTATCTATGACCCAAAGGTTGTCAAATTCTTTCATCAAGTTCTTTTAACTATGGGTCCCAAGGTTCTTAAATTGGGGCTCACATTACCATTGATGGCAATTGTAATGATTTTCACTTATGAATATACTACCCATGTAGGGTCAATCCTTTTTGTTTGGTTTAATCATTTGACATGAGTTGTTGTTATTATTATTGTTATTATTATTATTATCGTTTTTGAAGGGGAAAAAACAAATTCCTTCATGGTTACAATGTTCCAACAACTGTTTGCTTCAGTTTGGAGTGAAAGGAAGATTATGGTCACTTGGACTGAGTCCACTTTAGACAATAAAAGGCCACACTATACATGCCCTTTTAACACACACATAGAGATTTTAAACATGGACCATTTGCACATGGACTTGTTCAATTTGCCCAATGCCCATCCTCCCATCCTTTGACAAAATAAGACACTACATTAGGGGGCTTTTTTTCTTTTTTCTAGGTATCCATTGGATGGAAGAACAATTTATTTTTGGTTTTTGTTTTGGTGTGGTGGGTGTACATCTCTCCCTCTTGTTTTGGACCTCACTCTTTGCACATATGAATGTACTTACTTCAATTTGATTGGTGCCCATGTTTTGGAGGAGTCCCAAAAGTGAATTGTACATGGCTCCTCTTCCCCCTCCCTACTTCCCTACCACTTTATCCAAAGGAAAAAACAATGCAAAAGCATTGGGAACTTGTGCCCAAGATGGGATACCTATATAGACAATGATGTAGAGGATCCGAAGTTCATTATTCTCTACCCAAAGGGATACATTAATTCATTCATTCATTCATTCATCAAAATTCAATACCATTTGTAATTGCACAATTCAATATTTACAAAAAGAACAAGCTATTTCATTTTTGTTCATCCATGACCCCAAAAAAAACTCAATACCAATTTGCAATCACACATTTTTTTGATCTGACTTTTATGCAAAGAACAAGTCAAGAAATCTGTTCCTATTTGTCCATTCATGACCGACAACTCAATAACATTCACAATGTTGCCTTTTGATCTTTCCTATGAGAAGAAGTAGTCAAATGGTCCATAATCCCAATAGATGAATGAATGAATGAATAAAAGTATCATCACAAACCCAAATGTCATTCATAATTTGCTTCAGTTAAGGAACAAAAACTCAATACAAGTTACAAATTTGTTTTGATAAAAAAAAAGTTGTTATAAGTTACAACTCAATAACACTAGCAAATTGCTTCAATCAAACAATAAAATTCCTATGACTCAATACCATTCACAATTTGCTTTGATCTAAAAAAATTCTTAGAAGTTACAACTCAATGCCACCCACAAATTTTCTTTGATCCAAAATATTGTTGCAACTCAATATTATTCACAAATTTGCTTTGATCTAAAACATTGTTATGACTCCATACCACTTGCAAAATCCGACTCATTCTAACCAAAATTTCTCACAACTCAATAGCATTCACAAAAAATTTATCAACCTAAGCTATTCTTAGAACCCAATACCATTTACAATTTGCTTTGATCTTTGGAAGAACAAGAAGAAAATAGATTCTCAAATTTGCATGAGTCCTTGGGACAAAAAAATAAAAATAAAAAAATAAATTATATATACATATATATATATATATATATATATATGAAATTATTCAAATTGTAGCCTGTGCTAATTATGATCGTTTTCAATTCCTCATCTTCATAATTTGCACAAAAATATAATTTTGCTATTTTAAGGATTATTTTATGATGCAACTTACCCTAGGGTGAACTATATGAGGTTTGAGAATTAGGCTTGTGCTAAGGATGAGCAAAAAGGGAAAAAAAAAGAAAAGAAGGAGCTTATATCATCAATTAGATTGTTACAATGAGGGCCTTAAATAGTTTTGAGGAGTTAACTTCAATCCATTATTGGCACTTAAAATGTTGTAATAACATCATAGGCTTCTTCTTCACCATAGGTGCAAACAACAAAATTGTGGGCAATTGATTTATTAGGTATGGCGGTTAGTTGTTAAGATTGAGAGATTTTGTTCATCTAGTTTGTGTGCTAACTTGACGTCCTTTAAATTCTTCCCCCTTTTTTTTTCTAATACCTTTGTACATTTTATTGAGTCAATGGTGTGTTTATGAATAAAGTTTTGTGGGGTTTTGATGAAGATTGTTGAAATGCGTGCCTTGAATGAGTTCTTTTAAGGAGTTGCCATAATAAACTAGAATTTACTTGTTGCATGCAAACCACATCCAAATTGCAAGGAGATTTTAAACAAGAATTTTGGAGTTTTCACACATTATTGCTCTTGTATTTTACAATGAGTTTCACTCAAGGTTCTCCTTCTAGGTATTGAGAGAGAGAGAGAGAGAGAGAGAGTTATGGCACATTACCTACTAGGTACAACTTACTAGGTAGAACTTGTGCTATTTGTTTTTGGTGTTGTGGATTGGTGAAAAGAAGGGGACACATTTTTTTCTAACTCTTATTTTGTACTAGATAGGTACCTAGTTCTTGCCTTTTGACTTGGCCAAGAATTTGTAGAACACAATAATATTAAGTAGATCACTCTAGGTGGGGAAGGGGAAGTTTGTTTGTATATATATATATATATATAATTATTATTATTATTTATTATTTAGGGTGTGGGGAAGAAAGAAGGAGGGGAGGTCATGGGGTCACCAAGATTTATTTGAAGAAGTCCAAAAAAAAAAATTCTGACCAAAGATTTCTTTTTTTTCTTTTCTTTTTTCTTTTCTTTCCCTCCCAAAAGAAAGGAAAGTTGGGTCCCCTCCCTTGTGTGATTGAAGAAAGAAGAAGAAGTTTTTTTTTTTCCTTTCCCCCCAAAAAAATGAAAAGAAATCCCCAAAAAAGAAATCTTCCCAAAAAATTTCCTTCATTGCAGCAAGCAGTTGAGTAGCCTAGTGACAAGAAGAAAAAGAAGAAGAAGAAGAAGATGGATGGTTTTGGGCTTTGCAGAAAGGTTTTGGATTCTGGGAAGCATTTTTATTTTTTTTCAAAAATTCAAAGATCCCACCATCACACTTGGGGCCCTGCCTGCACTTGATTTTGAGTAGTGGCAAAAGATTGCAATTGTAGTGTGGTGATGGGATTGTTGTTGGTGTTGTGATTGATTGTTTGTTTGTTTGTTCGTGTTGTTTGTGTTTGTGATTACTTTTGTTGTTGTTGTTGTTGTTGGGTGAGTGGAGTAGTAGCCAAAGATTGCAGTTTTAGTGGAAGCTTTGTGTTGTGGAGGGAGGGAGGGAGGAAGAAAGAATGGGTTTGGTTTTGTTTTGGTTTTGTGTTTGTGTTTGGGGGAATGTTGCTTGAGCTTTGAGGAGGAGCAACAGTTTTAAAGAGGAAGGAAGGAAGGGAGGGAGGGAGGGAGGGAGGATTGTTTGCAATGCAAGAATAAGATTGGAAGCGCTTCTTCCAACGTTTGCATTTTGTGGGTAGTCAGTTAAGTCAGTCGGTTGTGTTTTCAGGAGAGGGGAGGATTTTGTCCATGTTTTGGATTTGAAGTTGCACAAGAAGAAGTGGTGCAGAAGAAGAGCTCTTGATTTCGTCTTTGATGAGATGAACTCCAGAGTGTGTGTTTCATGTAATTTGTTTCTTACAAGAAGAAGAAGAACAAGAGAGAAGAAGGTTAGCTCCTTGATCATACAACAACAATTCCCTTTTCTTGGTGTGTTTTGAGAGAGAGACAGATTTTCAAAGATTTTGGACTGAATTGGTGTTGGAGGAGAAGCAAGCTTGGAGAAGGAGGAGAAGCTTTTTTTTTCCTCAAGCAGCTTGATGGGAATTTCCTCTTCTTCTTCTTCCAGTACCTTCTCAACTCTAGCTTGTACAAGGTTTGAATCTCTGACCTCTTGTTGGGTGATCAAGAAGCGGTAGAGAAATTCATTGCTCTCTTTTTTGTTCAGCTTTTGGATTTCTTCTTCTTCTTCTCCCTTTTGTTTTTCAGAAGACGGGGGAAGTTGGGTTGGAGAGACAGAGCTATGATGAATGAAAAATAGTAGCCAAACCCAATTCATGCTTTTCTTTCCTTTTTGTTGCAAATCCAGGTCTGCAATCCTGACTGGAGCATCGAAAAACACCTTGAAGCCATAATTCCCACACCCAAACACATGTCTCTCCCATCTCCCTCTCTCTCTCTGTATCTCTCTCTCGACAGATCTGTCTTGTTCCAATAGGAATGGAATTGAGACATTGGGGTTGATGGAAGCTTTTTAAGCTTCAACAACACTCTTCAAGAATGCACGACATAATGAGGACTAGAAGACCTTGTTACAAATCCTTTGCAGCTGAAGCCTTAGATATTGTTGATCAGGAGAGAAACTCCTCCTCCTCCTCCTCCTCCTTCTCCTTACAGTTCTTGCACTAAGGTTCTGGCGCTTGCTTTTCTCCTCCATGAAGACGACAATTTCATCATCATCAAGGGGACCATGCTTGTCAAGGGTTTTTGAGTACCAGGCTGCATAACAAACAAAGGGATTTGAAGAACATTTTTGTCACTGGCATTATGGAGATTCTTCTCCATTGGCAAGGCAGTTTCTTCTTCAGAGGATTCTTGTTCTTCTATATGATGTTGACAATTGCATTCATACATTGCAACAGTAAAGAGTTGTCAATAATTAAGTTGCCGGATGCAAACACAACAACACCAACGATGACGAGCTCCAGTGTTTTTGTTGTTGCTCCTCCTCAAGAAGGCCAGAGTGCACAGCTTCCGAATGAAGAAGCAAGTCTGGATTGTGGGCCTTCTTTGCCTTGGTATGATCTCAGGTGTTGGGATCAACTGAGAAATCGGTCTCTTAGTTGTGAAACAGACTTGGGTGGTGTGGGATCTGTGGAAACAGTGTGTGAGCTGAGCAATTCAATCATCACCCTTTCCAACAATTCAATAATCGTAGGAAAAGGAACACTGGAGATATTGTCAAATGTTTCTCTCTCATGTGCAAGCTCTGGATGTGCACTCATCGTACTCTTGTCAGGAGAGCTCCATTTGGGTTCAAACTCATCGATCATAGGTGGAACGTTGACAATCCAAGCTTCAAAGGTGCATCTCAGCATCAACTCTACACTGAACACCACTGCTTTTTCAGGAAGCCCTCCTGCGCAAACCAGTGGAACACCATCAGGATTGGAAGGAGCAGGTGGGGGTCATGGTGGCCGAGGAGCTTCCTGTGAGAAAGATGAAGGCAAAGATCAAGGTGATACTTGGGGTGGTGATACATATGCATGGACTTCACTAAACCATCCTTGGAGCTATGGTAGCAAAGGAGGCATGACAACAATCAGCAACACTACCACTACACATGATGTTGGTGGTGGATTGGGAGGTGGGCGTGTGTCACTAACGGTGCTCGGCACATTGAATCTCAATGGCACAATTGAGGCCAATGGTGGCTCAGTGTGGGAGGAAAAACGTGGTGGCAGCAGTGGTGGTGGCTCTGGTGGCAGCATCATTATCAAAGCTGCACAAATGTGAGTGAGTTAGTGATTGAGTGAGGTCTTTAAAGCTAAACTCTAAACCCTAACCCCAAACACTAAAGTCATGCCTGGGCATTGTGAGCTAGAGATTACCTACCTTAGAAAATTCTGTAGTTCTTTACTTCATTGAACGATTTGGAGAATCTATCCATGGAATGTATATCAAACCACATTTCTCTAGAAGCATTTGAAGATGCACCTTTCTCATCCTGTAACCCCTCAATTTTCCAAACCTTGTCAGGAACTTTTGAGGTGGGTACCAATGGCAACCTACCCATATCTCCTGAAGTGGGTCCTAAGGTAGGTACCAATGGCAACCTACCCATATTTCCTGAAGTGGGTCCTGAGGTGGGTACCGATGGCAACCTACCCATGTTTCCTGAAGTGGGTCCTGAGGTAGGTACCAATGGCAACCTACCCATATTTCCTGAAGTGGGTCATCCTCTTTCTGAAATGTTTGATGATATGGTTTTGTTGCACCTGAATTGTTATGTCATATGTGTGACTGCAGCAAGGGAGTTGGGAAGATTAGTGCTTCCGGAGGAACAGGATGGGGAGGAGGTGGTGGGGGTCGTGCATCCATTGAATGTCTGGAGTATGAGAGTACAATGGTTTTGATTCATGGTTGGTGGATTCTATCTATGTCCTCCCATCTTCCTTCTTCTCAAACTTGTTGTCTAAATGAGTGAGAGAAACATATTTTAGAAACAGCAGCAGTAGTTTGGGTAGACCTATAATTTGTGCATAAGAATTTCTTCTTACAGGAGGCGACAGCTTGGGTTGTCCTACAAATGCCGGAGGAGCAGGCACCCACTTTGATGTCTTGTTACGCTCTCTGCATGTATCAAACAACAACAAATCAACTCAAACAGATACCGTATTGTTGGAATTTCCCGTCCAGCGACCTCTTTGGGAAAGTTTGATTATTGACAGTTCTGCAAGAGTTGGGGTTCCTCTTCTTTGGAGCAGAATACAGGTCAGTAGCATAAGCAATTTTTTTTAGTGAAATGCGTTTTCAAATGTTTGATGGCTCATGCATTTGAAGTGTGCATCTTATGGCATATGGTAATTTGTCTCTCACCTCAAAAAAATCTTTTGCACAATATCTTTGACTTCAGAGTTCAACATGCATGATGGAGATTTTGCTCATTGTTATGTAAGATTGGTGATCTCATCTATTCTTCTTTGTCAAATTCGGCAGCACAAGCACAGGAACAAGGACCATGAAATTTCACTTAAATTTTTTGAGAAAATTTAGCAGATTTTGATCCGTCCCACCCATTATTATCATTTTGTTCGGGGTACTAGGTGCGAGACAGGATCAAGTTGTCGAGAAGCAGCTCTCTCAGCTTTGGGCTTGCACGCTTCTCTAATTCAGAGTTTGAGCTGGTGGCAAATGAGATCTCCATGGACCATTCTGCTGTGAAGGTAGTAACAACCATCTTAACAATCTGGTAGGTTACTAATTTCTTCAGCTTTTGTTGAGCAAGCTCGAGCATCATCATGGGTTTGAACTTCCTCTTGGGTTACTGCTGGTTTCTTGTGACAGACACAAACTCGGTAGCTTCTTTCTTCACCCTAAACCCTAAACCCTACACTGACAGGTATTTGGAGCTCTGAGGATGACAGTGAGAGTTCTGGTGATGACAAGATCAGCAATCGAAGTTTTAGCCAGCAAAGATGATTTGATTGTGGCTACATCTAGTGTGGACGTGAGCAGCATGGTGTTGCTCCAGGTGTTCACCCCAGAAGTCTACATTTCTCTTTTTATCTTTATTAGAAGTCTAGAGGGCCCCATTACTCTTGCTGCAATTTATATGCAACTGTGCAGTGAAAAAAAAACCCATTGCAGCAGTAATGAGCATAAGTGGTGTAATTTGGTCATGACAGGGTGGGTCTTCAATTCAGTCGAATTCAAACTTGGGAATGTATGGGCAAGGATTGCTGAGTCTGATCGGACTTGGCGACTGCATCAAAGCACAACGCCTTTTCCTCTCATTGTTCTATCAAATATACGTGAGTATAATATTTGTAAATTTGTTTTCGCTCTTTTTATGGTGCATTCGTTGTATGCAAAGAGGAGGAGAAGTGACAAAAGAGGGGAACAAGTGTTCTGCAGGTAGGGCATAATGCAAGTATACAGGCACCACTGGAGGCTGATTCTCCCATCAAAGAAGAGTATGTGCTTATTTTTAAGTTCATCTATCCAACATCTTATTCATCCTGAAACCCATCAATCTAGACGGGTGCGTTTGTAACTGTCATGATGTTATGTATCACAAGATTCCCAAGTTATTATATAAATCTGTGTGGGGTCAAAGATGAGGATTTTCTGCTCTGAATTTGGCATTTTTAACAAAGGTGAGGATCTTGTGCTCTGAATTTGGTAAATTTTCAGGCAAGGATCTTGTGTTCTGAATTCTGGTATTTTTGTGTTGTTCATTGCAATGTCCAGGATCACAAAACTGTATTGTGAAAGCACAAAGTGTCCAGTTGAGGTGATGACCCCATCAGAGGACTGCACATTGCGTATTTCCTCACCATTTTCTCTTCAGGTGCATGACCAAGCTCCCCCTTTATTCAGAGCTCTTTGCTCTTGGGTTTCGGTAATAGATCCATCTCTGAGATTGTGCCATGAGTTCAAATCATGAACAGCATTGCAAAGAAGAAGTGGAAGCTCTCACATTGTGAAGCAATTGTCAAAGGTGGGATTTCAAAAGATCCTTTGATTATTTATTGCTCTGGACTGAAGTAGTATTTGTTGGACCTGGAACAAACAGATCTGTCGAGTGGATCACATTGTGGTTTCAGGTATCGTTCGTGGTAGTGTAGTGCACATACAGCGTGCACGCAATGTAACAATTAACTATGGAGGTGTTATTTCTGCCTCTGCCTTGGGTATGTTCCTGTCAATGGTCTTATCTCTCTTAACCTTTCAGCTTTGCAAGTTCTTTCAAAAAACATAATGCCTGCACTTCATGATTTCAATTTTTTCAATTTTTGTGGCACTCAATTCTGAAATTCACAAACAAGCAATCTGTTCTGTTGTTGCTCCTCCTAACAACTCTGTTTGGGAAATACACAGACAGACAGACAGACAGAGAATGTAACAGAGTCAAGGTGGGTGGGTGCATGATGAAACAGGGTGCCAAGGGGGGCTAGGGAAGGGCAACTATACGATGGGGAGCGCAGGGGGTGGTGGTGGTCATGGGGGCAAAGGAGGACCAGGAATATATGACAGCAAGAGGTCAGAAGGGGGTGTCGTATATGGCAACAGCCAGCTACCATGTGAACTTGGCAGTGGAGGTGGCACTTCTGGTGTCAGCATGTCCAGTGCTGGTGGTGGTGTGATTGGTGAGAGCCATCAAGACTTGATCATCACCATGTTGTTGATTTCTAGTATGCTCCTCTACTACTGCGTCAAGAGCCATCTCTCATTTTATTGCAATAGTTAACCCTTCCCCCTGAAATTGCAAAAGATCATCAGAAAAGAGGCAGTTTGGTTCATTGGTTCTGCTGTTTTTGGTGGAGTTTTTTTCTCTCTGCAATGACATTGAGATTCATTCTGCTGGGAGTCAGTGTAAAGCTTGATGTAAATGGTGGTGGTGGTGGTGGTGATGGTTTTGGTGGTTGGTTTTTTTCGGAAATGGGTTTTAGTGCTGGGATCATTAGATCATCCTGTATCAACTGTTGAAGTGTATGGCGATTTAGTGGCGGATGGAGAGAGTTTGTATGAAGAAGGACTAGCAAAGGCAAAGACAGCAGTTGCAGAACAGCAGGGAAATAATGGTGGACCTGGAGGAGGTTCTGGTGGGAGCCTCCTATTGTTTCTGAAGACTATGACAATGGGAAACATGTCATTGTTGTCGAGTGTGGGTGGACATGGGGGTCTGCTTGGAGGCGGTGGTGGTGGAGGTGGTCGGGTTCATTTTCATTGGTCCAACATTGCAACTGGTGAGGACTTTGTGCCACTTGCAACTGGCCGAGGCCTCATTACTACATGGTGGGTGGGCTGCCTTTTGGTCTTTTCATTACTTTTGAATAGTTCAAATTGTGAGTGTTGCTGTGATCATGTATATGGGCTACATACAGAATGGGGATCTGATAGGCCAGGTTCTAACAGGGGAGGAACAGGCAGTCAGAGTGGACTTGAAGGTGAAAGCGGTACTGTCACTGGCAAGCCATGTCCACGAGGTCTCTATGGTCTTTTTTGTGAGGTATGTATGGCGCAATGATTCTTTTCTTGCAGGAAAATGACTGTTTTAGGTTCTTTAATGTCAAGCATTTTCATGTGTCATATTGTTACTGAAATTTCCATCATTTTGCCAACAGGAATGTCAGATTGGATCATATAAAGACAAGACAGGCTCAGCAAAGGACCTGTGCAAGCCTTGTCCTCCTGAGCAACTTCCACATCGGGCTCTGTACACATATGTTCGAGGTTGTTCCTACTTCCTATCTTATTGTTCCTTTTGTCTATTTGTCTATGAGATCTGGTCTAGCATCTGATGCCAAGTCATTGGTGTATAAGGGGTGATGCATTTGGATGCTCAAAAGTGCAATTCCAGTTTTAGCAGCAAAGTTGTATCACAGCTTTCTTGTGTGCAGTTCTGGCAGGAGCACATTGCTCTAAAATACTTTGTGTAGTCAGCTACAGGGTGCGTAAGGTTGGTTACAGATGTGTTCATGGGTATCTCTATGGGTATGTATCTGCTGAAGTGGAATGGTGGTAGTTTGGCATGTATGCAGGTGGTGTAGTGGAACCCAAGTGTCCATACAAGTGCACATCCGAGAAGTACCGCATGCCAAATTGCTATACAATGCTGGAGGATTTGGTATACACACTCGGAGGTCCTTGGTTATTTACGCTCCTGCTATCATGCATAATGGTCATTTTGGCTCTTGTTCTGAGTGTCGCCCGCATGAAGCTTGTCAGTGATGACGACTTTACAGGACCACCACCACCCCCTTCCGCTCATCAAGGAGGAGCTCACATTGACCATTCTTTTCCATTCCTTGAATCTTTGGAAGAGGTAAAAAAAGATCAGATCAATTCTTACAACAAGCTTTTTACCTTGTTGTTCCAAACAGCTTGACTTCCAGGAGGAGGACTATTGTTTTTCTTGTGAAAAAGCTTCACATGAATGTGCTTGTTTTTAGAAGGACCTGGTTAGTTAAACCCTAAACCCTAGAATTGGGTTCACAGGTGCTTGAAACCACAAGAGTTGAGGAATCACAGACACATATACATCGCATGTTTTTCATGGGGAGCAATTCATTTGGGGAGCCTTGGCATCTTCCTCACTCTCCTCCAGAACAAATAATCGATCATGTGTAAGTTTTTCACACTATCTTCATTCCAGTACCAGTGAGCGTATGGCATTATAGTGCGCATTTGAACTGCTTGGAGATGTTACATGATATGTTGTGCCATTTTTCTTCTTCTACTTCTTCTTCTTGGTGATTGCTGTTGTTCTCTTGATGATGCTCGTGCTATGCCATTGTTTTCTCTTTTTTTGGCAGGTATGAGGATGCATTCAACCTCTTTGTGGAGGAGCTAAACACTCTAGCAGCTTACCAGTGGTGGGAAGGCTCAGTCCACAGCATACTGACAGTGTTGGCGTACCCAATTGCCTGGTTATGGCAGGATTGGCGTCGACGCCTTAAAATACAACGGTTGCGTGAATATGTATGCTCTGAGTATGATCATAGTTGTCTTCGCTCGTGCCGCTCTCGAGCTCTGTATGAGGGCCTGAAACTGGCAGCTACCCCAGATCTTATGCTGGCATATGTCGATTTGTTTCTGGGTGGTGATGAAAAACAACCTGATCTACCACCCAGGTTAATGCAGAGATTACCAATGTCTGTTCTTTTTGGTGGCAATGGCAGCTACATGGCTCCCTACAGCCTTCATAGTGATAACCTTCTTACTAGCCTTCTAGGCCAGGTTTGTGTCACTTACCCTCCACCTTCGATGATGATGATAGCATGGATCAAGTTTATCCCAGATGCTTAACCACTACTCTGGGTTATTTTCATACTTATTTCTGGTGCTAATTAAAACAAATTCCTGAAGTGATGGTTATTGGCACCATTTGGGGATGTGCAGGCAATGCCAGCAACGATGTGGTATAGAATGGTGGCAGGATTGAATGCACAGTTACGCACAGTGAGGCGTGGTTGGTTGAGACGCAGCTTGTTACCTGTGATTAACTGGCTAAATACGCATGTGAATCCTTGGATTTCTATACAAGGTTTACGTGCGGATTTGGCATGGTTTCAAGCCACCTCTTCTGGCTACTACCAACTTGGCTTAGTTCTCAGCGCTGAGAGTGAGGAGGTGGTGCCTTACTCTCTGCACCACTATGATTTGAGGAGCCTCATCCGATCTTCTGGAAGGTGGGGATCAATCAGCATTTGTCTTCTTCTTCTTCTTCTTCTTCTTGCACCTCACTTTTCTTTGCAATTGTTGCTGCTTCATAGTCAATGGTAAATGCACCAGCAGCAGGTTCATTTGTATTGACAAGAATTAGTCGATTCTGTTGATGATGAAACTGCAGTGCACGCTATGGACTGATAGATCCAGATGGTGTCTTTCCACGACCAAAGCAGTCATGGCATCTAAGCCCAAGCTATTCAATGCTAGGCACTTCCAGGCAGCGGATTGGAGGAGCTACTTTAGACTCGGGCACATTGAGATCATTGGAGGAAGATCACCACCCTTCCAGTCTCTTCTCGCCACTAATCCTTCTCTTGAGAAACACTCGACCAGTCGGTCATCAGGCGAGTCAATTTCCTGCACAGAAGATTTTACCATTTTGATTACCTGTGAGGATCAATCAAAGAATATTCGAGACAAAACTGTTCTGAAGAATGAATCTTCTTTGATGTCAATGGCAGCATACAAGAACATATTCTTCTTGTTGCAAACCCAATGCATTTTGACTCTTATGTGCCATTGTGTGTGCGTGTGTGTATGTGTGTGTGTATTTTGCAGGCGTCTGTAGGGCTTGTGATTTCATTATTGCTATTGGTGGATTTGAGTTTAACTCTATTGACACTGCTGCAATATTACTCGATGTCAGTTGGGGCAATTCTTATCGTGGTTCTAGTGCTGCCATTGGTATCCTTACTACCCAACATTGCAGGCCTCAATGCTCTCTTCAGCCACAGTCCCCGTCGTGCTGCCAGCCTTGCTCGTGTATACGCCCTCTGGAATACTACTGCGATTGTAAATATGGTACCCAATTGAAACTCTTGTAACAAACAGATGGGCAAATATGGTACCCAATTGAAACTCCTTAACAAACAGATGGGTGGCATTCCTCCTTGACACCTTAAATATGTCAATATTTAGGTCAAATATTTTTTGAAGCTTTTCAGAAGAGTTTCTTCACTCATCATCTCTTTGACCAATTTTTTTTTCTAATGTCTAATTGGGTTGATGGTTTTGGGTTGCCGGCAGTTGGTGGCAGTGGTGTTAGGATTCTTCTATTATGAGCTGGTGCTGGAGCCTCCAAACAATACTCTACATCATTCGAGCTTTAGTGTATACAAGTATTTACTTTCTGCCACTCTCTTTTTCTTTCCATTTTCTTTCTCCCAATTTGCATTTATGAGCTATGTCTCTTCAATGCTTGCTAGCCAACATCACAACTGAGTCTTCCAGCACCTGTTATTGCTTCTGGCAATGCAATAGCACTTCAGCACTAGGACATATGCTTTGTAATCCATTAAGAACGCATTCTTTTGAGCAGGTTATTCCTTGCATTTGCCAAAACCTTCCATAATTAAATGCCGCTGCAAAGTCTTTTCCCAGCAGCACGGAATCTTGGACTATGAAATCTGTGAAATGTGCCATATCTGGAGTCTCGCGAGGTTTTGAGGATTTGGAGCAGCAAGCGAAAAAGAGTTGCATCTATTTTTTGTCTAATAGTTATGTGTCCTGCTCTGAACCCAAGCAAAACCTTTCTTGTGTCTTGGGCTGGCAGGGAGGATGATAGCTGGTGGGTCTTCCCAGGATTACTGTTGCTGGTCAAGTGCATGCAAGCACAGATGATTGATAGTCATATTGCCAACCTTGAAATTCAAGATGCCACACTTTACTCAGCAGATCCCACTGTTTTCTGGGAATCATAGAAAATGCAGGCAACAAAATCCTGCACCCTCATGCTGAGCAATTGGTTAGTTTCTAATCTGTTTTTTAGGGCAATAGAGTGCTCATCAGAAGAGGATGAGAAGGTTTGATTCTTTGCATAACACATGGGATTTTGATCTGCAAACAAAACTGAAGTTATTGGTTTCACAAGCTGCTCATTTGGAAACAACACAATTCAAAAAACCAACCCAGAAAAGAGAACCCAGGTTGTTTGCACACCTTTGTTATAAATTGAAGAAAAGGGGTTGCAACAGAGCATGGCAAAGAGTCGATGATGGCCATGGTCTTTCAAAAACCATCACATGAAGCACAGCTCATGAGCTTGCACCTGGCAACCAACAAAGGGCAATGATCTGCATTGACAGAAAACAGTAAAATGTTGTTGCTCCAAAACACAGTAGGCGCCCTTCATGCCAGCAGGTTTCTGGGCTATTTCCAGGTTTCCTTCCAACCATTTGACTGAATCATTCTCCTTTAGTGATTATGCATCTTCTCTATGTTGATGTTCTCGAGCTAAAAGTCAATGTTAGATGTTGCTACAAAACTGTATTCTATGTGAAGAGAGATTCTTACCTTGGGTCACATAGAAACTGACTGCATGCTGTTTGCATCTGCATCATGCATGACTCTCCAGCTGCATGTTGCTCCATCTTCAAAGCCCCCCATTAGATGCCCATGTTTCGTTTTTAATGTCCTTGCAGTTTCTAGGATTCACTATTCTCTCCTCAAGTCTGCATCCGGGTGACCATGTATGATTTCTAAGTTGATTGTGCATACACATGCACATGCTCTGTTCTAGGACAAGAGTCTGAACATTTGAACCCAATCCTCAAGAGAAACAGGCTGGAAAACTCTCAAAATGGATTTGACATAAAGAACCAATCATGTGCACAAAACACAGGCATCTTCAAAATTCCATAGCATATATCATTGACATTGCATATTTGTTCCTCAACTAGATCTGCACTCTTTGCAGATTTAGTTAGATGTGTGTACCTATTCAGGTCCCAAATGGGTGACTTCAGGCTAAGGTTTCATATACATTGTTCACCTTCTAGCTTTTAAAAGCTTTGCTTGACCTTGGAAAGAAGATTTCAAGATATAATGTTCACATGGACCTCTTGCTTTCGGTTTCTGAATTCAAATGGGCTGCTGTAGCCAGCATAGACTACAGACGATTCATCAAATTTCAAACCATCCTTGACCAAAGCTTTCTTTAGTTCTGCAAATTTAGCCTCATAGTCACTGGCAGTAGGGAATCCTCCAAAAGGACCAATAACTGCAGTGACAGCACCCTTTGGCTCATAGAACTTGACTGTTGGATCACTTGGTTGGGGCAGATCGTTTACAGACTTGAACCTGCATGATAAAGAAAATGGAGCAGAGGAGAAACAATTCAATGAGGAATGTACAGTGGAACCTAAATGGCATTCCCAAATCTTTAGTCACAGAATGGCAGATTCAACAAATGAAACAACAACGCTTTTTATAAATGATTCAGGATGGGTGAAAGGTACAAGATTTTCTTTTGGTACCTATTCAGGAGGAGTTATAGAAAACATGGCTGGAGGAGTGAATGAGTATAGCTACCTGCTTGGAACAAAGAAACCAATCTTGTAACCATTCTTAGTCGGCACTGGGGTGATGTGAACTGGGGCAGTCATCTCGATCTTCATGCTCTTTGAGTTTCTGCCTGATATGAAGAAGAAACAACGGTAGAATCCAGTGAAAGTTGCTGAATCAAAAGTCGAATTCTCCACAAGTGTCTCCACCCATATCTGCAACAACATCAATCCATCCCCGCACAAGAATTTTCAGTGTTCTCAGACACATGAGTCCACTGGTCAGTGTTTTCTTTTTTGGTAAATTTCTGCACTATGGTGACAAAAAAACATTCCAGTGCGAAGTGTATGAATGCATTTTTTGGAAAAAATGTGCAAAAGTTGCCATATTTTGAGAAGAAACAAGTCCGAAGCTGCCATACTTAGGCAATGAGTGCCTGGAGGTTGCCAGAACAAAGCAGGGTCCTAAAAAAATCCTTTTTTACCAGCTGACCTCTACCCAAATTTGGCTCATCCTTTTGTGGATGATCATAAGTCCACTTATTGACAAAATTGAAAAAAACAACCTTGGCACTGATAGCTAGTCAATGATCTGCATCCAAGAGACTAAAAGCTATCAAAACTAGTGTTGTGTGGCTATCAGAATCAGCTATGGATATCCACGGGTTATCAACCCTGGTATATATCCATCTACCCAGCACAGGTGGAGAAAAAAAAATAAAAAACTGGTTTTGATATAGAACCTTTCTCAAAATTCAAAAAACCACCTTTCTAGCTGCTGGTACTTCTTTGATTAAAACCATCAGTTCTTTGATGTTACTGAAATAGGTGGAACTGGCAGTTCTCTGATTCTTATTTTTCTCAAAAAATCTTGAACTGGAGGTTCTTTGATATTGAAAATTTTAAAGAACCAGAACCACTGGTTATTTTAATCAAATAACCACACAACACTGCTAGAAACCCTTATTAAACCCTAAGCAAAGCTGGGATCCAAAGCTCTACACTGTTATTTTGGCCTGCTGGTAATTCTTATGTAGTACTAGTACATGTAGATAGTACATTGATGATAATGATGATCCAATTATACTCCCAATTGTTTCTGTCTTTCTTCTGGCAGATGCTATTCTCCATCTTTTCTTTGAATTCTTGCTGAAATTTTACAAAAGCAAAAGGGGAAAGAGAGATCCCATTTATGTTTTCCTTCATAATTTGTTTCTTGTGTTTCACAAAAGTCTTCCAAGCACCAGGAGATGCAGGCCAAGCGAAGAAGTGTCCTCTAGTAATACTAAATACTGTAGGAGGAGAGAACGTCCAATTGGCAAAACGGCAACACTACCTACTCTCCAGAGGACAAGACACACAAGAGAACCTCACTCTCGACATGTTACAACAAATATTATTGCTAAACACAAAAGACGACACAGTCTCCACAGCAAAACAAAAACACAAGCAGGAGAGACGACAATCAAGAAGAACAGACGGCAAGAGGCGCAAGCGCAAAATCACGTTCTGCTGGAGAAAGTGAATCCAGCTCTCACCTCTCCTTCGGGATACTTCCGAAGCTCGTATCCGTTTCCCTCCCCGAGGAAATCGCAGGTGGGCGTTTCGATCGGGATTTGCGGCCCACAGGAATCTCTCTCCGCGTCGAAAGACCGATCACTGCTACTAGTGCTGCTGCTGAGCTCTACTGCTCCAGAACTGATGTCTGCTACTGTTGCTGCTGCTGATGAAGCAACAGAGGTAGCCAGGGTTTTCAGCACCGATTCGTAACCTCTCCCCTGCACTTGCAACGAAAAACACATCAACAGAAGCAGGAGCGGAAAGGCTCTGCAAGCAGCAACGATCATCTTCGCCATCGCTCGCCGACAAGAAGCAAATCAGAACAGCAAAACAAACCACGCGCTCGCTGGGGACAGACGATGTGCTCGCGCGCTCGGCCGAAGAGAAGAGCCCAGGGACCGGAGAGGGCCGACGACTGGTGACACCCGGTATCGAGACGGGGTATAGGCGGTGGCACGAGCAGGCGGATAGGACGAGGACGGCGGGCAAGCGATACAAACTGGTGTGGCTATCTTTCAACTGACACGTGGCAGTCAGAAGGGTTTGGGCACCGCTTTCGACCGTCGCGATGCTAATATACGTATTCAAGTGAAATACAATGTACATGTAATACGTATTTTTAAAATCAATTCTAAATTATATTTAACAAATTATTCAAGTAATTATAAATTGCAAATCATTATGCAATTCAAGTAATTATAAACCACATCCAAAAAAAAAAAAATTCAAGTTCTTATAATTACATTTAATGTGTATCAAGTGATTATAAAAATTTCATTTAATTTTATTTTTTAATTCAAGTGGTTAAAAACTACATGTAATACATATTCTAGTAATTATAAATTATATTTAATCCATTTTCCAGTCATTTATAGATTACATATAATATTATGTATTCTAGTGATTTATAAATTACTTTTATCATTAACTGTTTTTGTGGTGTTCATGCTTCCAAGTCTACAACCCTAATCCACCCCAAAAATAAATAAATAATAATAAATAATAAATCAGAATATTATAACCGCCGGTTCTTTCAAGTCTTTTTTTAAACGTTTCAAACAACCATGGGATTTTGCTCACACAAAACACACTTTTTTTTCCATTGGGATCCGGTTACCTAGTTAACCATGGTGGTTAGTTTCAGTTGCTGTTTTTGCTAGCTACATACTAAAAGAACTCATTAGCCCTTCTTTACCTGCACACACTTAGTTAACTGCCTGTTTCCAATCCGGGTTAGTAAGAACCGGAACATGAACTGGGACGGTTATGATTTATATTTTAGAACTGGAACTGGAGGTTCTTCGTCAAAAGTAAAGAGCTCCCCAACAATGGTACTAACCAGTGTTGGCCGGTTATTTCTTTTTTTAATAACTGCCCGGTAGGTTATCAAAAAATGGGTAATAACCGTCAGCTATGTATAAGGGTAGGTTGTCAAATAATAGGTTTACAACTAATGTTGTCTTGTTAGGTGTTGACAAGTTGTAAGGTATTTTCTTTTTCTTTTTTTTAAATTGGTGTTTTTTTTTAAGTTGTATTAGTGTTTAAAGATTGATAAAATAGTTAGATTAAGGTTAGTAGTAGATTAGGTTGCTTTAATGGTTAAGTTAGTATTTAGATTAGGTTAATTTGTAGGTGGTAACACCCATTATATAACAACCTTTTTAGGGTTAAGCTTTACTAATCAAGATAAAATATAGGTGTTTATTGTTATCCCTTGGACTGTTCCCTTGTGTTGTTCTTTAATTTGTTTCTTTGTGTTGCTCATTTGCATTGATGGTGTTGTTGATGCGTTGCATTATTGGTGTGCAAGGTTCATTATATTACTAATTCATTATGTTGGTGTTATGAATTCATCATGTTGCTTCTATTATTGCCAATTCATTGGGCTACATTTCTCCTACATTTTTGTCATGTTCCCAGTGCTTCAAATTCATTGCGTTACTTCTATTGTTGATGATTCATTGTATTACTCCTATTGCAGGATTGTCCATATTACTTCTATTACTATTCATTTGTCACATTGCTTCTGTTATTGTTGGTTCATGGCATTGTTTTTTTTGTTGCGGATTCATCGTGCTATTTCTATTGTTGTGGGTTCATCATGTTGCTTTTGTTATTTTTAGTTCATTGCATTGCTTGTGTTGTTGCTAGTCTTTCTTTATTCGTATTGTTGGTTTGTAATGCTACTTGTGTTATTGTTGATTTGTCATGTTGTTGGTGGTGTTGCTAATTCATCATGGTGATGTCAATTCAACACAATGTTGGTGTTATTGTTAGTTCCTTGTGTTGTTGGTCTTGCTACTAGTTTGTTGCATTGTCGATCACGTTATTGGTTCATTATGTTGCTGGTGTAGTTTGTTCATCACATTGTTGCTGTTGCTGTTGGTTCATCATTTGTCGGTCAATCGCATTGTTCCCATGTACATACATGAACCCCCTTGTGTTGTTTTTTTGCATTGTTGGTTGTTATTATCGTTGCATGTTTTTTGGTGAAGTACTACCCCCATCACCATCACCTTGAAGGTGGCAAGTTAATGGTCCCTCATGTTATTGTATGCCTCTCGCTACCAGGTAACCACCATTGTCATTTACCTCCTCTAGTGTTGTTGTCAATTCGTCATGTTGTTGGTGTTATTGTTGGTTCGTTGTGTTGTTTGTGCTTTGGTGAGTTACTATCCCCTCTCATTGCCTTGTGCAAGTGGTATAACTTTCATGTGATAAAAAAGAAGGAAAAAAAATTGTATATATGTTTACAAGAAAAATTGAATAAAATTTTGAATAATTTGTAAATCCTTCTGTAAATGCTTGAATTTTAAGTTGCAAGGCAAGTTTTGGTCTTTTGATTTTTCATACATTTGTTTAGTTCTTTTTCCATCTTAAAGCTACATCTCTTGTGAAAATTGGAAATGGCCCAATTTTCTAAAAATGAAAATATGATATTTGAAAATACATGTGAAATGTTCATGAAATGAATTAATAGAATGATTTTTTTCAATTTTTTCAATTTGAAATTATTATATTTTCCATGATCTATTATGATATTATCATAGGAAAATGAAATTATTTAAAGTGTAACCTATCATAATCATGATGATTTTCAACATGTCAACTTCTTATTTTTCACAAAAATTTATTTCACTATTTTGAGGATTATTTGATCACAAAACTAAAGTTAGGGCAAGGAATTCAAAATAAAGTATTGTCCACTATTAGATAACAACCTAAAGGATTCCCATTACTGAAGGGTGACCAAAAGTCATCACCACCATTCAATGTTATTAGAAAGCAATATTTTCCAATGAATGGTGAAAGAGAATTGTTTTAAAGTGTGCTCCAAAATCATGATGCTCAATTTTTGAGTTGACATAAAATTTGTCATGACATTTTGCAAAAGAATTTTATTTCATTTCAAAATTTCAATGAAATTCATTGGGTTGTGCTTTTAGTATTGTTGGCATTTGAAGCCTTTGAAGAGTAGGATTTACAAATGGAATTTCCCAATTTTTAAACCTAAGATGTGGGAGATATTGAATTTTTCATGATTTTTTTCACTTGAAATTCAATTGAATCATTCAAAAATTTTAATGAAAATTGGATTTCAGATTTAGGTTAAAGAAGGTGTACCATTTTTCTTTTGAAAATTCATGCATTTATAGGCACATGCCACATGAGTCTAACTATTATGGAAGGTAATTTTTATTTATTCATTTATTTTTGCAAGGTGAGATCTTCAAAATGACAACTTTATCTAAGTGTTTTCTTGGTGTTGTCAAAAAGTTATTGATGAGTTGGGTGCACTAGGCTAGTTTCGTAATAAAGTTACAATATCTTTATTGAATATTGAACAATTTTGCCATTGTAGCATCAAAACCAAAAAAAATGCAAAGAGATTGTAGCATACTCTTGATATTGTTAAAAAGCCTTCTATAAAAAAGATGAAGGTGATTTCTAGTGTTGGGCGGTTCTCATTTTTTTGTGAGATTGTCAGTTTGGGATTTTAAGGTAGGTTTTAAAAATCACTTTGGTTTTCATAATTTTTAAAAAAAAATAGTTAAGTGATTTTAAGGGTTAGTAGTTCTCCCAAAAAATTTAATTGTCAGTTTTTAGGGATGATCTTCACAAATTATGGTTTTTTGTTGTATATATATATATCCTTTTTTTACATTTTTATGGTTTTTTGTGTTTCTTTTTTTACAATTAGGTTTCTTTTATGGCATGAAATTCAATTTAGTAGCAAATTTGGTGTTAAATTGAATTTGCCATATCCTTTATTTTCTTGAACATTTTCAACCAATCACGGTTACTGATATGTGTATTGTAGTTATAAATGTTCCTGAACTTAATGCATTTACTATTGAGTTTCAATATTTCATATCATTATTTAATAAAATTTCATGACTTTGTGGACAACATCCAAGAGGGGATGAAGCATCAAATGGGTGGTGCAACTAAGGCCCAACGAGGCATGACTTTCCAAATAACTTTAATCTTTACTTTTTGTTTTTTACCATGAAAATCTTACTATAATCTTTGGGATTTCCATAAACCTTACACCTTATGTGTGCATTTGTATACAATCAAGTGGCAATCTATGGACATTTGAAATTTGTCTTATGGAAACATATGTATTTAAAACTTTAACGTTTGTGGCAAATAGATTTCCATATATTTTCCAAATTCATGACAATGCCATATGGCGGAATTGAACCTCGGGAAAATTTTCCTACCCATGTAACACATGGCCTACCTACATAATTCAATGAGGTTAGTGGTTTTTAAAAAACCAGTGAATTGGCAAACGGATGTCAATTTTCCAAAACCAATGTACCAAACAAACATGACTATCGAAACAAAAGACAACATAAAATAGTTATGTTGATCCAACCCCTTGTTATCACCAACTCAAACAAATGTTGGAAATGAAAAACAAGAAAAACATTATAAAGTAATTACAGTAGAAGAATTTTGCTTGAATTTGTGAAAAATCCAAAAAATCAGATATTTAATAACTATACATCATCACCATATTGTACATGCATTTCCTTCCTTTCTTGGATGGCAACATCATATGGAAAATTCTCAAGGGTGTAGAAATGTTGGGAAAATATATATGGATCACCAAATCCAAGTGACTTGTGAGCCTATTTTAAAGCTTTGATTTCATAAAGCTTAAAGTGTTGAAAATACATTCATTTTTCACTAATCCAATAATTTGGACAAATATTCACCAACTTAATAAATTTTAGGTAGTGATGAATCACAACTTGGTTGATAATTGACCCTTTCCATAATCAAGTCAAAGGGTTGATATCATGTGGAGGCTCCATGATAACTCAAGAATTGTTTTTCATGGAAAATACAAATGTGATCCAAAGTCATTGCATCCAAAAGTGGAACAACCTAAATTTCTATAGGCCTAACCTTCCTAGGTGCATAACAAAAAATTTGATGGTGTGTAAGTGTCTCCCAAACATGGATTTAATATTTTCTTGTAACTAATATTGGGGATAAATCATAGTTGTAAAAATGTTCAATTTAATCCCATAGTTGCAAATACTCCCAAAGATAGTTGCAATTGACAACTGGTTGCATGTAGTTGCAAGAAAGGTGGTTACAATTTGGTTGATTTTTACTAGTGAGACAACCTCTAATGCATCCATGAGCTCATGAAAAGGAAATTGAATCTCCAACTTAATAATCGATTGCCTCATAGCAATTGAAGCTTGTCGTTTCACCCCAACCATAATAACAAAATAAGTCTCATAGTCGGGTTACAAATGCACTAAACCTAGTCTCCATGTTTTCATGTTTCGCCCATACATGTTGACCATTGAACTCAAACCCCAAGTGATCAATCCCAATGTTTAAATTTGTGATCCACTTAATACATATGTCATCATGGTTGGTTTCCACCAACCCATGAAATTCCCAAAAAACATCATCATTGGAAGCCACAATAAGACCCACATATAACTTGTGGGGATCAACTTGACAAAACTTCATTGCTGTCACAAGGTCACAAATAAATACATTGTGAAGTTGTGCAAATTTCACCATGGAATTTGGAGTTTCCAACATTGGAATAAAACAAACCAAATAATTTCCACATCACATAATAGATCAAGATTTGAGACAACCAAGGGGGCAACAATTAAATACAAAGCCATTTTCATCAAAAGTGGCCAATGCTCATAGATAACATACTTCATAGGTGATAACATGGAGATTGTCGCAACCCCACTTTGGCCAAGTGTGGGGGTGAAACCCAACACTCCCAAAGTTGGGGATTTGGGGTCCTCCGGGACTCCCGAATGTTTAGAGTTCAACAGCAAGGCCCAAAACACCTTGCATTGAAATGTTCTTGGTGTCATTGAAAAAATCTTGAAGCGTAAATGTCTTAAATGCGCTCGCATTGGTCATTTGGACATATGCAGCCCAAGTTATGGGCAAAAGAAGGGCCGGGAGTCAAACTAGCAGTTTGACTCCCGACCACTAAAAGTCAAGAATCAACCTTTTTCCAACCTTAGAATTGAAGGTGTGACATGGCGTTGAAAAGATCTCAACGAGGACTATAACTTTGTTTTAGACCTCATTGAAATCAGACTTGGCAGTCGGGAGTTATGAGCTCCCAAAGTCCCGGGACTACAACCGGGACAATTTCGGGACAATTTCGGGACTCCAACTTGGGAGTCCCGGGAAAAAGAGCCATTTGGATGTAGCCTCCACGAAGCGTTGGAAAGAATACTATATGGGGGAAGGTGGTGGCTTCCCCCGAGTCCGGGCCGTGCTGAGTCTTGTGGTCCAAAGTGCCCGTGGCTTGTCCCAACACCCAAGGGTTTCCCGGAATGTGAAACTAACCCCGTGTGGTTGGTTTTGGATGCAGATTCAAACTTGATCTACTAGTCCCTCTTCCTAGTCTAATCCTGGGACTTCTAGCACGCCCCTCTACCCCTTTATAGTGCTGGAAGTCGGGAACGCCTTCCGAGTCCCAACTTTCCGCAACTCTACATAGTTGGACCTTCAAGTGGGTTCAACCAGGGACTTGGGAGTGCGTTAGAGATCTAATGTGATTTCACATTCTATATGATATTGTTTCCCTTTGTTTCCATAATCTACGCTAGTTTGATAAACTAAATGTGTTTTTTTGAGCTCATAGAAAATTATCCATACAAAGATTGCATGAGGTTTTCTAACCATGGAATAGTTGGCAAGTTGGTGAAAAATTGCATTTGTGAGCCATGCAATGCATTGCCATTATAAATGGGGCATAATTTATATGGCATTATATTGAAACTTCATTCCACATTCCTTGAAACACAATAATTTCATCTGCACCAAAATATATAAGTCTATTAATAATTTTATCATAAGAAAGTCCTCCATTGATCACCAATGAGTTGATCAAAACATCTATAAGGTTATTTGAGTTGGAGCCATCAACGACCCTCTTTGTAGCTAATAAAATGGGTATTTCGCACCAATCCTTCACCACATATCCATGCACTGAAACCCAACTTTGGTTGTCAACACATCATTTTGTCTATTGTGGGTGCAACATATTAGTAGAACCCATAACTTATTTACTCACCTTCAAAACTTGCTAGTGGATACAATTAACCATCTTCCAACTTATTGAATCATTCCATTGTTTTTAAATTCCTTTTCAATTTCAAAAAATCAAATAGAGATTTGAAGCTATCACAATCAATTAAGGGTTTGCCCTTATTCAATTGCAAAAATATGGAAGCAAATTATATATATTCATTTATTTTCAAACACGACACCAAATTGCAATTGGTCAATAACAGATACATGTTTCATTGCAACATATTAAACCTCATTTTTGGATGTGCACATTTCATATCCATAATCTTTTGTCCATATTCATTTCTTTTCTTCTTGGCATGTTTTTCCAAAGAATCCCATTTTGGAACAAATTTTTTTTACGTCTAATTTTTGTGCACAAAATGCATTTAACTACAGACAGGATGTAATCATTATTGAAGATTGCTTTTTCCCAAGGCATTTTTACAAACCAAACCTTTTAAAATGTTCAAGCTACATCACTTGAAAATTTTCAAGGTTTGTTGCGCCCAACATCAAATAGATGTAACAACATATGCATCAATTTCAAAAGTTGATTTTTAGACATCACCTTAAGTAGATCATCAAAAGTCTAGTGGATAGGGGGTGGAAGATTAGGGACAAGGATTTGAAACATTTTTTGTTTGATGATGTACATGACATTTTGTAGCAAAACTACTTCCAAGGCGATGAATATTATCCTCTTTACAAAAATTTGTTTTTGGAAATACCTTTCGAACTTGAAATTTGGAGGAGGAGCAAGATGTGTTGCCATTGAGTATTTTGAATGGACACTCTTGCCAAAACTTCTTGCCAAACACAAAAAAATATGCAAAATGTATTCAACTTAACAATATTTTTGGATGTCAGTGCAAGAAAAGGCAATTCATGAATCAAGTGACCAACATTTATGAGAAAATAAATGTTATTTGACACTTGAACCTAGCAAGCTATTTAATACCTAAATTTTTCCAAGCATAATAAAATTCAACATAAATCTAGGTTTTGGGTACATATTTCTAGATGTAGGTGCAATTCATGAATCAAAGGACTAGCATTTACTAAAAAATAAAAACTATTTTACACTTCAACTCAACAAGTTTTTTGATACGTAAACCTTTTCCAACATAATAAAACTTGGTAGAGATACAAGTTTTGGGTAAATATTTCTAGATGTAGGTGCAAGAAAGTGCAATTGATGAATCAAGGGACCATTATTTACCAAAAAATAGAAGCTATTTGATACTTGAAGTCAACAAGCTACTTATATCTAAACCCTTCCAAGCATAATAAAACTAAATAAAAATACATGTTTTAGGTACATATTTTTGGATGTAGGTGCAACTCATGAATCAAAAGACTAGCATTTACTAAAAAATAGAAGCTATTTGACATTTGAACCCATCAAGTTACTTGATATTTAAATCTTTCCAAGCATAATAAAACTAAGTAGTAATATAGGTTCTGGTTACATATTTTTGGATGTAGGTGTAATCCATGAATCAAGGGACCAACATTCACCCAAAAAAAAAGCTATTTGACACTTGAACTTTACAAGTTGCTTCGTATTAGACCATTCCAAGTTCCAAGCATAATAAAACTCAACAATGCACAAAATTTAAATATGATGATAATTGCAACAAATTGGAAACTTATAAAACAAAGATTTTAAAGCAAACAAAAACATTTGGTAGTTGGAAAAACAAGTGCGATGCATTTTTTTGTGTTCTATAATGTGTGTGTGTAGATATATATATATATTATAAAAAGATACATGTTTTAGGTATATAAGGTTGAGAGTTGAGAAATTTAACAAGAATGCATCCAACATTGTGATTAATGCCTACAACAATGCATGATTATGCACTAAATGTCACCCACCACTTGCAACCTTGCCATTTCACAATAAACTTTCAATCGAAAAACATCTTGCAACTTAATAACTATGCCAAAACTTGAAGCTATTACTATGCTAATGTGTAGCAATTCATTGAAGCAGTGCTCAATGTTTTTACAACTTTTTATGCATGTATGATAATGTTGCAAAATTGCACATGATCATGATTGAAGCATAGGTGAAAGAAAGTTCATCATGAACCTGATGCTTGAAATCGACTAGACATTACATGGAAGGTTTGGCGATTCACTTGACAACAATGGTGACCTTTTGACAAAATTGACGACGATGTTCAAAATTTTTGACAACGTCTATGGAAGAAGCTTCGACACGATGGGGAAGCTTAGTACTTTCGACTTCTTCGTTGCAACAACTATAAACCATAAACGTTGGGTGATCTTGCAAAACAGGTGTGTTTTTCACCCTTGGATCCCTGTTGTAGATTTGTGACACTTGGAGCCAAGTTGAAAACAAGAGAATTTTTGCTAAATAAAAAACCACTAGAACCGAGATCCCAATTTTTAAGAATTGAAACTTGAACTAAGAAACTTTTTTTTGTTGGAGAAAAAGGACTAAAATCAAGGGTTAACTGAAGGTTAACTGGCAGTTAACCACAGGTTTTGGTCCAGGTTAAGCATAATTGGGTCTAAATTTTGGAACTGGAACCAGAGGTTATTCACAAAAGCCGAGAACCCCAACACAGGTAGCAACCATAGTTTATGCAGGTAAGGAATGCAAGTCGTTCATTGTAGGTATACCAGACTGACATTGGTGGTTACTATGAAGGTTAGGTAAGTAAGTAATGCATTGCATTTGGTGGCATCTAGGTAGGTAGATGATGTTGGTGAGCCTCAATCTTACAAAAATGAGCTAAAAGAATCTAGTGGGTTTTGTGCAGTGTTGGGCCCTAGTACCAACTTTGTAACATACCAACTTGGTTCGGGTATTATTATTATTATTATTATTATTATTGGGTCATTTTAATTCCAATTTTTCATGATTGGGTTTTGTGTAAAAATTAGGCAACTTGGTTCGAGTATTATTATTATTATTATTGGGTCATTTAATTCCAATTTTTCATGATTGGGTTATGTGTAAAAATTAGGGACTTGGGTGGGGGGAAAGAAAGGGTTTTCTTTTGCTGTTTGTTGTTCTTACATTACTTACAAAAGGAATCAGAGTCTTAAGACTCTAGTGAACAGACTCCAGAGAGATAGATATTACAAAGGACATAGTAGCCACCAAAAGTGAGCTCTCAATAAATTCTCAAGTGTGTGTATGATACTGACAACTTTCTACATCTTATATTCTCTGGAGAGCGAGAGAGAGACAGAGAGAGAGAGAGAGAGAGAGAAAGATAGTGAGCTACTGAAGGGACAGAGGTGAAGTACTCCAGAGAGAAAAAAACACACACAAATAAATTGCTAGCTTTATAATAAGTTAGCACTCGGGGTTGTTTGTTTGTTTGTTTGCTTGCTTGCTTGTTTGGTGGAGTTATGATCTATCGATGTATCTATCTGTTAATCGATTAGGCAGGAGTTCTCATTGGTGGGTTCTGAAAGGGTTGGCTTGTTTGGGTTTTTGGTGCGGGAGCTAATAATCAATGAATGTCCAAAAAGATCGTGTAACCTGTGTGAACTTTTTTACTCTATTTGTTTGCAATTTCATCAAAAGCTGAAGAGAAAAAATTTGAAAGATTGGAAAAGAGTGCAAATCTATGACTTGCATGAAATAATTTGTTTGTGTGTACTGAAAACTGAACAGAGAGAAGAAGCAAAGCATGTAGTATATAGCCTGGACTATATGAAGTTATTGCATGTAAGTTGAGTAACCTAGTAAGTAGCTGGCCTGCCCACCTGCCTGCCCCCAATCTTCAGCTCGCTACATGCAAAACAGAACAGAGTTCACATCAACTCTCTGTGTGTTCAGCTAATATAATCCATGTGAGAGTATACGTGAGTAGTAGTACTCACATGGTTTACTTATATTATTATTGTACACAGATTGAATGTTGTTAACTTAATGCAACCCAAAAATTAAAATAAAATAAAATAAAATATTGGATTTTTCATTTGTGTAAAATTTTAATTTGTAAATTTAAAAAAGGAAAAAAACACACACAACCTGGTTCCAACTTGTCATCTAGTTTTTACTTGGTACAATTATTACATGTTGCGTAAACTTCTTCTTCTTCTTTGTGGTTTGTAAAATTAAGCTTTTGTCCATATCTTCTACACATGTGGTATTGATATAAGATTCTGAACCCCACTCAACTCCCTTTTTGGCATGTGAGAGATCTGGTCATGAGTCATGAGTTCCATCCTCTGAAGGAAAAAGGTAGAGCATTGTAGGGTTTTAGCCCGTAAGGTTTAAGCTTGAAGTCCTTAAAACTTGTCCAGCAGCAGTTTTTTTGGACTAAATCTTGACAGAAGATGACTGTGACACAATCTTGATTTTCTTTCTTCTTGCCATCTATAATGCACGCAACATGCATTACATAATATCCCCTCACAACACTTTATCCCATAAGCTTTGCCCACAGGATGGGGATTCTCATAAGGTCTAAAAAATGAACCAAATGGGAGACTCTACAAGACTAGTTGAGTACCATGGTTCTATTTTTTGATAATGTCCAATTTTTAAATAATGTTTCTGTGATGGGCCAATCAGAATGACTCCTAACAAAAAAAGAAAATTGAACTTTGGGAGATAACTCACAATTAATTTATAATAGGTACCCATGCTCATGGAAGGAAGAAGACGCCATTAGGTGCCACCATACAATTCATAGCGAGTCTGCAAGACACCCTTGTGTAACAGAGTCAATTTTAGGAGTGTTTGAGCCATTGGATCAGGTTCATTTGAATGGTTTTAAAACTTTGGTGTAACAAGGGAGATGGGTAAGCATTAAGCAGGACACTAAGGGCGGAGGGCGGGTGGGGGGCGGCATGAAGTGAGTTTGATCTGTTTATTGAAGTGTACAATTTGCATCCTAAACCCTAAACCCAACAAAATTCTTGTAGAGACACCAAGTTTGAACCAGGCTTTTAGTCCCCATTGCCCAACTATATACAACCAAAGCCTTTGTACAACCTAAGTTATTTCCCTTTGTTTCCAAATGCCCCCCATATGTCTGCTCAATGCCAATGGTAAGTAAGGCCCAAATGATGTACATTGTGCACTTGTTGCGGGTGCATCTCTAGTCTAGAAGTGCACCTGGGTTGTGATGCATTTATGAAGCCACCCAAAGTCGGGTTTTTGAGCAGTGTTTTTCTTCAGGAATCTTGTGGTGCCACCAAAGTGTTGATTTTTCATCTGTAAGAAAAAAGTGGAGATCATCCTTTTGCATGTTTAGCTAGATATGGCTATTAGTCAGATATAAAGCAGTGTGATTGTTTGAATAAATTCAACTACTTTTGCTAAGCTTTTGGAAAATTTCACCAATTTTTTGATATCACAATACTGAAAGAAATCTAAAAAATCTTGAAATTTATTTTTTTGGGTTAATTTTTCTTCCCTGTTTTGGGTGGTATAATTTCTAACTTAAAAAAAAGTGGTATTATGAATTGGTTTTTGTTTTTGGGGGCTTTTCAGAGATCCTATCAAACCCCACTATTTGGGTTCATAATACACATCTCTCTCACCCCTGCAACACAAACAACATATTGAGCTGTTTTGTCCATTTGCTAGTATTTTTTTTGCACTTAAACTTTTGCACCTATCTTATTGAATTAGATTCCCCACAGCCCATTAATGGATCCATTATCATTCAGAGGCATACAGACATGTTTTCTGAGGGAAAAAAGTTCTGGGTCCAAATTTGAAACAGAACTCTACAGAATGTCATACACAATTATTAACTATCATCATCATCATCATCATCATCATCTTAATGTGGGTCAGAATCATACTCAAAGTTGACAATTACAACAACGGGAAAAAAAAAAAAAAAACCTTGTTCATGTGGAAAATTCCAAGTACCATGTAACAATGTTGAAGGGATTGCAACAACGTTGCACCACAATGTTACCATTCTATAACCCCATCGTGAAGACAATGTTTGGGAGTATATCGCATGCTTGAAAGACCCCACTCGCCCCCCCCAACACACAGTGGGGTTAAAGAAAGGCAGATTGCACAACAACCCAGAGGCCATGAGACACTGGTAGAGTCAGAAACTTGGAGGGAGCAAGCAAAGAGCACCAAATGACCCAGCGGGAGCTGCATGGTGTACTACAAACAATGACAACAAAATAATAACACGACAACTATGATGTACTCCAACAAGTGAAGCACAATCCATGGTACTTTCCTGTCTGTAACAACTAACAAACAGACTGCCATTTACATCAATCTATTGGCTCCTTTGTTAGATCGTGAGCTCACGGAATGACTTTGTCCATGAGCTCTTTCTTTCAGATCATCTTGTAACTATTTAATCGTTTAAAAACTCCAGAGCCCAAATGTAATAGTAAGTTCTAAGGCCTTGAAACAATGGTAGGTAGAGTATTTGGTTGTTTTGGGCTAAAGCGACAGTTGCTTCTCTTGTTGAAGAGACTTCACCTCCCCCGTCTTCACCTTTGTGTGTGTGTATTTATAATTGGACATGCATACTGTATCAAATGACAACAGATCTTGCAGTTTTTGCAGGGTGCATTGACGATCCTGTGTGACAGCCACAAACACGAGTGAGCAAGCGAGCGAATGAACCTTTTTGCCCATTTAATTCTTACACTCACTCCAATGCAACGCAACGAAAGGATGGGTTGATATGCTCTGCTACTTTTACTATAGAGTCTGAAGACAAGTCGAATGACAAAAACCCAAGATGCTACTTTTACTATAGAGTCTGAAGACAAGTCGAATGACAAAAACCCAAGATACACGTGATTTTGGCCAACTTTATTAATAATCTCCCAATATACACTACCCTAGTAAGAAATGCATGGGTTTTGAAGAATTTGACAATTTAGTTTTTGCTTTTGGTACTAGGAAAAAAAGGGGCCCTTGTGGCTGGTGAGCTTTGTGGACCCGAGCTTGGCAGAATCTGCCACTGAGAGCCTCTTTCTTGCAGCATAAATAGGCACCAGGTTTGCTAACAATAAAAAAACAAAAATATATTGTAGAACACGAGGGGTAGTAGTGGGGGAGAGTCTTTATGCCTACTCCTTAAGGGTTGTAGCATGGATCTTACACCTAGAAGTAGGCATCATTTCCTATTATGCATAATGGGAAAGAGATACATAAATTCATTCCCTCTTGTACCCTCAACACCACCACCTTGTGCTTGAATAACAAGGGTTAGTTGCTATTCATGGCCGTTCATCAATCAAATTCCCATCATGACCTATCTTTTCGCCAATGTCAATAGTCAAAATTATGCTAATTGGCAAATCTTAATTAAATTGCTGAAAATACATGAATTATGAGGACAATAAAAAATATTCATAAAATAATTACTCACTTTGGGCTTCACTTTATCCACTCATTTCTCCCATTTGAGCCATCCATAAAGTCCACAAAAGTGAGGATCACTCCTCAAAACTAAGGATAAAAACTCTCAATTCATCACCTTCGTTTTTTTTCCTCATCACCCTACAATCAACCTAAAGGAGGGGTTAACTAGTTTAGGACCTACCTATGGGCTACTTAATATGCTTTGTCTATAGAGCTATTAAGTGAAATATCTATGTTAAGTGTTACCTAGGGAGCTGCTTAGGACACGTTTAAGGACTACCTAAGATTTATTTAGGGGCTATTGAAGACAAGGACTATCAAAAGGCAGGTTGTTACATAGGACATATCTAAATTATGAGATATCTAAGGGTTACTTAAGAAACTACATATGGTATATACATGAAAGGCTATGAATCAATCCTATGTAACCTCTTAAATGAGCCCCTAGGTAGTTTTTAAATAGTCCCTAAATGGTCTTTTAAATATTCTCTAAGTAACTCCTTATGTAGGCCCTATGTAAGCCCCCCCCCTTGCCCTATGAATCAATTCTACTGAACCCCCTTAATAATCCTCATATTATTTCATAACGTAAGAAATTGTTTATTAACCCTTGTAATCCTCTAAGTGTAAGCCTTTAAGTATCCCATTCCGTATACAAGCCTTTAGGTAAAGACTAGACACAAACAAAACACAAGAAATAAGAGGAAAACTCAAATCACCTTGGCTTGAAAACAAAAACTCAGTGTCTTCCTCTATTATTTTTGTTTGTGGGAAACCCGATGTGCATTTTGATCATTGTCCTCAATTTCGACGAAACTCTCTTGAGTTTTACTATCTTTTTGAATAACTTTAAAGTACTACGATGCTAAATAAATAAATAAATAAATATCAAATTATAAACAAAAAAAAAGAGAAGAAAGTAGACTAGATGATGTTTATGAATGTTTTCCTTTTTCAAACTTTTTATATAATTGAAGTGGTGATCACCAGAGATTGGGTAGGCACTTGCTTTGGCAGGTAAGAGCTAAGAACCATGAATTTCAGTTCCATTAGGCAAAGAGCTGGATCCAAACCAAGACTGACTTTCAGAATTAGCCAGAATCAAAATTTAAAAAATATATATAATCATTTTCTTTACAAAGTGAACCTGAAACCAAATTGCTGGAACTGGGAACAAATTCCAATTTACTTTTCAGAACTGGAACTGCAAGTTCTTCATAAAAAGTAAAGAACTGGCCCCCCAACACTGTCACTCTCCCCCGACAAGAAGAAATAGCCAAAATCTACAATTCTGACTAAATTCAAAACCCCAACCAACAAATGGCAAAACTTGGCCACCAAAACAACAAGTTGTTACCAACTTAGTTAGAGAACGGTTCCATATAATACAAGTTGCCACTTCTTCTTTTTTGCTTAGAGTGGGTACAAAGTTGTTTTTGTTTCTGGCACAAAGTTTTGACCTCAAACAGCAGAATGAAACATTTGGTTTTTAACTTATGCGGGTTCTAGCAAACCCAATTGGCGTTTTTCCATGTTGGGTTGTGAGAGCCTTGAGGACTGAGAACTTTTAATAGACCTCTCTGGAAGGAAGGCCCCCTCATAATTGACACCATTCTGATACTTCTCTCAATCCATCTTCTTCTCATGTCATCATACTCTTGGCTCTTTGGCTTGGTCATCAATCTATCTATCAAAAGCCAGCTTAGCTTTACATACATATATCTTTGTACCTTTGTTTGTATGTAGGCATTTCTTCAATGATACAACCTCTGGAGTTTGTCTGCATTTGTGTACAGTTTCTAAAGGGGTTTTTACTTGCTAAGGGAGTTGTAGTAGTGAGGTTTGGTTCCTTACTATAAATGCTCTACTTTTATTTTCCTAATTTTAGTTTGCTGATAGTGTACCTAGTCTCTAGTGCAGCAGAGAGCTAATGAATACAAGAAATTACCCTCCAAAAAAATCAACACAATCTACATCTACAACAACAACAACTCTAGAACTCGAAGGTATCATTTGTGGGTTTTGGTTTATCATGTTATACGACTGAACTTTGTTGAGAGGTACAAACTCCTCTTCCAGATATGATGGAATGGTGCCAGATTTTCAGCAGGGCCATATCTGCCAATGCTGGAAAACCAACTGCCTATTTTCAAGCATGTATTGAATGGATTCTATTATTGACAATTCTACATTGATAAACTGGCTGTTTGCATGCCGCTATGTGCGGCATGCAAACAGCCAGTGGGTTTGGCTCCTTTTTTGGCCCTAGTTCAAGTATTATGAGTAAAATATCTTTGCAAAGTTTGGGTTACTAATGTCTCGTTGCATCTTGTCTCTTCAACTTTCCTCCTAAATAATTCATACACAACCCATGCAAGTTGAACACACACACACACACACATACACACACAATGTTATTAATTTATGCGTTTTCACCAAAGGATACTTCACAAAAATAAAATTATATAAAAATTAAATAAAAATAATTAAATAATATGAGATTGCTCCTTACACTTGATATAAAGCACAGGGGCGAAAAAAGCATTATCGAAATTGGGCCACGCAAAACAAGCCCTTATTTTGATAATGCCCTCACCTTCGTGTTTTACTTTCCACTTCACACAATTTCTTGCCATGAGCGATTGTATAGGTAGTAGGTATGTGGCTTTGCCTTACACTTCCATAATTTCTTGCCATGAGCGATTGTAGGCACTAGGTAGGTACGTGATGATTAGAATTGCCCCCCCCCGGCAAGTAAGGAATGCAAGGACGGTGTGTGTCTTCTCATTACATGGCAACAAGACAAAAGGGGATGTGACAAAACACAAGTTCCAAGCTACAAAACACACACACACACACTCAACAGCCCCCTATTTTCATAAGGATTTTGAACATGTTGTTCCTTTACTCATCATTCAAGAGCAAAGCACAATAGATAGGCTAGGTAGGTAGTAAGTAGGCTGGCTGGGTTGAGACTTGAGACTTGAGACTTAAGGAGAGAGCTAATAATTACACTCTTATGAATGACTGGAGAGTGAATCCCAACAGCACTCAAGTCCTTTAGTATCACAATAAAAAAAAGTCAATTCATGTCCATTTTCTTCATTTTTGGTGAAATTTTGCCACTTGCTAACCAAGAAATTCAAGTGCCACTCATCCTACACACTAAATAAATAAATAAATAAAATTATGAAAAGATGTGCAAAAGTCACAAGATTTAGAGGGAAATTTTCTTTTGAAATTGCCATATTTTGATAATAGGTTCCCAGCAGGTTGCCAAAATATACTACAATGCTTTAAATTCTGTAATCAAATTTGGCTAATTCCTCTTGTAGATGATCATCAATGTGTCTACATTGCAAATTTTATTTTGAAAAAAAAACCTTGACGACCACCACCACCACCACCACCATTTTTTTCAATGAAATTGCATTACATATGTATATATCATCATCATCATCATCATCATCAAGAGATTATTATAAAAAAAGTTTGCCCAAGCAAGTTCTCTCTTTTTCATTTAAGTGTATAAAGTGTTCTATCTCATTTAAGGAATAATTCAATATGAGTAAAAGAAAAAAGGTGAGGGAATGCAAAAGAAGAAATTCTCATGATTCCCATGTGCATTCCCAAATCATGCCTTAACAAGTAGTGCCCAATTTTGTAAATTTATAACCACCCCAAAAAAAAAACAAAAAACAAAACTATTAATTACTTACAAAACTATTCCTAGCTTTATATGTTAAAGTCTAATTTTCATTCCCAAAAAAAATAAGCATGTGGATTTTTTTAACAAAATTATCCATTTGTGAAAGTAAACTAGTACTTTGTACTTCATATGTGAAATTCAAGGTGGTGAAAAATCTGGAGATTTGCACACAAGAAAAACTCCCCCCCATGTGCACCTAGCAACTAACTTAAACTAGCCTGGCTAGGCTTTTTTGGTTTCTCTATTACTTGCCCCCATTCCCCCCTGGGGCAGAACCTGGAGGACATGGAATCCTGGCTTTTCTTCCAAAGACTAGGTAAAACCCTAAACCCTAAACCCTAACCTAAACCCTACTAAGGAAAAGTAGGCTAAAGGTGGTGGAAGAAAGAGCTTCTTCTTCTAAGGTGTAGTGCCAAATCTTCTAAACCTAGAAGAAAGAAGGTAGCTTCCTGAAATTCTCCTGCTCAACAAAATCTTGGGGGGTGTCATACTAAACCTAAACCCTAAACCCTAAACATTCTAGGCCCCTACAATCAAGTGTAGGCTAGGTGGGGAAGGGGGGGTGTAATGCCTACCAAAATTTGAGACTAGAGGGGGGGTTGTACAAACTATTGTATTCCTTTCCTCTTTGCAATGAATTTTGTCTATTTGTGTCATTAACTACATAGATAAATAAATAAATAAATAAATAAATAATTGAGATAAGAGGTGGTCAATAGGAAGGAAGAAAAGGTTGTTGTTGTTGTTTGTGTAGGTAATAGATTTTCCATGAACATTTTGATGGATAAAATTTACCTAAGAAAATCTCCCCTCTTTTATATATATGTGTGTGTGTGAGTGTATAACTTTTCCCAAAGTTTGGGTGTGCAATAATTTTTATTTTATTTTTTACTATGTGCAAAATTTCAAATTGTTTTGAATTTTTTGAATTATTTCACAAATTCAATGGTTTTTTGAAAACAGTTGCCAAAAATTGAAAAAATCTACTTTTTTGCCAGATTAATAACATGGTTCAAGTAGGCAGCCCAAAATTGTATTGGGCTGGATTTATTTTTATTTTTTTCCTTTCATATATTTTTTAAGAGAGCCAAATTTGGCTAAATTAGCTTATCGATGATCACCACCTTGGCTACTTCAAAAAATTGAATTTTTTTTTGATGTGCAACAACAAATTAACTAACAAACAAACAAACAAAACGGGGAGAGGAGAAATTCAACAACAACAACACACCCCTCTTTTTACACATACTCAATTCACTAAACAAAGGGGGCTCAAAAATAGAGAAAATAACAAAAAAAACCCCAAGAAAAAAGGGGCAAGAAGGGGCCATTTAAGAAAGGGAGATAAATAAATAAATAAATAAATAAGCTCACTTTATTTACTTTCAAAAAATGGAAAATTACTTAATCTCATTACATTTTTCAAAAATTAAAATTAAAATTATTTAAAAATAAAAAATTTCCCACATGTTCCTTGACTTGAAGAAATAACCTAAGTTTTGCCCCCCCTCCCCCCATCCCCACAATCCCCCCTCTGTGGGAATTTCCCTACAACTTCCAGAGCTCATCAGTCTGCAGTCCTGGCACACTCATCCTTATTACCTATTATTATTATTGTTATTATTATTATTTAATTAGTTAATTATTTAATTAATTATTAATAATTATTACTATTAATTTGGTTTCCTAATCATTAAAATTGATTTCCCCTCCCTCCGTCAACTTGTGATTGCTGGCTCTCTGGCTTTTTCTTTTGCTCTCTTGTTCTTCTTTTTCCTCCCTTTCTTTTCCGCCTACACTGTGACTGAAACTCTCATCCCTAGCTTACTAACCTACCTACCTACCTACCTACCTATTAGGTTCTCGACACAAATGCACCCCTTCACTAGGTAGGCTGGTAGTGAGCACAAGGCCTCCTTTACTAGGTAGGTAGGTATTAGGCACTTGACATAAGGCCCCCTTCACTAGGTAGGTAGTAGGTACTGGACACAAAGACTCCATGACCAACTAGGTAGGTAGGTACAGGACACCATGGCCCCCTTCATAAGGCAGGTAGGTAAGTAATAGGTAGGTAGGTAGGTAGGTACAGGACACAAGGCCCCCTCCATAAGGCAGGTAGGTAAGTAATAGGTAGGTAGGTAGGTAGGTAGGTCGGTCGGTACTGGACACACAAGGTCCTGGCACACTCAAGCACAAGTCCACCTGCACTCGAGCGTGGAGACAGCAGACAAGAACCCCGCACAAGACAGACACGCACAGACACAAGAGAGGGAGAGGGAGAGAGAGAGCGCGCGCGCGCGCGCAAGAATCGACAACAACTCACTCTCTCTCGAGTAGTTGTACTCTGGTGGAGACTAGCAAAGAGTAGGACAAACAATGAGAGAGAGTCCAGTAGACATGAGAGAATGAGAGAGAGAGAGTTATAGAACCTCAAGAGTTTTACTCCCCGCACTGAAATTTGGGTACACTAGAAATCAAACAACCCTCAGCTTCTCTCTCTCTCTCTTTCTGTCTGATTCTTCTAGTTATTTTGTTTCCCCCCCCCACCCCCCCGCCTTATGAGTTTGTTTGTTTCCTCTCGGTAGTTATAGCTATGGTGCCGCCATGGTGCTCGTACCAGTTTCAACCTTGTATCCCTGGCTTGCTGCTGGTGCTGACCTGCAGTCTGATCGGCCAGCAGGTGCTCCCTAGAGAGACTGAGACTAGTCGCTGCAGTAGTAGTAGTAGTGGTGGTGGTGATGGTGGTGGTAGTAGAGCTAGTTCCCATGACTAGCAAGCAAGCTAGCTAGCCACTAGCAACAGTTAGCAGCAGCAGAAGCTGGGAACATTAGTGGGTTGAAGCTGGAGTTAGAAGTTGTACAAGGAAGTGTATATTAAGCAGCTAGTGCTAGTGTTGAAGGAGCTGCCAATGTAGTAGCTATTGGTGCAAGATTGATGTGTTGTGGTAGCTAGTGTTGTAGAGGTTGCAGACAACACTTATGGTAATGGGGTGGGCAAGAACGAACTGGATGTGGAGTAAGTAGCTGCAATTTGTTTTGTCGAAGTTTTGCAGTAACAAGAGTAAGAGTTGTAGCTGCGTGATGATGTTGGGGTCAGTTGCTAGAGGAGGAGGTGGAGGACGAGGACGAGGAGTTGTAGCCTGCAGCAGCAAGAGCGGAAGAAGATTGAGAAGTTGTTCCAGCAGCTAGCTAGTGGGACTAGACGTAATGGGGTTTAGCTGCTGCAGTTGTCGTGGTGGTGGTGAGCTGAGTCGAAGAGCTTCTTGAGGAGGAGAACAAGGACGAGGAGTAGTCATCAGTTGAGTATTGAGCTTGGTGATCGAGAACTGTATTAATCTCATGGCAGTATCTAGAGCTCCTGCAACTAGTGCTGCAGCGCGAAGGAATCAGCGACCGGCAGTGGGAGCTCACATCAACTCGGGAGTTTTGGATGTAAGCGGAGCGCCTGCAGCAGCTGCAGAGAGTCAGTGGAGAATAGGTCGCAGCATGTCTGGTAGGGGGCGCGACAGCTCGAGATCAGCTTCGTCTGCTGCTGCTGCCTTGGTCGATAGTAGCAGCGGTACAGGTATCAGCACAGCAGCAGCAGCAGCGTACTCCTCCACCACCGAAGGACTCATCTCTGGTAGCTGGTGCGGATGCGTGACGAGGTCGGGGGCATTGTCGCCTCCACCTCCGTCCTCGCGTACCAGCTCGCGTGCCGCCAAGAAAGACAAATCCGGAGAGATGAAGAGCGGGGATATAAGCGCGCTTGTGAAGAGCTTCGAGCGGTCAGTGACGCCGGGAGGTTCGCCTTTCCGTCCTCGTTTGTCGCCCGGGAAGGTCTCTCCACTTGTAGACGTTGTCCCCCCGCCACAAGCTGCTGCTGCTGCAGTTGTTGCAACCATGCCTCCAGCCGCCGTGTTCTCCATGTCTAGCAGCTACCACCTCCACCATCTCTCCAGCGAGAAATTGCAGAACAATATGGGAGTGTCGAGCTCTCCACCTGTGGAGTCCAAGTCTATCAAAGCTTCACCCACTCTGTTCGAGATGATGAGCCATGAGCAGCAGCAAGAAGTGCAAGGCGGAGGAGGACCCAAACCCATGACCTTGCACACCATCTCCCTCAGCCAGCAGCTCACCTTCCAGGAGAAGATGAAGAGCATCCTCGCAGGTAGGAAGCACTGCAGTGACGATGATAGTACTCTTCCCCTCTCCTTCTCCTTCTCCCTCACTGCCTGAAGAAGAAGCAATAACAAACTCAGCTATAGATAGAGAGCAGCTGCCAATACTCATCCTCTGCAACCTCTGCAGAACTTCAAAAACAGTTTGCACCAGCTCCAAGCTCATCAGATTCCTGACCCATTGCAGCAAATGAGAGAAAGAGAGGGATGACATTTCGGTTGGTGATCATGGTGTTTCCCAAGAATGCAGTTGTTGCAGAGAGAAACTGAATCTGTTTCTGTGTGTGTGTGTTTGCTGCATGGGTGTGGGGTATCATCTGCTGCCATCTCTCTCTCTGCCACCATGTGCTTGCTGTGCAACATGAGCAACAGGTTGCAGCAGCAGTCCAGGAAACCAGTTCAATGATGCAAGTACAAGTGATTTGCAGCTGACATTGAACAACAGGGAGGGTTACAGCATCACCATCAGTGTGCACCGCCATATCCTAGTCACACACAGCCGATTCTTTGCAGCAAAGCTTTCGGATTGCGGCTGGCCCACCAAGCAGCAACAGCAACGCTTGAACCCAAATCTGATTGAAATCACTGACATTGATGACATTGAAATCTACTTGGAGACGCTTCGACTCATGTATTGCCAGGATATCAAGCGCAGTCTTATGAAGGAGAATGTCCTTCGTGTTCTTGACATCCTCAAGGTACCTAATCCTCATTTCTTGACATCCTCTTGTTATTGACATCTTCAAGGTTACCCAATTGCAGTAGTTTGCAACAGTGTACACAGAAGTGATCTTTTTCAACTTTTGATTTTCATGAAGGAAGGATTGATTCTTTGCAGTTGATGGTTCTGACGTATTGTTTTTTCTCGGTGGGTGGGTGGGGGTGTGTGTGTTCTTTTGCCATCCAGCTATCAGCCCACATTATCTTTGAAGGTGGTGTGTTTGCATGCCTAGAATACCTAGAAGCTGTTCCATGGGCAGAGGATGAAGAAGCAAAGGTGACAGCTCTTTTAGGTCAACTGCAGTTGGAGAGTGTGGGTGTTGCTGCAGATGTCATGAAACGCTGTTCTGGACTTGACTCATCCAACTCAGAAGATGTGCTTGTTCGTCTGCTGCATGCTGTAACCAAAGGTAAAAAAGCACACCTGTCACTCCCCTCCCAAATGCCTACATTAGGGTCTGGAGATAGAAAGGACTACATGATTTGATGGTGTAATGGCATGCCAAGCTTTTGTTGTGCACTTGATGTGTTGAGATTTGTTTTGGTTTTCGTTGGTATTGCAACAACAACAACAACAAAAGGGACGGATGATAAAGCCCGAAGAGAAATGAAGGCACTTGTCTCTCGAATGTTGCGGGAGAATGTCACCCAGAACAACACAACGGTTGATGTAAGCAAAGAGAGCTTGTATCGAGCTTGTCATGGTTGCCTTGATTCTCTGCTTCACCTCTTCATGCAGGTATTGTTCACCATCTTTTTCCATCATGTGACTCTCAGTTCCAGGATTCTTTGGTTATATGGGAACATTGGTTTTCTACAACATTTGTTTGATTGACATCCATCCATCCCAGGAGCCAGTAACTATCACATCCCCGAACTCCAATCTTGTATTTTATGGAATGAGGTGATTTGATATAATGCTTTGTTTCTTCTGTTTTTTCTTTGCTTGCAGGCGAAAGGTGGTGACGATCGAGGAATGCTGCTTGAAATTGCTCGCCATGCAGACAACTTGCATTGGTTGGTTGATATTCTTATAGACCGTCGCATTGCTGATGACTTCATCCGTATGTGGGCTCACCAAGCCGAGCTTGCAGCCTTGCACACACAAGTCCCTGTCATGTTCCGTTATGAAGTCAGCCGCCTCACAGCTCGCCTCTGCATTGCTATTGGCAAGGGACAGGTAACTTTGGTCATCGAGTTGTGATTTTTTTGTCATTGGGTTGGTGGGCTTCCAAGACTGTCTTCCTTGAACATTGAGAGGCAATTTCTTTTGTGCCATTTCTTGTGGGTACTTGTATACCTGAGAAAGAAAGGAGTATCAAAGTTGAAACCAAAGTTACTACAAAAGCATCACTGCTTGCAGTGATGCTAACAAATCTTCTCGACTAATGGGTGTGTGCACTGGGATGGATGCATAACAGGTGCTATCTCCAAAGGATGTGCGGTTCCTGTTGTTGCAGACATGGTTGCAACCTTTGGTAGAGGACTTTGGATGGATGCAAAGATGTTGCCGCAATCTGGACAAGAAGGTGGTGGAGGAAGGAATCAGTCAAACAATTCTTACCCTCTCCATGAAACAGCAGCAAACCATTCTTCTCTCCTGGTTTGATCGCTTCTCTACCTCTGGTGATGATTGCCCAAACCTGCAGAAAGCTTTCGAGGTCTGGTGGCGGAGGACTTTCACACGCCCATGCTTGGAAGATGATGTGGGTGGCACTCAACCATGATTCTCTCAGTATTGAGAGTTGATTTCTTTGGGCTTTTCATGAGGTCTTCTTCAATCCACAAAACTACTAGATACTTCAAACTAGTGTTGTAAAAAAAACAAACTTGATGAATCTGCCAGCTAGCTAGCATGCTAGGTGTTTTGTTCAGAGCTGCAAAATTCTCTGGGGCTTACTCAAAACAGCAGATTGTCTGTAATGTACTGTTGTTGTCCACTAGTCTGATCTTGCAGACAGTGGTGAACTGGTGAGACATGGGTTCTTGAAGAAAGAGACTTTGTGAAAACATTCATGGAGGGGTAAACTTATGGATATGAAAGGGGAGTGGGGGGTCTGGTCCGCAAGCAACATCTGGTTGGAAATTTGGAGATTGGAGAGGAAAGAAAGGAGCTCGCAATAAAGCGCAAGCGAGTGTGAGTAGTGATGATGATGATGATGATGATGTCTATGGCCAAAGAAGTTGTTGGCAGTTACTGTTGAATTTTTCCAAAGGTGCATCTGTATGAGTTTGGAGGGGTTAAGGTGTGCAACAAACACCCTTCAAAAAAGAAACTTGAAACAGTCAAGTATTCTTCAAGAGTTTCTCAGCAATCTTGGCATCATCAGCTGTGTTTTTGGAACATTGCAACTATCTGTTGAAGAAGCAAGAGATTTCTAGTCCTGTAATTGAGCTGGGATACATGGGGTCAGCAACAGCTGATACGCACAAACTATCCATCTTTGAAATCCTGATGAAGTTGTTTAGGATTTGAAGCTCTAAGGTGTTGGTGAACACTTATGACAAAAAAAAATTGCCCTTGTTTTTTCCTGAATGTGTGATCAGGAGATGCCATGTAAAACATAAAACTCTCTCTTTTGTGGGCAAGAAGACTCTCCAGGCGGGCCTGTAAACACTGGAAAAATGCAAACATTTGAAACGCTGGAAAAAAGGTCCAGATGCAGCATCTCTTGTACTCTCTGTCCAATTTTATAATATGTTTTAAGAGTAAATTGGTTACTTTTCTGTTTTTTGGGTTGTCACCACTCCCATCATCAGATGCTGTGTGAGGGGACTGGAACTCAGTTAGTTCTCAGTTCTCAGGTGTATGATTTTTTTGCCTTTGGCTGCCTCCCTCACCATGTATCTGCTGTTACCCTCCCGGTCTCTCAAATTTTGAGATGGTGCTTGTTCACCTTGTTTCTCGCACATCAACTGTTTTCTTCACATTCAAAGGATGTTGTCAAGCTTTGCCAAAACGTCAACAAAACTTCGGAAAGGTTCTCCACTGTCAAAAGGTGTCAAAAGTTGTCATCACATGTGCACAACGAAAACAAACACCACTTGCATGAAATCAAGCTCTTTGGCAAGGGTGTAAGTAATAATTAAATGACTTTGAAATTTGCACCAATGCTGTTCTGAGTTTTTCCTATTGCTTCTGGACCATCTGTTCATTTCATTGGGAATTTGTGTCCCAAGCTAGTCATTGCCATTCATGATGAAATTCTCAATGAAGTAAGTCCTCGGGGATTTTGTGGCCAGAGTCAGTCATTGCCATTCAGGTCAATTGAGCACCCTTGTCCAGCTTGCAACTGACAAAATGAAATGTGATGGGTATGATACTTTCAAACACTTTTAGTGGTAATGACACTTCTTCTGCTGAAGGAAGAATGACAGGCACTCAAAACTCGGTCTTGTCATGTTTTTCTTCATTTCATGTTGGCTGGATCTGACAGAAATGGTTACCTTCAAACTGCTTATTGCCGACTTTTTCTTTGCATACATGGTATATCAACAACACCCAACTGTACAAAATTTAAGAAGTTTTGCTGACAATCTATGAATGGGTCGTGTACAGAGAAAGATGTAATTTGGGACCATGCAATGCAGCAGGTTGTTGTTGCACTTTTAGCTGGCCTGAAATTTACTCTACTCCTCCTGCCATGGGGTAAGGAGGGTCATGTACAGACTCCAGAGATGATGTAAATTTGTGACATTCAGGTTGCACTTTTTAGCTGGGGAATTCTCCTCCTCGGTACAGTACCCAAAAATGTGAGGATCGAAGCAAACATGTCTTCCTTGTGTGAAGATGAAAGCTAGATATGCAAAGTCTGAAGATAGATAATGCACTAGTGTACCTCCTCTTAATAAAGAGCTTGCACTCAAAAGGGCTTTCTTTTACTGTGCATTGGAACCAAAAGTCAAGGCACATGTGATGATCATCACAACCCCCTCAAGTGTATATATATATACCCTTACCCTATAAACCCCAAACCCTAAACCCTTGGCAGCTTCCACACTAAACAATTATATTATTTTTAGAAATGTTAAAATTTCTAAATAAAACGTAAAAAATTTGTGACGGAGAAAATTATTGAAATCCTCAAGAGTATTCTATTTGTTGAAATGAAAATTTCAAAATGAAATTTAATTATTTGACAAGCATGTGTCTAAAGCTGCCAAGGTTGTTGTAGTAGTACTACTAAGGTATTAAAAATAAATAAAATCTATGAGAGTGTAGAGAGAAACTCCACAATAACAACACCAATGCCATTTTTGTGTCAATTTATGCCAAAACCAAAACTAACAAGGACATCAATGATGTAGTCATAACACCTTATGAGTGAGCAAGCAAGCGAGCGTTCACTCACAAAGTTATCAAACCATCATCATCATCATCATCATAAGGAATCAAAACCATTCGCGTCATTGTCTTCGCCATGAATAGCAATGACTAAGTTACCATGATTCACTCCCCAATATGAATTCATCAACCCTCAAGTGTAGTAGAGTTTACATCGGGGTTCTTGTTCTTTTTGCAATTGTGTGATGTAGCTAGCTAGCCACATTGGTGATCATCCACAAGAGGAATTAGCACACATTCCTTTGTGAGAATACCCCTGATAGAGTGGAATCTCATAAGTTGTTGCAAAATGAAAGGGGTTCGGGGTGTAAGGGAGGGTTTAAAAGAATTTATTTTTTTTGGGCGCTTGCATTAAGTTGGGAATGTGTACAATAAAGCCTAAGAGGGAGGGGTGAGGGTGGAGGGTGGAAGGGTATTTGGGAATGTCCCAAACTTGTTAGCCTTACCCTAGGCAATGCATGAGGTGAACCTCTTAATGTAAGACCAAAGATTAGTAAAGATCACAAGTCATTAAGGAGTAGGGGAAACCATTGTACTATTATTCAACAAATGAAATGTGTAATATGTCACAATGTCTAGCAAAAGTTTGATTATGTTGCACACAAAAATACCCATGATCTATTATATAATTACAACATGGTGTGTGTGTGTGTGTCTATCTTTTACTTATCTTTTATTTTATTTTTTCTCTGACGTCATTTCGCTTTCATTACCTCTTTGGCGTAATTCCATTGGCTCCCGTTCCCTGTGGAGTGTTTTGGGGGGTGGGGGAAGGGAGAGCCCGGTGAAGCACGGGGCGAGGGGGGCCAGCACGGGTGGCGGGGGCTAGCAGGGGGGGGCCAGCACGGGCGGGGGGGGGAAGGACCGGGCGAGGCAGGGCAAGGGGGGACCTGTATCTAATCAAACAAAAATACAATTTTTTTAAAAAATTATTTTCATTATAAAACATATTAAGAAAACTATAATCTTTTTTTTTAAAAGAAAATAAATTAATAATATATACATAAAAACAAAAAAATGAAGATAGACAAAAAAAATTTTTTTTAAAAAACATGAAACAAATAAAAAAACTATAAAAAAGGAATGGAAACAAATGAAACAAGGAAAGGGAAATACAATAAAAAAAATTTAAAAGAAAAAAATTCCAAAAATGAAAAAATCAAACAAAGAATAAAAAATAAGAAAAGCCCTACTTGAAAAAAAATGAGGTGTGTCTTCTTTCTCCAAACTTCAAACTTGCATCCAAATATATATATATATATATATATATATATATATATATATATATATATATATAAAACAATAATAAAAATAAAAAATACATAAAAATAAAAATAAAAAAGTTAAAAGTTTCTAAAACATGAACCAAGGTGGCAGAAGGCCACGGGCACCCACTAGTAAGAAAAGGTTACTTATGTACAACAAGGACCACGACACAATTAACATGACTAGACACATTACCTCATAACACTCATAGGTGTTGACTTTATACAAAACAAGAAAAAGTGCTTCAAATGTAGCACTTAATGTTCAACAACCTTTCAAGAGAAGAAAAAAACTAATTGCAACCTCTATTTAATTTCTTTAACAATGGTGTGTTTTACAAATAACCTTACCCTACTCAAAAAACATTTCTTAAGGACTTGACTTTGTACATTATTAAAGGGTATTGACCTTTGAACTTTACCAAGAACATATGACTCAGGAGATTGGTCTTTTGGCAATGTGGTCAAGTTGTGTTTTCAAGCAAACAACTTTTTCAAATGGAGTAATCCCTAACATGGTCAAAAAGACCATGGAATAACATGTTCTTCTTACCTTTGTTGAAACTACAATAATCATTGCAATTTTTTGACCTTTGAATGTCATGAGGTGGGTTCAATACCTTTGGTTTGGTTATCAATTATATTAATAAAAATGCAAACTATGTCATGTAGCAATAGGCATTTTTTAAATTCATGAAACTTTATGGGCTACCATGGTTATATAATTGAAAGACTTATCTGCTCAATTTGGTTTATGTGACAAGGTCATATCGTAAGTGAAAGACAAAGGTGTCAATTTGAACACCCTCACAATTGCAATGACAAACATAATGTCATACACTTTGTTCATGTTAACAATGCCTTATTTTGCCACATGTTATGTTCATGCAATTTCCAAATATTGTCACTATGTTACTTATGATTTTAAAATGTGTTGGAATGAAAAACATTTCAATCAAAAAACCATAATCTCCTCTTCAAAAGACCATTACATGGACAAAAAAAAATGAGCAAAAAACTTGTAGAGATGCATCTTTTTGCCCTTAAAAGTTGAAAACTTATGTCAAGATTCTATTTGCATCCAAAGTCATTTTTTTCAAAGAAACCTTGGAATTCAAGGATGTCATCAATCTATGTTATTTGCAACAAACCATTACCTTGCAAAACATACCAATTTTGACTATGAACTTTTACATCTTAATAATTGCATGAAATATGAAATTTTGAATGTGGTAAAACCATTTATGGGTTTTGTTACATCCTATCAACCAATGAATTCACATAACATGTTTGTGCTTATGGTAAACCCACTTGATTTAAAAATCATAACTTATTATACATTTTTTGGGCTTTGATACAACCTACACATATTACCATAGTTTATAGTTGTGAAAATTTGATGCCTTTTTTGATGATTTTCTATAATATGCTGACATCAATTGTTGTTGTTGTTGAACCTATTGCTATTGTTGCATTCACATTAGGTGTCTTTGGATGTTTGGCTTCATATGAAAAAGATGTATTGGGGTTTTTTTAAGTAAAAATACATTTGTTTAAAAGAATTCTTATGCCGATTGTCCTATTTAATCTTTTGATTTGATCAACAAAACATGAAGGGTAATTTTCAAACATTGCATTTTTGAATGTCAATTCATGGGCATTGTAGGATCCCATATAAAAATTGAAAAGATGTTTAGTATGGCAATGGTCATCATTAGTTTAAAACAATGTCAACTTAACATTGACAACTTGGACAATTGGGTTTTGATCATGAAGAATTGGCCAAATCAAGATCCCATTTCTAGGTGTTCAAATGCTTTACAATTCAAATCAATTAAGGAATACTTAGAAATTGAAGATTGTTTTGTTGAAGAGAATGAAAAAATGATTATTAATTTAATTCATTTGAAAAATATTGAAGCAACATTAGTGGTAGCAGATAAAATTGCTCTAGTAGTTGATTTTTGTCTATTTTTAGTATGCTTTAAAGTGAGAAGGTCTAAATATTGTGCAGGTGGGCATTATGATGGAGTTCCCAAAATGTAAATTAGTTCAATGATGAAACGATTAAAAATGTTTAGCAATTTGCTATCAATCTTGGAACAATTGGTCATTGTTTGTTTTGATTGGATATGCTTTAAAATAACACATCCCAATCTAATTGATATTTGTTGATGGGTTATGCCTTGAGATAATTAACTAAAAGAAAATGTTAATTTTTGATTAAAAAAAATTTGTAATCAACACATGTCACTAAAATTTCATTAATTGCATAAGTGGAATCACATAATGACTAGTTGCAAATGATGATTCACTATGATGTTAGCACATTTTGCATGGATGATCTATACAATCAACATATACAATTTCATATGTTGACCATTCATATACAATTTGCAATTAATCCCTTTTTTTGCAACCAAAATATAGCCCCCACACATATTTTCATTTGGTGCAATCAAAATTTTCCACTTGGCACAATCAAAATATGCCATATGGAATTTAAAAACTAAAAATTTCAATTTATGTAGGTAGGTTCACAAATAAAAAGTACATAGGTAGATAGATTTGGGTAAGTAAACAAGTAGGTAGAGAATATATAAGTAAATTAGATTTTTAATATAATTTTGTGTTTAACTTTTTAAGGTCAAGCCATTTTATTTGTTCATCCCAAATAACATGTACTTTTTAATGTTGTTTGTGTGTTTCCAATGTTTCAAATGCATTTCTTTACATAATTTACAATAAAAATGAAGGACAAAACTTTTTGGATAAATTTTATAATCACAACTTAGTCATAAATTGGGTTGGGACTAAAAACATTTATCCCATATCTTTTTTTTAAAATTTCAATGTTGCAAATTATATAATTAGATGTGTACAACAAACATTTTAATCATAAATTAAATTAAGACCCCCTTAGGCTTTACATACCTACCCGACTTACCTTGTTAAATATTTATGTACCCACCTAACATATTCACCTACCTCCCTACCCTACCAACCTGATTAATAGAAACGTATATATATAATCAACTTAAAACACTGCCTACCAACTCATACCTCACCTAACTAATTACTTATTAATCTAATTTACTACATACTAATCAATAAAATTTATTAATTAAAATAACCTTTGTCACATCTAGGTTAAGTTCACATGGCATTTATGTTCAAACATAATTAAACCTTGGCTAAGAGTTTGTTAAACATTGATTAAATTAAAACGGACTAAAGGTCGACTAACCATTACTTAAACAAAAAATTGATTGGTTGGTTGGTTAAATATTAGTTAAGTTAGAATTTGGTTTAAATTGGTTAAACGTTGAATAATTAAAAATCTGGTTAAACATTGGTTAAACCAACTTTTTGTTAAACATTGGTACCTCATCTAAATTAAAGTTTGGGTAAACAAACATTTAACTAAATATGTGATAAATTTAACTAAACCTTGGTGAAATAAAGACTTGGTTAGACATTGATTAAACCAAAAATTGACTAAACATTACTTAAACTAAAAGCTAGTTGAACCATGATTAACCTTGACTAAATATTGAAGACCTTCCAAATTGGCTAAACCATGAATAAATATTGACTAAATTACAACTTGGCTAAACTTTAAGAAAATAAAAAATTGGCTAGCCTCTAGAAAATTTAAAATGTGACAAAATTAAAAGATTGCAATAAATATGTAATTTTAAATAGATATTAATTAGATTTCTATCAAGGATCAAATAATTGACTGAATAATCAAAATAAAATTTTAAGTATAAATATTAATAATTAATAATTAATGATCAATTAATAACATATAAATATTAATATCAATAAATTGATTGATGGGTAATAACTAGTTTCTATTAAACTTAATATATAGTTAATGTCTAATAATCACATTTTCTTATATACTTAATTTACAAATCGAATAATTAGCCTAATTTAATTACCTATTTACATACATATCTATCTAGTATCTATTTATTTATTTAACTAATTTCCTAACCTAACTAACCCATCACCAATATATACAAAATATATATTTGAACTGCCATAAATATAATATAGTTTATAAATGTATTCCAAAACATTGTAATGCACATAACAAATATAGTAGACCACATAGAGGCAACCAAGTTGTGAATACTTTTGCAACTAATTTGATATAAAGGTCTCTTTTTGAATGAAAAGCCCCAAAAATTAGTCAACATGGAAATATGAAAAAAATTATAATTGTAAATTAGTTGCACCGTAGTTGCAAGATTGAAAACAATTGATGACTAGTTGTAAAAATGACAAAACATAGCTGGAAATGACAATTAATCACATATAATCACAAATTGGATGGTTACATAATACAAGATTTTGAAATATATAATAAATCCCAATTTGATGCCACTTGATGAAGTTAGGCCCAATTTATAAACATTTTCCACTTTACATCCATTTTGTAATTAAAGGACAAACTTTAATTGAGGTTAAGGAGATTCCAATAAAACATTGTGAGAGCTTGCATATATAATCCATCAACTATTTACAAATTTTTCTTAACCTCAATGAGGATTTCACACCATATTTATTGGCTATGACAAAACATTAGTGGGGGATTATGATGGTTTTGAATGTAATTTTGTGACATGCAAGTTGGGTTGATGTTTGAAAGGCATATCATTTATGCAAATATAATATGCATGCCTAAATATACATTAAAAATTTGGTTTATGTGCATGTCCAAACGGCTTGATTGTGCAAAGAAAAAAAAATACAATCTTAAGCCCTATGGACTTGACATATACATATTTTTCAAAATGCCTTGCCAATAAGGTATGGTTAAAAATATATACCTGACCAACATGGGCTATTACCATTAACTAATGTTGGTTAGATATTGACTTTTGACCTCAGTAATTGGTTGGGTATGTGACAAGGTATTTGAAAATTCACTTGTGTAATTAAAAATTTTGATGAGAAATTTTTGATGATGATGAGTTAAAATATCCTTTTTTAAAAAAATAAATTTGTAACCACTTGTTATGAGAATGTGTTGATCCTATATATTTATGAGCAAATTTATGTCTTACCTATGTTTTGACCATGAAAAACTTGCATTCCATGTATATAGTTTATTTATAAACCAATGTTGTCAAGGTAAGTGTAAATACATATATGAATATAAATATATATATATATATATATAAGTGTGTGCAAAATCTTATCACTTGTGTAAATAAATTCTTTTACACTTACCCTACTCATGGTATAAATAATTGTTTCTTTAAAACAAGGGGAGTGCATAATTATTTTTCAATTACACTTTGATGGCCTCATCAAAATGTTTCATATAAATGCCTTTTAAGGCATGTAAGTAATTACATTTATCATAGACCCCTAGCAATTATACCTATTGCAATCCACGTTAATAAGTTGTGGGTGCAACCCCATCATGCATGCATACATACATACATCCCAAAGTTCAATGTTTTTTTTGTTTTTTTGTTTTTTTTTTTGTGCAATGGGCCAATTTGGTTGGGCCTTTAAGAAAAAAAATAAAATCTAACTCTTTCAATACTCCCTCAAATAAATAGAAGCTTTTATTACCAAATTGTATTAGGGTATTATTGTGATTCATGTTAATTAGTTTAATTAGTTGTGATGGATCTTGAAACTCTCTTTTTTTTTTGGGAGGCACCATGTTAGTTTTATTGATCTATCATTAAAAAAAACCGAGGAAACTTTGAGAATGTTCTAGAAATCCATTGGCTCCAATGTTGACATTTTTGGCACAAAAATTTCCTTTTAAAAAAAAACAAAATTATACAAATTTTCACGATGAGTAAATCATCTACATTTACAAATTTTTAGATCGTTTAAAATTAATTTACATAATTTACACTTACATGAAAGGTATGTCTAAAAACCATATGCATGCCCAACACTCCTATAAACCTTAAATCCTCTTTGTCATTACAAACCAAAGCCTACGGATTTTTTTAAACCTAAACCCAAAACCTACCTTGGGCATTATATGCAATTAGTTTATAGGTTGAGTATTTTTTTAAATTAATCCTTTTGCAAAATGGAGGGTATTAGATCATTCTTAGACAATTATTTTTAAAAAACATGCAAAATAGGTGGGTATTGTGACTTGTCGAATTAATACTTGAAGAAATCGATAATAATCAAGATATATTGTATTAGAAACCCAAATTGATACCAAGTGGGTTCCATTTATTTGTTTTTCAAGAGCCAAATATTTGATACCCTACATGATTAAGAAAAAAAAAAAAACCAAAATCCAAGAACCTACTTGGCCGACCATTAAACAAAATCTAATTAAACTTTTAAAGATATTACATATATAAGTAAGTGTATTATTTTATTTTATTTTTATTTTTTATTTTTTTCTATTTAGAAAAAAAATCCCTCCTACACTCCAAAGTAGCCCATGAGAATCAAAAGAAGGGAGAAAGCTAGGTCTCCACATTGGCCTAAGATCCTTCCCCACTTCCTTTAGGCCTTAAGGAAATAGGCGTAAGACCCGTCCCCGTCCCCGTCGCCCCTTATATCCCCTGAGTATCCTGGTGTAGGGGCGGAATATTCCGGAATCTAATGTGTGGCTCCAAACAGGTACCTAGAAGTACCTACACTAGAAAAAAAAAAAAAGTGTCCAGGCGGGAGGTGCGAGCGAACAGGTACCTAAGCAGCCTGTGACCGAACAGAATCGACAGCCGTCGGATCCCAGATTTGGACGGTCAGAAGCGCAGGTGGGGTTGGTCTTCCCAGCCAGCAAGCAGCAAGGCGCTTTGTGTCTGTTTCTGAGGGGAAGACGAAGATGGTAATGGCGACGAGGACGCTCCAGGACTTCCTTTGGTCGTTGCCTCCTTCGCGATCTTGGCTTCTTCTTTCTGCTGCTGCTGCTGCTGTCGTTACCGTCTTGCAGCGGCCGCTGCTTGCAACAACAACAACAACAACAAAAAGAATAAACAATAATGCCGAGGAAACAGCAACAAGTGAAGAAGAATATTAAACAGCTGCAGGAAGCAGCTTTGAGTAAGAGCTTTGTATCGGAGAAGAGGTCGACGACGACGAAGCATCGTGATGATGATGATGATGATGATTATAATAATGATGATGACCTAGGCCGTCGCATGGACCAAGGGGAGAAGAAGGCCGTGGTAGTAGAGGCGGAGGAGCAAGCGGCTATGGCGGCGGCTGCAGCGGCGGCAGTAGATGATGCAAAGAAGAGGAGCGTGCAGAGCAGGGAGAGTAGTGATGTGTCTGAGTCGGAGGATGAAGGCACCGAGGATTATAGAAAGGGTGGATACCATCCCGTCAGACTTGGGGACTGGTTCAAACAAGGCCGTTATGTCGTGCAGCGTAAGCTGGGATGGGGCCATTTCTCTACAGTTTGGCTTGCCTGGGACACTCAAGAGAAGGTGAAGCTCTGCCTGCCTGCCTTTGTGCTGTTCCCTCGCCTTGCCTTGCCTTTTGCCCTCTCCCCAGTATCGATAGATTCGTGGTTTTGTTTGCTTCCACGGATCAGGTTTTATTAGGGTTTTGAAAGCTTCGAAAGATTGCGCTGGAGAAGGGGGGATCTATCACATTCTTGCCTTATGTCAGATGGAGTGAGTGATGATATGCAGTGAGAGGATTTATGCTGCCTGCCACCGAAGGGAACGAAGGCAGATAGGCGTTTGGTCACAATGTAGTTCAAAAGAAAACCCTAGCCTAGAACATGAAACGAATCCCCGATGAACAAAGAACGTGATTACAATGAATGAGATCTCTGGACTGGATCACAACGGTAAACACATTGTTGTTGAATGGATTTGATTCACGGTGCCATTGGGTGCCATTGAGTAGAAGACAAATCACAGTGGAACAGCAGCAGCCAGCACTGCATAAGGAAGCTGACACTGAAGAACATGAGAGAATAATCCTATTGCAATGATTAGGTCTTAGTGTTTGAAGAACTGGAACCACAAATGTAAGATGTTTCTTCTTTTGCTGCAGCATTGGATTATTTGTAATCTTTTTCTAAAAATGTGATGGTATCTGATGGATGCAAAGGGATGATGTGATGTGGTGGTGGTGGTGGTGGAAACAGAGATTTGTAGCACTCAAGGTGCAGAAAAGTGCTCAGCATTACATGGAAGCAGCGATCGATGAGGTCACCATCCTGAAACAGATTGCAGAAGGAGACCCTGAGGATTGTAAGGGTGTTGTGAAATTGTTGGATCATTTCAAACATGCAGGGCCCAATGGCAATCACGTATGTATGGTGTTTGAGTACCTGGGAGACAACCTTCTGACTCTCATCAAACATTACAATTACAGGGGTTTGCCACTTCACATGGTAAAGCAGGTAGCAAGCCAGATACTTGTTGGCCTTGACTATCTCCATCACCAACTTTCCATCATCCACACAGACTTGAAGCCTGAGAATGTGCTCCTTCTGTCTCCTATAAACCCTGCAAAACATGTAGACAATTTAGGGAATGTGCAAAATGGAATTCCTGTAGAGAATCGAACTATGATGCAGTCTGGGTTTGATGGAAGTGATGTTAGAATAGCTCCTTCAGCACTGTCGAAAAGTCAGAAGAAGAAGCAGAAGCTGAAAAGAAGGGCAAAGAAGGTAGACATAAACCTTTCAAACCCAACTGTTGTTGGTACAGAGGAAAATGTGGCAAACAATTCAAGGGAAGGCTTGAGGGATGTTGAACCAGTGCCTGCAGAGGCTGCAGATTCAAGGGACACACTTTGCAAAGACGAAATTCATGAAAAATGTGTTGAGGAAACTGAGACAGAGCATGAAGTGTCATCACCTGCTGAGCAACTGTTGCCAAATTCTGCCCAGAGTTGTATCCCCTCAAGGGAGCTCAAGGAGTTGGACTTGCGATGTAAAATAGTGGATTTGGGAAATGCATGCTGGACTTACAAACAGTTCACTAGCGACATTCAAACTCGGCAGTATCGGTGTCCTGAGGTTCTCTTGGGGTCAAAGTATTCAACTTCGGCTGATATGTGGTCATTTGCATGTATTGTATTTGAGCTAGCTACAGGAGATGTCCTATTTGATCCACGTAGTGGAGAGGACTTCGACAGGGATGAGGTTAGTAAATTTTTTCTAGTTAAATTTCCCTTGAGCAACTGCCGCTTACACCTTGTCACATGTGTAAGATTCTGTTGTTAAATGGAGGATAGATAGCATCTGCACATGTTTTGTTCAACAAAGTTTGTAATATGAAGCAGAAGAGTGAACTGCACATCCTATTGTATTGATGCAGGATCACTTGGCACTCATGATGGAATTGCTAGGCCGTATGCCTCGTAAGGTGTGTCTTTCCTCCTGGCTTGTTTTCACTACTTGTATTCTTCTTCACACTGCTTTACTTTGCTATGATATATATTTGTTTGAGCCTGTTGAGACTGTATGGCATGTGTGATTGAATTTGGGAGTTTAGAATGGATTTTGTTGCAGTTGCAATTTTGAAGGTTTCTTTCCTGACATCTTGGTTTCAGGTTGCCTTAGGGGGACGGTATTCACGTGATTATATCAATCGGCATGGTGATCTAAGGCACATACGAAAATTGCGGTATTGGCCCCTAGACAGAGTACTAATTGAGAAGTATGACTTTTTGGAGAAGGATGCACAGGAGTTGTGTGACTTTCTTGTGCCAGTGCTGGATTTTGTGCCAGAGAAGCGACCTACAGCTGGGCAATGCTTACTTCATCCATGGCTTCTGTTAGCACCACAGCAGCTAATAGAGAAGGAAAGTAATGGGGCCTGTGATGCAGTGCAAGAAGGGCTCCGCAACATTGCTCTTGCAGGTGTGCTAGTGGATGTATCCTCCAAGGCTTCTATTGGCCCAAGTAAGCTACTGGGCAGAGAAGGTGGTCATGTCTCATAAGTTAAACCTGTTATCTCTCATTACACATTCAATTGTGCCCAACTCCGAATGTAGGTGCTAGAGCTTCTACTTGAGTGCACTCCTTTTGAAGTATTGCAACTCCTTTCTGTGAACTGCAGCTCTCAAGCCTTCACAGTGAACAGGATTTTTGCAAGCAGCTTCCACGGATAATTATGAAAGGGGGTGTCTGCTGATGCCATTGTAGATGTACGAGGATTGCCCTTCCTTTTGACACAATGATTGGATTGTTGAGCTGGTATTTTCATGTTTGAGCAAGCACATAATGTCAATATGGGAGAGTTCCACATCATTTATTACCACCCATTGTTTTCAGCAAGGCACCTATGTCATAAAGGCATCCATATATTTGGGGTCTCTTGATCCAGTCACATGTCCCTCACAGCATACAACTGAAAGACTGTGTGTGTACTGTTTTGGAGTATAATTGATGTTTTGGGAGGTGATGCTAATAAGTTCATGGACCCTAATAATATGAAGTCTCTCTGCGAACATAAGAAAAATGCTTGGCAGATCATACTTATGTCTCAAACTTGTATGGCCCTGTGGAATTGTGGACAACAGACAATACAATCTCCACATTCTTGTATAGCCAGGAAAATCTCACTGTAGCTGGGACAATCTCACTGTAGCTGGGACAGTACTCTGATTGTCTATTTCCAATATACTAGGCACCTGTATCGAGGTTGATAACAGTTGACGTGGTACAATCTGTACCATGTCTAGGATGCCAATAGTGAAGCTAAGTTTGCACATTGAAATGTTGAGGTGTTTTGTTCTGTAGTTCTAGGCGCAACAGGAGCACTGACCTGTGAGTGAAGAGAGATGGAGGGATTTGTGAATGCAGTTTAGTGAATACACCCTGCCCTAAGTTTGCAAGTGCATGATCTGGATGCCGCTTCAATGAAGAGATCTGTGAACCTGACTGCAAGCAGACCGGTAATCCAGACAAGAGGTGCACACTCTCAGCTCCAATTGCCCAATTTAAGAATCTGAAATTTCATTAGTTGCAAGGAGTACATATCCCAATTGCTTTTAAATTATTGAATGATATAGTTGATAGATGTCAATATTTTAGATGTGGAGTCTTTAGTATTATTATTCCAATTTCCACCCGCTTTTGTGGGTCAAATGCATGTCGGTGTTGTGTTCAAGGTATTTAGAAAGACATGTTATACATTTGTAACATATCTTGGTGCTTGCATTGGATTTGCAAACCCAATGTTTTCAAATGTATATTATTTCAATTCTTTCATTTTGTTTGGTTATGTTTGGAAAACGAATGAACACCTTGTCAAGGTTGTTGTCTCATCCCTTATGTAGTTCATCAGCCTTGTCAAAATTATGATTATAAGTGGTGTAAGTTCATAAGTAAGTTATCATAGGTAAGTCATCAATGTTTAAATATTAATACCAAAAAACATAAAATAAAAAATAAAAGTAATTTTAATTTAAAAAAACTCTATAATCAGTTGTCTCAATTGGTTAATTGATAATTCACCCTTATAATAAATGGTTATTAACCCAATTTTTGTTTATACCTTATTTGGCACCCACAAGTTTTGATATTGATAACCTGTTTGGTTCCAAAAAAATATTTGGTTATTAAAAAAGAGAAATATTCTGTATTTTCTTTCATTTGCTCCCATTGAAATCAGTGTTTTTTGTTCTCATTTTTTTTTCAATTAAAAAAATAATGTAGCTGAAGTGGTGATCATCCAAAAGACAGTTTAGCCAAATTTGGCTATAAACAGGATTTTGAGGGTTAAAAACATTTAAAGCATCCTTCACATTTTTTCATTACCATACTAGAACCCAACAGAGAAATCTCGTAATTTTTCCACCAAAAAAAAAAAAACAAAACAAAACAAAAAGGCAAGTAGAAAACGAAAAAAACATATTTTAGCCATTTTGAATTTTCTTGCCAAGTGGCTAAATTCAGCCAGAAATCTAAAATCCCTACTAGCTGGCAAATGATTGACTTTTTGCCATGCATCATTATAATGGCGATTCCCAAGCATTAAAAAGTGTAGAATTCCACAAAAAGCAGAAAATTCCTAGCATAAACAACCACCTAAAAATGATCAATGTATAAAAACACATTATTTGCTATATTATATTAAATTAAATCTTAATATTCCCTTTTGTTTTAATCCATGAGGGAAAAAAAATTGACACCGAAAATGTTTTAGACCAATTTAATAATTGTGCATTTTATTAGTATGATTCACTTACTTACAAAAGTTATGTTTGTCACAACTCATAATTTACATATTTGGGACTTTCTTTTTGGGAAATTATGTTCAGCTATGCTTTCATGATAAAATTTCCTACAAATTCTCAACAAAAATTTTAATTAATGAAGAGCTTAATATTATTCATAAATTGTTATAATTCATCAAATATTACGGAATTTTAGCAAATTTGCAAATTTGAATGTTGTTATGTGAAGACAAAAGAACACACAAAAAGAAGTCTTTTGTGTGTGTTGTGCAAACTTTTCTAGAGCATGCATCAAACTTAACCTCGTCTAGCTTGTACTACTCTTCTTGTAACTTGAACCTCTTTGTGGTAAGATTATCTTCAAGATGAGATCATCTTTGGGTGTTTCATAAATTTTGTTTAAATTACTTTTTTTGCCTTAACTAGGGAGATAATTGTACACATGATATGATTAATCAAGCTTACGATTAATTAAGCTCAATTTGTTTCTTAAACACCAATTTTCTACTTGTCAATAATACTTAAAACACTTTACTTTTTACTTTTACTTTTTCTTTTCCCAAACTTGGTATGATATGAAATGGGTTTTGAACTATTTATGTGTTTTTTTTTAATGAAGATTTGCTTTGCAAAGTTCCCTATATATTGTACTAGCTATTGATAATAAAATGTTTTTTTTGCCACATATACCATCCATCTCTAGTGGCATGTTCATGGGTGCTAAGTTCACTTGGGATGCATGCATGTACGGTATATGGTTGTTGGATGTCAATATGGTAATGCATGATAGAAGAAGCATAATTTTACCAACCAAGAAATGATTGAATGGCTCACAATTTTGGGGTTGATATCTATTGCCTTTCTTTTTTTGTGTTGATTTAGATTCATTTTCTAATCATTGTACCCCAAAGTAATATTCCTAACCACCATTCACTCAAGGTTTGAATCCCATTTTTTGGGTATAGCAACGATATGCTTTATTCAAAATATAAATCTCTTTAACTTCATAAAAAAAATTATACGCCTAAATATATTTTTTCATAAATGTCATTTGAAATTCAATGTTTCTTTTCTTTGGGAACCAATTATTCTAATTTTGCAATTTGTTCATTCAAACTAGTTTAAAACAAGATGTGAAGTAATAATGTCTATGTTAATAGATAGAGTTGTCAAGAGTTGTTGGATCCACCTATCTAGGCATCTTGGATAACTTCTCTTTCATAAGCTATTGAAGAATATATATTTATGAATATACATTGCTTCCAAATACTATTATTATTGATCCAACAACTCTTGACATTTTAGTCTTCCCAAATATTCTCATCCATGTTCCAACCTTGTATCACAAATAAATCAACCTAAATAACATTCGCCCACGAATCATCATTTAGTTCGATTTCACCCATTCTATGTGTCCACATGTAGATGTATGAGGTCTTCATTTCCATTGTGATGCTTTTTCATGATGCAAAAAACTATTCTATTGTGCCTATGAACACGGAAAAAAAAAAAAAAAAACCCATTTGTCTTTGTTTTTTGACTATAGCTGAACATCTTTCCATTTATTTATTCTTTTTTATAATCTATAGTTTATAGTCTATGTTTTGTTTATTGTAACATTTGTTTGTGCTTTTGTTTATTGAAGCCTTCTTGTTCACATAAGATTCATTACATCCTTAATGTCACTAGTGTGGCATGTGCCATTGCTCAAATGTGAACTTTTTTTAAAAAAATGTTTTGATTTTGCTAGATTTTTTTGAATTTAGATGAACAAAGATTATTCAAAATTCAATAGCTTTTACACCTTTTTCTAGAAATTACAAAATGATCTCCATAACACCTTACTCATTGAGGGATTTTCAACAATATCAAGAACATGCCCCAATTTCTCTAAAAGTTTTAGTTTTTATTTTATTAAAAATTTAATAGAAATGTATTTACCATTCAATTATTTATACATTGTAGATTTAAACATTACAAAACCAACTTGATACACCCATAATCATTGAGAGCTTCCCAATGGTGCGAAGAGCACAACAAGAGGCACCATCCATAAGGTGGGAGATTTCAACATGACAAACAAAGGAACAAAACAAACAAACAAGCAACTTCTTTCATAAATAGATATTGCTAGTTATATATCATATGGCAATGATTTACACACCTCAAAATCATAAGTTACGAACCGCAACATTCAAAATTCCAAACACAAAACATAATAATATTAACAAAATCCTCATTATTACATTCTCAAGTTCGTTCAATTTTAGCAATGAGAAGTGTCTCTTCACCCTATACATCATGACAACACTACGCTTTTTAGATAAGATAGAGAACCAACAATCAACAATTCAACTTTTGTTTTGCATCTTTGTACATGTCTACTCAAGTATAGCATTCATGGCGATCCTGCAGTAGCATGCGCTAGATGACTTCCCTCTTAGCATTTCAACCGTCATACAATATCCTGCAGTAAGAGCTATTAATGTAGTGCGATTGTGATTCACAAGCCACATTTATAGCCAGAGAACCTCAACAGGCCAAGTTCAATTGGTTTGCTCACAAAAAACAAAGAGTATATGGGTGCATGCAGCTATGGATCAGGAGCCCCGAATCTTTTCATGTTTCTGGGAAACCATCATTTCCAGAAACCCATTCAAGCCTCATTCAAGAACCCATTCTCATCATACTTTCTATAACCTAAGGTCCTCTTCCAGATTAACTTGTTATCGACCTAAGAGTGTTTCAATCTAGGATTTCTTGATAAGAACAATTGCAGCTCCATGTCAAACGGACAAAGTTTCACTTTTGGGTTTCCGGGAACTTGTCCTTTCACACATCCTAATAAAGGCTTCACCAAAATGATACAAGTTTAGCAGAGAAAATTCATGAGCATGTGAAGCTTTATACATCAGCCTCAAATTGTGCAGGAAAATTGTTCCTTGAAAGTATTTCATGGCTTACTTCATACTATGAAAATGTGTGACCGCAGATATAGGTGCAAACATATTGACCTGCAGTCTACGAGATCTTACCATAGTCCATAGACAAAGGGAACAATTGCAGACAAGGCTTCATGCATAGAAACAAGCATAACATGCTTGGAAAAAGAATTTGATCATGATTATCACATTAATGCTAAGATTCTGTGAACTCACTTCTGCAACCATGCATTTCTGTGTTGTAGATGATGCATCTTCTAGTCAAACACTCTCTTGATTCCTACCAGTAGTTAACACCATTAGCTTGAACAAGTTCAAAAAGGAAAAAGATTCAAATACTTTGTTAGAGTGCAAGTTTGACACACCATTACCTTGTATTATGGATTTATTCCTTCGAGAAGAAGCTCTGGATAGAGATGCAACTTGTGGATATATTAGAAAGGGAAGAAAGCTCTTGCCTAATCATATTGCAATGACAGCTGACTTTGTGTGCTCCACTCATCAATTAGGCACGAACATGAAAGTCAAATTTTCCACCCTATTTTGCACATTTGATGAGCATATTTCTTGAACTCGGTACAATCTTATAGCTATTTCATACAATTCAAGGACGCACTGACATCTATGAGAACAAAATGATGCTTCCTCTTAGAAATCAGCCCTATTTGCATCATCTCTTCCATGAATTTCATATATAACTCTTCAAACAGGGTGATAAAAGTACAGCGCTAATATCATGCATATCAACACTTTGGGATGAATTTTAACATGAAGGACATGCAATGAAACCTCCAAGTTGAAGATATTCCTGCATGTCAAAACAGCATGCCAGATAGCTTGCATGCCTATTGTTCACTTGATCTAGAATGGTTCATAATCAAGAAGTGCTCATGCAATAGCTCGGTTCTAATTCACATGCCATTTGCCTGCCAAAAGACTAAATCTGATTTCTTGAAGACTACTACAAATAGTTGAGAAATTTGGACGCATACGTGGATCAGGTTCCCAACACTGCTTGATCAGGGAAAGTAATTGTGCAGGGTAATAGATGTTTGAAGGCAAAAATGGCCTTTCATTTTGTGGGGAACTAATTCGTTCAAGCAATCTCACTGGGGGGTTACCAAAAGGGGACAATTTACCAGAGAGAATTTGCGAGCACAAGATCGCAAAGCTATAAACATCAGCTTTTTTGGGAGGAAAAGGCCTTTGGTGCCCTTCGTGGTCCGGAAAGGCCTCTGGTGCCCTCCATGTTGCTGCTCCGCAAGTCTTAGAGTGCAACATAGATGAAGAGGTGTTGACCTTTGTCTTTGCCAAACCAAAATCGGCCAACTTCACCTCCACATACCCATCAGCAGACAGTTCAGGGTTTGTGTTTGGACTAACCAAGATGTTATTAGGTTTAAGGTCACGGTGCACAATTCCTTGTCCATGCAAGTACTCCATGGCTGAAGCAATCTGTGACATGACATCAACAGCTGCTTGAGGTGTGAATGGCTTGTGTGAAACCTTTCGTTCTGCAATGTGCCTTTCAAGATTTGTGGGCATGAGTTCCATCACAATTGAACACTTGGTAGAATCTTGATGGCAACATATCAATCGTACAACATGTGGATGGTTCAAGCGAACCATGACTCCAACCTCATTCTCAAAATCACGCTTCTGTTTCTCACCAAAAAAAGGATTGAAGGATTTCTCAGCACATGCCATCCCAAACCATGTGCACCGAGAAACTGATCCGAATGTGCCCATCCCCAAAAATTCTCCTCGCTTTGCTTCAGGATCAGAGGCCAAATCGCACCACGGAAGCAATCCCTGTGGTTAGTCATAGACATTCATGACATTCTGCACCCTCCTTTGGAGATAATTTGTAAAGTTGATCCTTTCTCCTGTTCTAGAACCACCACCATCACTCATCAACTGTCGAAGTTCTGCAATCTGTGGATCCCATAACTCTTTATTCTTCTCAATATCTAGGGCTTTGAGTGGCTCCAATCTTGAATGAACAGATGCCCATGTCCAATTATCAATGTCTTTTTTGAACAATCTTGTGCATGATTGCCAATCAACAATGACAGCAACAAATCCACATATGTTATCCATTTCCGCAAATATTGATTTGAGATTCAATGGCTCCTCGCTGCACTCTTGCACAATCAAATCTGCTTTCTTTGTGATGCGGAACAACTCTTTGTAGATTGGAGCAGCCAAAGTTGCACAAGTCTCCCCCATGAGATAACATTTGCTGGTCACTATAGTGTTGACCATGTACTTGCACTGCAACACATTTACTTGCAGTTTTGAATTTTGACCAAATGTTTTATCATCCAGGTCACATATTGCCCTTAAAATCCTTTCCTTGAAGACTTGTGTGTTGACAGAGTTCCATGAAGTTGCTTGGAATATGAAAGTATCATCGGCACCTACAAAAGCACAATTCAACGTATGTTTGAAGATATAATGTCCCATCTATGTGAAAGACTCATCACAAACACACCATGCTCAGTTCTGCAACATGATCTAAAGAACTTCTACATGTGTGCAGAAAGAACTTCAGCTCATCCTGGAACCAAGTGCAACATCCTTAGCAAAGTTCTTGCAAAAAAGGGAAGAACTTCAGTTCATCCTGGAACCAAGTGCAACATCTTTAGCAAAGTTCTTGCAAAAAAGGGGTCTCGTAACTGTGATCCACAACAATGATTTTCATTACTCCACTTGAATCACCACCAATTTCACTACTTCATGCATAACCCAAGAAGATGAAACTAGCATGAAGCATGTAGATGGAATACCATTTGGCTGCAATATTGTGTTTGGCTCCGACACATTACCTTCCGAAGCATTCTCTCGCTCAGAGTCTGTGTCCTCCACCTGTGGCTCTCCCATGCCGCTCGAGTAGTCGTTTCCATTCTCATTATCATCGTCATTCATGACTTCCATGTTACCTATTCCATTTAATGCACAAGACAGAAAGGTTAGGATTGATGCTGCAATTCCAGAAGCAACAGGAAGACTCAGCCATACTACTGGCTAGCAACAGACCCCGCAACAAAGACCAGACAAAGAAACAAAGAAAGACAGAAAGGGAGAAGAAGAGGGAAAGACTAAGAACAACATCTTTGCGTATGAAAGACTACTCACAACACTACTCCTGAATTCCGACAAAGATACAGTGTATTAAAGATATAAACTCATGTAATGTCTTCATATTGTCAATTTCAACGAGGAGTTGGTTGACAACCCAAGAAACAAACAACCAAATGCATGCTAGCCTCCCAACCTCAAAACCACACCAGAAAATTGCATGACAATGCAATTGAAACATTTTCTACTACAACATCTCTATTTTCTACGGACCAAAAAGCAGTATCAAACATACAATTTGACTGATTTGCCGGTGTTGTTTCAGATGGGGGCTTCCCATAATCGTCAAGCATTTCCTTTGTAAGAACTATACCCAGCTCGGTTAGATCCAATGTCGTGGTCCTCTCTGTCCCCCCATGCAAGACTTCTCGGTGGCCAACTTCAATTGGGCTCCTAAATGCTGATAAAGCCGTCATGCTACGGGGTGGGACACTCACACTGGGACCAGTCAGGACAGTTGCTGATGTACTCCCCAGCTCTAAGGAATCTCCTGCCCCCTTCTCATTAGCTGAGATTTGAGCAATATCATGTGTCTGGGGCAACATTGGGATTTTCTCCAACGTTAATGGAGGCTCTAAGCTATATTCTTCATTGGGAGGAGGCAGGCACTGTGACACATCTAGGATGCACTGCTGTATGCGTTCATCTGCACAACTCCTCAAGGTGAATGCATTGTTTGGTTCAAGAACATCAGCCTTGTCAAGGTCGTTCAAGACTCCTTGATACTCTTTTAACATCCTTTTCACATCTCCACGACTCCTCAAGGTGAATGCATTGTTTGGTTCAAGAACATCAGCCTTGTCAAGGTCGTTCAAGGCTCCTTCATAGTCTTTTAACATCTTTTTCACATCTCCACGAGTCGTCAAGGTGGATGCATTGTTTGGTTCAAGAACATCAGCCTTGTCGAGGTCGTTCAAGGCTCCTTGATTGTCATCCAACATCTTTTTCACATCTCCACGAGTCATCAAGGTGGATGCATTGTTTGGTTCAAGAACATCAGCCTTGTCAAGGTCATTCAAGGCTCCTTGATAGTCTTTTAACATCCTTTTCACATCTCCACGACACCTCAAGGTGAATGCATCATTTGGTTCAAGAACATCAGCCTTGTTAAGGTCGTTCAAGGCTCCTTGATAGTCTTTTAACATCATTTTCACATTTCCACGACTCTTCAAGGTGAATGCATTGTTTGGTTCAAGAACATCAGCCTTGTCAAGGTCATTCAAGGCTCCTTGATAGTCTTTTAACATCCTTTTCACATCTCCACGACTCTTCAAGGTGAATGCATTGTTTGGTTCAAGAACATCAGCCTTGTCAAGGTCGTTCAAGGCTCCTTGATAGTGATCTAACAGGTATTTGGCATGTCCACGACACCTCAAGGTGAATGCATCATTTGGTTCAAGAACATCAGCCTTGTCAAGGTCGTTCAAGGCTCCTTGATAGTCTTTTAACATCCTTTTCACATCTCCACGAATCGTCAAGGTGGATGCATTGTTTGGTTCAAGAACATCAGCCTTGTCAAGGTCGTTCAAGGCTCCTTGATAGTCTTTTAACATCATTTTCACATCTCCACGACTCCTCAAGGTGAATGCATCATTTGGTTCAAGAACATCAGCCTTGTCAAGGTCGTTCAAGGCTCCTTGATAGTCTTTTAACATCCTTTTCACATCTCCACGACTCTTCAAGGTGAATGCATTGTTTGGTTCAAGAACATCAGCCTTGTCAAGGTCGTTCAAGGCTCCTTGATGGTCATCCAACATCTTTTTCACATCTCCACGACTCTTCAAGGTGGATGCATTGTTTGGTTCCAGAACATCAGCCTTGTCAAGGTCATTCAAGGCTCCTTGATAGTCTTTTAATATCCTTTTCACATCTCCATGACTCTTCAAGGTGGATGCATTGTTTGGTTCAAGAACATTAGCCTTGTCAAGGTCATTCAAGGCTCCTTGATAGTCATCTAGCATGTATTTGGCATGTCCACGACACCTCAAGGTGAATACATCATTTGGTTTAAGAACATCAGCCTTGTCAAGGTCGTTCAAGGCTCCTTGATAGTCTTTTAACATCCTTTTCACATCTCCACGACTCCTCAAGGTGAATGCATCATTTGGTTCAAGAACATCAGCCTTGTCAAGGTCGTTCAAGGCTCCTTGATAGTCTTTTAACATCCTTTTCACATCTCCACGACTCTTCAAGGTGAATGCATTGTTTGGTTCAAGAACATCAGCCTTGTCAAGGTCGTTCAAGGCTCCTTGATAGTCTTTTAACATCATTTTCACATTTCCACGACAGCTTAAGGTGAATGCATCATTTGGTTCAAGAACATCAGCCTTGTTAAAGTCGTTCAAGGCTCCTTGATAGTCTTTTAATATCCTTTTCACATCTCCACGACTCCTCAAGGTGGATGCATTGTTTGGTTCAAGAACATCAGCCTTGTCAAGGTCGTTCAAGGCTCCTTGATAGTCATCTAACATGTATTTGGCATGTCCACGACACCTCAAGGTGAATGCATCATTTGGTTCAAGAACATCAACCTTGTCAAGGTCGTTCAAGGCTCCTTGATAGTCATTTAATATGCTTTTCACATCTCCACGACTCCTCAAGGTGAATGCATTGTTTGGTTCAAGAACATCAGCCTTGTCAAGGTCGTTCAAGGCTCCTTGATAGTGATCTAACCGGTATTTGGCATGTCCACGACACCTCAAGGTGAATGCATCATTTGGTTTAAGAACATAAGCCTTGTCAAGGTCGTTCAAGGCTCCTTGATAGTCATTTAATATGCTTTTCACATCTCCACGATTGCTCAAGGTGGATGCATTGTTTGGTTCAAGAACATCAGCCTTGTCAAGGTCGTTCAAGGCTCCTTGATAGTCATCTAGCATGTGTTTGACATTTCCACGACACCTCAAGGTGAATGCATCATTTGGTTCAAGAACATCAGCCTTGTCAAGGTCGTTCAAGGCTCCTTGATGGTCATCCAACATCCTTTTCACATCTCCACGACTGCTCAAGGTGGATGCATTGTTTGGTTCAAGAACATCAGCCTTGTCAAGGTCGTTCAAGGCTCCTTGATATTGATCTAGCATGTGTTTGACATGTCCACGACACCTCAAGGTGAATGCATCATTTGGTTCAAGAACATCAGCCTTGTCAAGGTCGTTCAAGGCTCCTTGATAGTCTTTTAACATCCTTTTCACATCTCCACGACTCTTCAAGGTGGATGCATTGTTTGGTTCAAGAACATCAGCCTTGTCAAGGTCGTTCAAGGCTCCTTGAGAATCTTTTAGCATGCTTTTGACATTTTCATGACTCTTCAAGGTGGATGTAATGTTTGGTTCAAGAACATCAGCCTTGTCAAAGTCGTTCAAGGCTCCTTGATAGTCATCTAACATGTATGTGACATTTGCACAATTGCTCAAGGTGGATGCATTGTTTGGTTCAAGAACATCAGCCTTGTCAAGGTCGTTCAAAGCTCCTTGATATGCTTTCAACATCCTTTTGACATCTGCACAACTTATCAAAGTGAATGCATTGTTTGGTTCAAGAGCATCAGCCTTGTCAAGATCGTTCAAGGTTCCTTGATAGTCATCCAACATGCATTTGACATTTGCACGACTTTTCAAGGTGGATGCATTGTTTAGTTCAAAAACATTAGCCTTGTCAAGGTCCTCTAAAGCTTCTTGATAATCTTTCAACATCCTTTTAACAAGACGATGCACTTTTGGTTTATTGAACATAAATTTTATCCTAATGCAAGAAGGGTCGTTAATAATCCTTCAACAACTTTTTGAGATTTTTAAAAGTGTTATTTAAATGGATTCATTGTTTAGTTCATGAACACTAGCCTTGTGAAGGTCTTCCATGGCTTCTTCATAAGCTTTCCATTTGTCAACAACATGAAAGAATGGAAATAGAAAAAGATCATATAATTATCAATAGTGTCAACATGAAATAGATCATTTGTGATAGAGAGAATTTCTTTTGAAAATTTCCCCCAAACCTATGTCATTTTCTACTTTCATACATATTTGAAATGTTATTGTCACTTGCACGATGATTGCCATACATAATTTCTACCAATGATGATTATTCCACTTGAATTAAAGAGTGTGGTTTGCTAGAATAAACATTTCATTACATTATGCAATATGTTTAATTTAATAAATGTGGGTAAATGATGTGCATCCTAATCAATGTTTTTTTTTTCAATTTCTTGATTGAACTAGGGTGGCAAGCATCCTTAGGTAAATTTTGATTTAAATAGCAACATTATTTCAAAAAAAATCTTAAAATTGTAACTAATAGGCATAAATGTAATGACACCTTCCTAATTAAAAAAAAAATTCACTTAGTCAAATGATTTCCAAAATAATTAATTTGCAACAAAATAATCCATATGTAAAAAAATAAATCATGTTTTGTTGATTTTTTGTCAAAAAAATTGATCGATCATAATTTTATATCATGTGCTACCACTAAAATCTCCCTTCCTATTCCCCTATCAAGCATTTTAATGTTTATAAAATTTATTTGGTTTAAACATAGTTTGGTAAATGATACATTACAAAGAGCAAATTGTTGAATAATGTAAAACAAACATTAATATAGTTAGTTCTCATGTTGATCTTTCATTTCAATGTGATTTGAATGACAAACTTAAATCATGCCAAAAATATTGGTGCACAATTCCATCATGTGCATGATTAATGCATATGCACAAATCTTATCCAACATTATTGTTGTTTTAATCATTCGTTGAATGTAATTCTTTCTTTGGCAAACATTATTATTGTAATACTTTATATATGCGAAATTCATGACTTTAAATTGTTGCAAAATTACTTGGAATAGCTAGATGATGCGAGTCCCACTTTTGTTCAAATTAAACTCTCTAGTATAACCCCATGTGAAACTTAGGAATATCATGTTCATGTTTTAATTATTCACTACTTGAGCTTTGAAATAAATTCCATTCATCACAACCTTCAGACCTTTGAATAAGAACACACTTAATTTTGATGTTCCAAAACATATTGAAATCAAAATGACAAATGTTTGTGTGTGAAGCACATACCTACAAGTTTTGGGAAATTGCAAAAGAGGTGACACTTGAATAACCTTGATAGTTTTTGTTGTCCTTTTCCGCTGGTTGCTAGCCCAATGAAATGCATGTGATCACTGTAACAATGAAGAGAAGCACCAAGTTGACCCACCTTAATAGAAAATAAGAGTAGATGAACCTTTGTGCAAATTTGAATCATCATACAATCATTACTCTAGGTCAAATCTTCACGACACCATTAATGCTTTCAAAGACATGGAACCTAAGTTTTGGTGTTTGAGACATACTAGGTTTCACATAAAAGACATGACGATATGTGAGATGAATCGCATGTGACAATTGGATGATGAATACTCTTGTTGTTGTTGCATTGAGCCACGAAACCCTATACAAGTATGCGAGGAGATTGACAGCAATAGAAGCTCTGCAACAAGCCCAACAAGGGAACTGACCTTGATAAGAAATTGTAGCAAGCTCTTGGATGCAAATCTGAGCCAAGGTAGAATTAGTCCACTGGATTCCTTGCATTTATGCCGGAATGATGAACAACTTGGAAGGTGGTGATGATTAAAGGTTGAGAAAAAGGATCCAAGCAGTACTTCTAGGATGGTGCATAGCATGGGTTCAAGTTTTCCTCGCTACGCGCTCAGAACTTTACTAGGGGAAATATTCTTGCAGCTGGATCCTTTACTCGTGTCATGTTGTGCTTCACACCGCTCAAGATTGGAAGTTTTTAATAAAGTAATGCAATCCCCGCGTGAGTACGAGGGGCCACAGTATACCAGCACCCACCAGTGCACCATCCACTGGATGGCCGTTGTGACTCAGTTGTGGATGATCCCCAACTGAGTTACTACCTGGTCTCATCTTGGTAACCCATCCAAGAAGAAGTAGGTTTAACCTATAGACAGGTAGGTTAAAAAATGTGCGGACTACTATGTAAGTAGATAGATGATACATAGTAGATAGGGGCTGTTTTTACTACCTACCTGGTTGGCAGGTAGTTAATAAAGCAAGTGAGCTAACCACCATGGTTAGCAAGGGAACTGGAACCCAACAGAAAACTGTTTCTTCATCACATATCATCCACTGTTGACGGTACACGGGTGGGTGCAGGTTCACAGTGGCCGCGTACGAGACCTGCAACTTCGTGGGACCACCGAGTTTTTGGGCTTTCAGATAGCGGAGGGAATTGGTCATTGCGCCGACGATGTGTCAGCAAAGGAAGGTGAGGCCAGTTAGCAGTCCTTAGTCAGAACCAGGGTTTTTTTTTTTTTTTCCAATTCCTCACGTAGGTGCACTGGCGAGGATCCCGAGCTTTAATTCGCATTAAATGGCGACTGCCCTAGGCGGACAGTAGAGTTTTTTCTGAATCTTGCATAAATCTTTCTTTGGCGAGCTATAAACATTCATAGGTTTATACACTTGCATAACACACATGAACTACATTGCTTGTTAGTCTTACAATATTGATAAACCATAAATTCCACAATCATATGTATTATCAGAACCACCTCTACTCGTACATTGCATCCCACAATAAAACATGTGGTGCAACAAAAACAAAAGATGTCAATGTTAATCAAATGAATTTGTGAGATTGGGAAAGGGGAAGGGGAAGAATTACATACTTGAACCCCCCCTATCCTATTACCAAACATTACTTATGACCTACTACCAAAAGTGGAGCCAACAAATGGTTGCCTTTTCCACCTAAGAAAAGGCCTAATAAAATGCTGGAATAGGACACAAAAATCAGTTAGGTTGTTTAGAAGCCACTAAAAAATTTAGGGCGGTTTTTGTTTTTACCCTGGTGCTAATGTAACTGTTGTTGGTTCACCCAATTGTTGTTCGTATCTACAATTAGTTTTTAAAAAAAAATTTGGGCACATCCATATCAATTAAAGGAAGAACAATAAATAATAACAAGTAAATTATTATAAATCACAAATCTATATCCTTTTGTTTGAACATGGAAAATAAGACAGGTCTGTTGGTGTCTAGGGCATGTATAGAATAACATAGTTGGACAACATTGGTAATTCCATATACAATATACATGTAAATTTTATTTAGGTCACAAAAGAAAAAGAATTCAATCTTATTAATACTTAATATAATTTCCTCAAAAGTCCACATGAACACACACAATCAATAGAGTTATTTGTGAAGTACCCAAAATACAACCAAGGGATGGAATTGATCATTAGATCCAAAACAAGTTGAATTAATAAATAAACATTAAATTGTTTAATTAAGTTGCATTGTGTGTCACAATCAATATCAAATAGCTTTTTGTACTTTCACAGGTGCAAAAAGGAATTTGGTCTTGTATGTGGTTCCCAATGTAAATCTTAAGATAGATAGCCAAAGAATGCTTTCCAACATAGTTTCATCAAATACAAAATGATAGAATTTAATAATTTTAAGCTGAGTTTTGTGTTTGATCAAATTTTTACAAACTTTACAAATAATATCATAAAGGGCCAACAAATTGAAGAGAGTACCAAAAAAGAGCTGAATTGGGGTATGACTTTAAGGATAACTCTAATCCATTTTGTAAAATCCGGAAATATTTTATGTCTTCCAGCATTCATTAATGAATCCATGACTTATATCCTTTGGGAACTTATAATTAGGCATTGTTAGAAATGGAAATTAGCCCCCCGAAAAAAAGGAAATAAAAAACCCAGCATTTAAAATAAGAAGGATTAATATTTAACAATCCTCATGTTCATCTTTAAAATGGTGTTGAGATCCTCAAGCAATGCAAGTGTGCAAGCAGATGGAAAAAGTGGAATGTGAACTTATGAGTTATAAAAGAAAAGACAATTGATGTAAAGGAGGTGATAAAACTTACCAAAAAAAATTGCAGCTGAAAGGTTGGCCTATTTAGCAGATAACATGCTCAATTGTGTTCCCAGATGCCCCCTAATGCTCCTGTATGCATAGAATTGGGCACCATCACAAGTAGGAACTGGGCTGAGAGCCCAGTAAGGAGAGAGCCAAGTTGAAATGAGAGCTGCCCTGGCTATATCAAATGTCAAAACTTTGGCGGTGACAAAGTTGGCAGGATATTTCATATTCTTGCATTGTCAAGCAAAAACAACACTTCCAAATTCAGTCTCTGTGATTCAATATTGCAATGGGTGACAAATTTCCTTTGCTCCTTCATGGGCTGACAGATGAAGAAAAGTTACCATTTCAGTAAGCTCATAACCTTGGATTGACACAACTGCAGAACACCTCAAAGGTAACAGCAAATAATCAATTGACACTAAAGCAGGCCTCATAAAAAGTGGTAATCTAAAAATAGATACCACTTTTACCACATTTAGGGTCAAATGTGTACCACTTTTAAGAAATCTGTTGGAAACAGTTCAAAACTCCTACTGCTGCTGGTACCGCAGTCTTTTCCTCTTCGCCATACCTAGTCATTGCTTCATCGAATCTGGGTTCATCAACAACAACACAATTGGTCTTTGTCTCGGTCTCGGTTGGCTTCTCTCCAGCAGCAAGAGTTTCCGTCGGTTACTTGGCTGCTCATCAGCTGTAGCTACTGGTGGTGGTATTGCAGTCTTTTCCTCTTCGCCATAGCTAGTCGCCTCAGTCGCCTTTTCGAAACTGGGTTCTTCATCATCCCCAGCTCCCGTCGAATCTCTGCCATCATTTCCAACACCCCCCGTATTTACACCACCATTCTCATATTTTTCAACGGTACTATACTTTTCTTCAACAGTTGGAGTTTCAACGTCAATCCCATCGGTAACTTTAGGCTGCTCATCAGCTGCAGCCAAACCAGTTTCTTGTTCGCCATGGCCATGAGTCACAACAGTCACTGTATCATTTTCGGAGCTACTTCTTTGTACTTCAACAACATTGACTCCAAATGCTATGCGCACCCTGGACATCGGCATGGACAACAAGAGGGCTCTTGAGACCTTGGGGACAGATCGGGTTCCTTCCTGACCTGTCCTGATACTATGTCACTATGAATAACTAAATATCCCTGTCGGAACGCGAGTCGCGGACTTGTGCAAAAAGACACGGTAGAGGAGCACGACTGCTAGTGTCGACCTCTTTGTTCCTATGACGAAGTCACGCAGCATGTGGCAGCACTCCTACTCGCGCAAGTACAGCTTGGAAGTGACAGAGCAAGAAGGTGCGCACGTCAAGGCAACCCGCTGCAAATTTTGCAAGTACTACGGTCGGTAGGTCTTGCTGAGCAATCGCAAGCGTGGCCCGCACAAGATTGATCAGTTCTACACGATCCCGTTCCGCGCCGACCTCATTGTTAAGCACCTAGAAGGGCAACAGGCCAACAATTGGGCCGAGTACGTTGCATCATCACACGGCGAACAAGACACGTTCTTCAACTCGGTGCAGCCTCGCGCCAACACCATGTACCACTACATGGACATGGAGGGCGACGAGATCAACTTAGTCGTGTCTACCGAGATCGTCAATGTGATCATTGATGAAATGTTGTTCCGTCCCGAAGACGAACTCGACGTTGTCGATGACGACGACTTGGCTGGCGTCAGTGACCGCAATCAAAATATCGAGAAATTGCGTCGTAGCGCGCTGCAGCTGTTCAAGCTGAACGAGAACAAGGATGGCTACACCATCAACATTAAGAGGGTCATGTGCTTAAAGCTCGCCATCCAACACGTGTCTTGTGGCCTGTCATTCTGGCAGGTCGTGATGACGATCGAGCACACCAAGAACACCTGCAAGATTGCCAAGCTCGGCGGCCTCAACTACACGATCGTTGGGCAATACGTGCGAATCCTGGTCGGCCATGGTCTATAAGTCATCAGCAACATCTTGGCGAGCGACAATGTGTGGGCATTTGCAATATCGTTTGATGGCAGCCAACATCGCGACACAACATTCTTTGACGTCCGCATCCGTGTCGGCGTGAATGGCGTCTTGCACAACTTGCACCTGATCGCCATGCTGCACTTTGACCGCCACACAGCCGCCAACCAGGAGGCCATGCTTGTCAAGCTACTTGGCGGGCTGTTCGTTTGGTGGACGCGCAAGTTGATTGGCGTCACGACGGACGAGGAGAAGACCAACATGGGTCACGTCAACAGCGTCCAGGTCCGCATGGTGCGGTGCGCCGAGTTCAAAGTTGTTCAAATTTGGTGCGCGTTTCACCAACTCGACCTGATCGTTCACGTAACGGTCAACGAGGTCGAGAGCGCCACCTGGCTCAAGACCTCCTACACCTTGTCCACGTACCTCCGCAAGCAGTCGAACTTGATCACCGAGATGGGTGAGACAAGCCTGAAGAAAACGAACCAGTGGCTCACGCTCGGATCAGTGCTCAAATTTTACATCATTCGTGCGCCACGGATCGTCATGTTCCTTGACGAGCACCACGAGCAAGTCGGCAACGCCGCACCGCCCATCCTGATGCCGTCCTTGTGGCTGTTAACATACGCGTTCGCCCCAGTCATCGCCATAATCATCGAAATAGTTGTGAAACTGCAGGCACGTGATTTGGTGATCTGCCAGCAACGCCAGGTGTTGGTGCTTATCGCCAATGACATTCGTGACATGTTCAAGGTGCGCCATATTGACGACGAAGCAGACGGCGCCTTTGACAACCTGCTGATCGCTAATTACGTGTGCCGGGATGACTCGTTTGTGCTGCTAGTGACGTTGCGCAAGTACGTTGACGACCTTGGGACATGCGTGCAAGCGCACTTGCTGGTGATCGATGCGAATGAGAAGATGATCATCCTGCAGACGATTGCCCGATTCGCAATCGGCCTATCAGACGGCATTGCCAAGGTCGAAGCCGAGCGCGACCCGACCAACAACGCGGCCATCGACCTGGCACCGCCTGTCATGTCGATGGATCTCGTCAAGATGCGATCCTTGACTTTCATCTTTGAGGTGATCGAGCCGCGTAAGGCGCAGCTGCAGGCCACCGCCTAGACTGACGACCAAATCAACGCAATCGAGAATTATCATCGCAAATTGCTCACAGCATACCGCAGGGAGAATGGCATCTCGTCAATCGTTGACCAGCACGATCACACAACGTTGTTCAACGAGGCGTGGGACTCGCTCGATGGCACGCGGTTTGACCAGCTACGTCGCTTCTGCGCCGGGCTGGTGACCATCTTCCCCAACTCGACGTCGGTCGAGTCCGATTTCTCAATTCTTAAATGGGAGCTCGAGGAGTTTCGCAAGAGTCTGCTGGACTTGTCCCTGGAAAGAATCTTCCAGGCCAAATAGTTCGAGCTGCTGGATAGCATCGGGTGCATTTTGACCCCCATACTTGGCCTATCGCAATAAATTCCCCCTCTGGACCTCGAAAATGACTCATAAGGCGCCTTATTTGGACTTACCACTTTTAACAGGTTGATTCGCACCACTTTTAAGCTAAAAGTGATAAATGTGGAATCTACCACCTTTTATGAGGCCTGCACTAAAGCCTTCATGACCCCAAGACAGCAAACAAAGTCTCAAGAAAAATGCTCCCAAGTAAAAAATGCTGATGATCAAAGGTGTTGCAGTTTAGGTTTATGCAGCAATAGAGTAAGTAAACATGGCTTACATGTACATTGACCTGAACTCTCATCACTAAAAGAAACTAGATCATAAAGGAAATTTATATCATAGAAAGAGCTCTACCATCGCTCCCTAGTTGCTAAAAGTTCTCTTCTTGAATTACGCTATTAAACATCAGCTTCCACCATTCGTCTCACTCTCCCATTTTGTTCACTAACACTACCAACAGCTTCCTCATCTTCATCCCAATCAATCATCATCATCATCATCATCATCATCCTCATCATCAGCAGATTTTTTTGATAACTTTTACAATTTGCCAAAAATATGGAAAATTTCGACCTGAAATATATTTTTGACCTATACAAAGAAATTTTCATGGAAGAAATGACCCCAATTCGCCAGATTTCGAACAAAAAAAAGGTTCCAAATCAGCAGCTTTTTTTTTGATAACATTCACAAGTTGCTAAAAATATGGAAAATTTCGACCTGAAATATATTTTTGACCTATACAAAGAAATTTCATGGAAGAAATGACCCCAATTCGCCAGATTTTGAAGAAAATAATTCGAAATCGCCATATTTTTATGATAACTTCCATAAGTAGTCAAGAATATGGAAGGATTCTGCTTTATTTAGCCAAATCTGGCTAAATCATCTCACGGACGATCACCACTTCAGCTACACAAAATTGAAAAAAAAAAACCCTGGGCCAGTAGTGTGTATGTTTCTTTTTTCCAAATTTCTACTTATTATTATTATTATCATTATTTGGGGGGGTCGGGGGGGGGGCAGTAGTAGTGTGTGTGTGGGTGTTTTTTTCCCCAAATTTTTAATAAATTTTGTTGTGTTGTAAGGGAGGTTCCCATATGAGTGCGTTCTGCTGAGGGCGATAGCCTGATTATGATTATGATTATAAGTGGTGTAAGTTCATAGGTAAGTTATCATAGGTAAGTCATCAATGTTTAAATATTAATACAAAATAAAATAAAATAAAGTAATTTTAATTTGAAAAAACTCTATAATCAGTTGTCTCAATTGGTTATTTGATAATTCACCCTTATACATAATTAATGGTTACTAACCCAATTTTTTGTTTATAACTTATTTGGCACCCACAAGTTTTTATATTGATAACCTGTGTGGTTCCAAGAAAATTCTGTTATTAAAAAAAATAAAATTCTGTATTTTCTTTCATTTGCTCCCATTGAAATCAGTGTTTTTTGTTCTCATTTTTTTTAATTTTTAACAAAAAAATGTAGCTGAAGTGGTGATCGTCCAAAAGACAGTTTAGCCAAATTTGGCTATAAACAGGATTTGAAGGTTAAAAACATTTAAGCATCCTTCACATTTTTTCATTACCATATTAGAACCCAACAGAGAAATCTCGTAATTTTTCCACCGAAAAAAAGAAAAAGAAAAGCAAAATGGCAAGTAGAAAATGAAAAAAGCGTATTTTAGCCATTTTGAATTTTTTTGCCAAGTGGCTAAATTCAGCCAGAAATCTAAAATCCCTATTAGCTGGCAAATGATCGACTTTTTGCCATGCATCATTATAATGGCGATTCCCAAGCATTAAAAAGTGTAAAATTCCACAAAAAGCAGAAAATTTCTAGCATAAACAACCACCTAAAAATGGCCAATGTATAAAAACACATTATTGGCTATATTAAATGAATTAAATCTTAATATTCCCTTTTGTTTTAACCCATGAGGGAAAAAAAATTGACACCGAAAATGTTTTAGACCAATTTAATAATTGTGCACTTTATTAGTACGATTCACTTAATCACAAAAGTTATGTTTGTCACAACTCATAATTTACATATTTGGGACTTTCTTTTTAGGAAATTATGTTCAGCTATGCTTTAATGATAAAATGTCCTACAAATTCTCAACAAAAAAATTTCATTAATGAAGAGCTTAATATTATCAGAAATTGTTATAATTCATCAAATATTACGGAATTTTAGCAAATTTGCAAATTTGAATGTTGTTATGTGAAGACAAAAGAACACACAAAAAGAAGTCTTTGAATGTGTTGTGCAAAGTTTTCTAGAGCATGTTCATGAAACTTAACCTCATCATCTAGCTTGTACTACTCTTCTTGTAACTTGAACCTCTTTGTGGTAAGATTATCTTCAAGATGAGATCATCTTTGGGTGTTTCATAAATTTTGTTTAAATTATTATTTTTGCCTTAACTAGGGACATAATTGTACACATGATATGATTAATCAAGCTTACGATTAATTAAGCTCAATTTGTTTCTTAAACACCAATTTTATACTTATCACTAATACTTAAAACACTTTACTTTTTTCTTTTTCTTTTTCCAAACTTGGTATGATATGAAATGGGTTTTGAACTATTTATGTGTTTTGTTATGAATGTTTGCTTTGCAAAGTTCCCTATATATTGTACTAGCTATTGATAATAAAATGTTTTTTTGCCACATACCATCCATCTCTAGTGGCATGGTCACGGGTGCTAGTTCACTTGGGATGCATGTACGATATATGGTTGTTGGATGTCAACATGGTAATGCATGATAAAAGAAGCATAATTTACCAACCAAGAAATGATTGAATGGCTCACAATTTTGGGGTTGGTATCCATTGCCTTTCTTTTTTGTGTCAATTTAGATTCATTGTCTAATCATTGTACCCAAAGTAATATTCCTAACCACCATTCACTCAAGGTTTGAACCCCACATACTTGCATATTAAGTTTGTGTAATTATCTAGTGTTTTTTAAATCATAGATTGTGTTGGTTATGGTAAGTTGCATCTAGTATGGCCCAATGGTGAAATGAACCCCCAATTATTTATTTGCAAGGTAGTCATTAGTTGCAACTATTTTGGAACATTGGCTTGATGTTATCAAGGGACAATTTACATGAAATGCAATAAATATTGTCTAAAAAAGATTGATAAACAACTTGTGGATGTTTTCTTCCCATGAACAACTTAATATCCATGTGTTTTGGGCTAGTTAATATGACAAGGATGATGTTCATCTACATTAAAAAAAAATTCATTGAACTATAACTCACTTTATCCCAACTTCTTCATATGTTCCATAACACACCACATCTATAGTCTTGAATATTGAATCTCGTTCTCTATGGCCATTGTACGTTAGTTTTTAACATCCATTTTTTGGTATAGCAACGATATGTTTTATCCAAAATATAAAACTCCTTAACTTCTAAAAAAAAATTATATCTTGAAAAAAAATTTATGCCTAAATATATTTTTTCATAAATGTCATTTGAAATTCGATGTTTCTTTTCTTGGGAGCCAATTATTTTAATTTTGCAATTTGTTCATTCAAACTAGTTAAAACAAGATGTGAAGTAATGTCTATGTTAATAGATAGAGTTGTCAAGAGTTGTTGGGTCCACCTATCTAGGCATCTTGGATAACTTCTCTTTCATAAGCTATTGAAGAATATATTTATGAATATACAATGCTTCCAAATACTATTATTATGGATCCAACAACTCTTGACATTTAGTCTTCCCAAATATTCTCATCCATGTTCCAACCTTGTATCACAAATGAATCAACCTAAATAACATTCGCCCATGAATCATCATTTAGTTCGATTTCACCCATTCTATGTGTCCACATGTAGATGTATGAGGTCTTCATTCCCATTGTGATGCTTTTTCATGATGGAAAAACTATTTATTGTGCCTATGAACATGGAAAAAAAAAACAATTTGTCTTTGTTTTGTACTATAGCTGAACATTTTTCCCTTTATTTATTCTTTGTTATAATCTATAGTTTATAGTCTATTTTTTGTTATTGTAACATTTGCTTGTGCTTTTGTTTATTGAAGCTTTCTTGTTCACATAAGATTCAGTACATCCTCGATGTCACTAATGTGGCATGTGCCATTGCTCAAATGTGAACTTTTTTTAAAAAATTGTTTTGATTTTGCTAGATTTTTTTTGAATTTAGATGGACAAAGATTACTCACAATTCAATACCTTTTGTTTAGAAATTACAAATAGTCTCCATAACACCTTATTCATTGAGGGATTTCAACAATATCAAGAACATGCCCCAATTTCTCTAAAAGTTTTAGTTTTTATTGTATTAAAAATTTAATAGAAATGTATTTACTATTCAATTACTTTTACTTTGTAGATTTAAACATTACAAAACCACCTTGATACACCCATAATCATTGAGAGCTTCCCAATGGTGCAAAGAGCACAACAAGAGGCACCATAAGATGGGAGATTTCAACATAACAAAGGAACAAAACAAACAAACAAACAAACAACTTCTTTAATAAGTAGATATTGTTAGTTATATATCATATGGCAATGATTTACACACCTCAAAATCATGAGTTACGTACCACAACATTCAAAATTCCAAACATGAAACATAATAATATTAACAAAATCCTCATTATTACATTCTCAAGTTCGTTCAATTTTAGCAATGAGAAGTGTCTTCACCCTATACATCATGACAATACTACCCTTTTTAGATAAGATAGAGAACCAACAATCAACAATTCAACTTATGTTTTGTGTCTTCGTACATGTTTACTCAAGTATAGCATTCATTGCAATAGAGTATGAAAATATGAAATTGTAGTGGCAATTGTCGATTAAAAAAATAAATTCAAGCAACATTATTGTCCTTATTGTGACCCATTTTACTCAATTTCAACAATGTAAAGCTTCAAAGTGATTCAAGCTCAAAAACAAATAAAAGAATAAGACCATGTTGTTTTCTACTTGTACCTAGCCTATTACATACACCATGCATGCTCTAAATACCTATTAAGTTTTTTCCTTACCTATTAAGTTTTTCATTACCACATTTTATCCTTGGACTTCATAGTTACTATTAATCTTCATATTTACCCCCACTATATCTCTCCCTCCTTATTCCCCTTTTCCTTGATTTGATCCACACCATTAGCATAGCACTTTCTTCTCAACAATTTTTAAAATTGTTTTTGGAAATAAGAGTAAAATTTTCATAAAATTCCTAGAGGTTAGGTGGGGGAAAAAGAATGCCTTTGCATTGCTTAGGCAAACCGCACTACTAAACTTTTAGGGCAAGCAATGAATAGTAATGTTGAACGAATTTCTAAAACTTTCACCATTGTGAACGGATGATTTTTGAGGAAAATTGACATTTGTTGAAAATAACTTAATTTATTACTTACTAGAATGATAAAGGGATTAAAATCAACATTTGTTGAAAGTAATTTAATTATTGCTAGAATGATAAAGGTATTATGATAGTTCATATTCTACACCCCAATGCAATTCTATTTGCAAGTTTCACTCGCCTACCTTTATTATTTTGTTCACACATCATCCCCAATTCTTGAATCCACTTACTATTAACAAAGTCATATATGCAAAACTTTTAATCCATTATTTGTAAGTGGTTTGAAAATTTGCAACATAATATGTCAACCCAAGTTTTTTAACATTGTTAATCTAAATTAACCCAACAAGTAAAAACTCTCTATTTTCGGTTTTGTAAAAAAAACATTTTGTTAAAATATGGCAAAATGGTGTGCGATGGAAGCTAATGAATGGCATTGAAAGAAATAGACAACAAATCTAATGACCCAAAACATGAAGTATAATTAACATAAATCCCTCCAAGGTTCTTTTTTCTTAGTATTTGAAAGCACCTTTTCTTAGTGAAATGAAATATATAACTCATAACAAATCAACTAGGTACTCTCTTTTTGGTACTTACCCATACCCTAGTGGTGTTATTATTTAAATAGAAACACAAAAAAAAGCTCATCATAACAAAATAAAATAAAATTCAAGAACACAATTTGATGCCGTAAGAGACAACCATGGATACTAATTTTCCAAAATAGGAGAGTGGATAAAAATTCTTTAAGAAAATTTCGCCAAAAAATCAAAAGAATGGAGGCAAAATTCTACCCACAAAATAAAAGGAGAAAAAAAAGAAAAAGAAAAAAGGATTGGATGTAAAAAAGGGATTTGGATGTAAAAAAGCAGGAGTGGATGATGTGAGTGGATGAAAAAAAGGGCACCTGCACTCCCATGTATAAACAGATTTTGGCTCTTGAAATTTTTTAGGTCTTATGAAGGAAATTGATTGACTGACTGCACTCAAGTGAGCATCTCCCTCTCTCCATCTCTCTTTCTCTCTCTCTCTCTCTCTTTCTCTCTGTGCTCCCCCCCAGTCCTGCACCTCATGTGCTCTCCATTCTTCTTTTCTCTGCTCTTTTGGTTGTTGCAGCAACTGGTCTCTCAAGTTCTTTTTGTTGGGTCTCTCAACTAAACTAGTGTTACTTTTGCAAACTTTTTGTAGGAGGACTTTGGTTCTAGATCTGAAGCCTCATTCTTCCAATTCCTACTACACTCAGAGAGTTGGGGGAACTCACAGTTTTCAGATCATAGATCTTGCAGACAGATCTTGCAGGTCCAATACTACTACTACTACAACAGCTACTACTACTACCAGTTAGTTGCAGGAGCTGCAAGCTGCAGCACTTTCTTTTTGTTGTTGTCCTTCTTGATCAGGTTCTAGTTTATAGTAGTAGTACCATTTAGCTCCAGGCTCCTTAAATCTGTTGTTAATCCTCATGAAGAAGATTTTGTGCAGTCAATTGCAACTAAAGATAGATGGCAGCTGCTGAGGTCTAAATCAGGGCTTGAGCAAACCCAAACAAAAAAAAAAGAAAAACAGTTGGCAAAGTCTTTACTAGAATCCAAAAACAAAGAATAAAGTCTCTTTCTTCAAGATGGGTGCAGCTGGAGTACTGGAGTATAACATCAGGGATGGCAAGAGATGTAGAAGAAGAAGAAGAGCTCATGATGTTGCAAGTCATGGGGTCAAACTTACTGTGCTGTTGTTGTCACTAGCGTTTTGTTTGATGCTACAAGTTGTAAGAGCACAAGACTTCAATGGAGAATTGGATCCTTTGCAAGTGGAAGCATTGAGGGCGCTGGGGATGTCCAGGATAGGATTGAATGCGTGCAGTGTGGAGCCAGCGTCAGTCTTGACATGCAATGACAACCCAGTGGTACAGCACTTGGTGACACTCTCAGTGCAGAACTGTCCTCCAACTGCAACACTCTCTGACATCGATTTCACCTACCTGTCAACAACGAGTCTGAGCCAGTTGAGCTTCATTGATTGCAATGTAGCAGCACCCACAGAGCCACCCATGGTTCTCATGACTTCATTGCTGGAGTTTTTGCTCCTCAACAGCCTCAACCCAATCCCTGGATGGTGGCTAGGACGCTTGCATGGTTTGCGGAATCTCACAGTGGTCAATGTCACAGTTGTGGTTGTGGAAGGCTTGGAAGTTGTTCTCTCCAATATGAATGACCTGCAGTTTCTCACATTGCAAAATGCGAATCTCTTTGCACCCCTTCCTGTGAAATCATGGCCAGCAAATCTCAACAGCATTGCACTCTCTGCTAGTGACATCCTGGGTACCATCCCTGCTTCCTTGTCTGAACTCACACATCTTGAAAACCTGGACCTGAGCAACAACCAGCTGAATGGACACATCCCTAGCTCTCTTGGAGAGTTGCAGACCTTGCAGATTCTCTCCCTGGCAGCTAACAGATTGACAGGGCCCATACCTGCTTCATTTGGGAATTTGTCTGCTCTTCAGAAACTGGACCTTAGCTTCAATTCTCTGAATGGGACTCTTCCACCAGCGTTGGGTCTGCTCCGGGGTCTTACAGATCTAGATCTCCGGGGTAATAAACTCTTGGGTGGTGCTATCCCCTTCTCCACCAATGTCCTGAAGAACATGAAGACATTTCTGGTCAGTGGAACTAACCTCTGCTATGACCCAATCCTCACCTCTGCAGAGTTGGCCCATGGTTTCAGCATCCCACTCTGTGGTTGATAGATGGATGATCAATGAGTTCTTTGCAGCACACATGAGATCAAGATCTGCTTTGCACCAGCACCTAATGATCCAGTCTATCCTGATGTCCTGGCTGCTCTTCTCCAGCTTGTTGTAGCTGCATGCATTGTCTAGTACTGTTGCTGCTGCCAGGTGATGGGCTGGATGGGAAGGCAGAAGAAAGAGAGCACTCACACTCTGTGGTTACAGCTTTGTTTTCTAGTGCAGCACTGGTAGTTCAGCATTCTACTAGACACACACACCTGCAGCTTTGTCTAGCAGCAGAAAGATCCTGTTGTAGTCTAATCCTGATTGCTTTGAAGTAGTTCAAATGATTGTTGAAAGCAGTCAGGAGAAAACCACAGCATTTGTAGAATAATGTGGAATTGGTTGCAGCCAGCCAGCATGTGTGCAACCTGGAAAATAACACTAGTAGTTGCTGTCTAATGACATCCATCACCAATGCTTGTTGCAGAGAAAACCACAACCTCCATGGAATCTAGACCTCAATACATTAGAGCATATCATTGCAGACCCATCAAGCTGCAAGCACACTTCACCAGATAGGTTCATACTGGCAAGAGCAGAAATCTTACACATCTTCTATCGGTTTTCTGGTGAATCTATATGGTTTACATGAATGTAGGTTACTTCAAGTGTGTAGCAGTCAGTGCTCTCGCACACTTGTTTCTCTTTTTGTCAATCTGTAGATGCAAGAGAAATCCAAGTGTGCTTTCAGAAGCTACTTTTAGTCATTGTTTGTTCCTGGTTGAAGGGCAGTCTCCTCTGTGGCTGATTGCATTTGTATTATTAAGTCCAAGCAACAATCGGAAAAGCTTCTGCATTCAGTGTACAGTTTGTGTTTTTGCTCAAACTTTGAACACCTTTTTAGTTTTTCAGGAAACAAGGATCTGCTGCTCAATCCTATTGTCATGTTGCCCAAGATAGTTCATATGCAGCTAGCCATACCTGGCTGTGATGATAATCTTGCCTTTCTCATGATCATCTGCTCAATCTCTAGGCGTCTTGCAGTCAAGAGATTACAACCAAACTGTCAGGTTATTGATGTCAATTCAGTGGAAACTAATTCATGCACAAAAGTTTGTTCGCTGAGGATCCACCTGTTCTTCACAGTAGACCCTGCAGAACCTTCAGCCAACTGGGTACCCTTTTTTTCATGCTGCCAAGGGCACACTCCATCCATGTGGTGCAATTGTGTTCTCCAAGTTTTGCGACCATGCAAGATACAGATCCGTATGCTTGACTTCAATATGTCTCTGTTACATGGACTTCAGGGTTGGGATTAAGCATGGCATCTGGAAAGGAAAGGAGCTAATTGCCAGCATCTGTTCTTTTCACAGCCCTCATTTGAGTCACAACAGACAAGTTTCAATCAATGATGGATTGTTTAAGTAGTGAGTGTGGTATGATTATTGTTTTGTTGGTCTGAAAGACACAAGTGCACTTCTTTCCTGTTGAAGGGAACCTCCAGCAGCTCCAGTTCAGCAAAATAGTTAAGACAGATTCCAGCAGCAATACAACTTTCAGCTCAGTTCTTCACAAAATTTCCAGCTCAAGTCCACTTTAGGTTTCCATAAAGGATTGATGGGAGGATTTTTTATTAAACACTTTGCTCTACAAATGTATCTGGCCAGTGTCTCAATTCTAGAGGACACCAAATTTAATCAACAAAGCATATCAACCCACCCACAAACAATCTTACAATTTGTCTCCAGTAAGAGCCAAGACTGGGAACTGAGTATGTGATCAAAAACAAACTCTCAATCCAGGAATGAAAGAAATCAGTCCATCTCATTCACTCGATTGACAGAAGCCTCCCATCTTGATGATCTGCACTGACAGAGAGTAACCACACTGAAGCAGAACCTTGCAATGAACTCTCACTACTCAAACATGAGCTGCAAGTATTGACACCCTTTTCTGATCCCCCCAAAACCATAAGCTCAGCAGCCTTGCAAAGACAACGAGCATCAGTCAGATCATTCTAAAGACCATACACCCTGAAGCTTATTCTAAAAACTATACAACCTCCTGAAGCCATTCTGCAGACCATACTGCTGACTCAATGCATCTCAAACTCATACATATGAGCATTTATCCAGCAGCACAAGGGCAACAGAAATTCCGAATCCTTGCATCCATAATGGGCTGCTAAGACATCTACAATCTCTCTCCATCTGCTCAATCAAAGTGTGAAAGGTCTGCTCTGCCTTCAATCAAACTAAACGACAACACCATCGGGAGTGAGAGCCCAATAACCATGAACAAAGACCAAAACTCATCTGCACTCTGACAAGAGGAACCAGGGAGGTGAATTGATGGAGAAAGATCTTAAAAGAAAAATCCCCTCAAGAAACCAAAAACATGGATAGGAAGATGGAATAAGGGTTAGCAAACACATGTTATCACATGCTAACTAAAAGTCATTACATCTGGAGAGCTGTGTCTTGACAAGAGCATCATCTTCTTCATATGGCAACCAATGCACATCACATCTGGAGAGCTTTGTCTTGACAAGAGCATCATCTTCTTCATATGAAAATCAATGCTCATCCTCTCCTTGATTACACAACTACTGAACTTCTGTATACAAAATGCAGCGACAAAAAACATTGCAGGTAGAAAAGGAGGCATGGAAACTTCATCCGCTAGCACTCCACTCCACACAGCAACTACTCAGGATCAGCAACATGATATCGTCATATATGCATTGCATGCATGCTCTCTTAAATCAAAAGAACATGCTGCTCGCTTTCCGATGACAATAAATGAACATCATATCCTAGAGTTGGCCCAAAATGAAAATGATAGAGCCCAAAACCTCTTCTCGCTACCACCAAAAGAAACTGAACAAGAGATACTCATCAGAAGAGAAACCGTCTCAAACTGTAAATGAGTAGGCGGCCAAGGAAGCTGTTGAGAGCTACAAACCCTAAAACACGCATTCAGGGGCTTCATCTGCGACTCTTGTTGTTGGGTAGGCCAGGAACGGACCCCAACTGACGAAGAAGACTATCAATACCAGTTTCTACTACGCAGAAAAAAGTGAGAAAGAGACACTAACCATTACCGTCTCTAACTGCGAATGAGAAGGAGGTTTAAGAAGCTGTCGAGAGCACCAAACCCTAAAACACGCAATTCTAGGGTTTCGGCTGCGACTCTTGTTGTTGGGTAGGTCAGGAACGGGTCTCAACTGACGACGAAGAAGGTTCCTCACGCTCTTCTTTCCTCGGCGATCACTGGAGATACCTAAATGGTGTAGTAGCAGATAGGAACCGCAGCAGCATCAGCAGCAAAGCTTCTCGATTGCTTAAGCAAATTTGTCCCCTTACACCGCTGGTTATCTTCCTGTGAAGAGTTTTCGGGATGTTGCAGTTTGACAGGTGATGATGAATACCAGAATTATGTGCTGGTGAAAAGATTGCTGCTGTTGTTTTGTCGTACCTTTTGGGGTTTCCAACTTACTCAGTTTGATGATATGGAAAGTGCCGGCAGCCGGCCCAAAGATGATGTCTCTCTTCCCAAAGGTAGGAAACCTATTGCAACGCCCGTCTTCTGCTGCTATTGGAATTGCTGAAGTTTCTCAATATTTCTAGTAAATACCATATTTCAGTCATGTGGTGATGTTGGGGTTTTGATTGAGGGAAGAATGTTGGGGGCCATGCCATGCAGCAACGATGACCAAGATTATTAAGGAGATGCTACCGCCAGATGTTCGGGTGGCAAAGGATGCACAGGACTTACTGGTTGAATGCTGTGTTGGTATCTTATTAACTCGTCAACCTGATAGTCTTCGGCTTCTGTTACCCAATTGTGGCATGTTTCTCATTCAGCTCTAACTTCACAAGGCGTTTTGTGTTTGCCCATTTCTTGATGATTTCCTATTAGGCTGCATCATATACTCCTATGTAGAAAGTTTTGTCCAGTAATTGTGTTGCAGATCACTGTGCCATCATTGCACTAGTGTACAGGCAGAGGGTAGTTATAAGGTCTAGGGTTTAGGCTTCCTGGTTTTTCATTTCTTTTCTTTGGTTGCCCCGCATGTCCGATGATATGTACAAAATTGATTCTGATTGTGTTGCAGAGTTCATAAACTTGATATCGTCAGAATCGAATGAGATTTGTAGCAAAGAGGAGAAGCGCACTATTGCTCCTGAACATGTGTTAAGAGCCCTTGAGGTTTTTTTTTCTTAAATCTCCCTTTCTTTTGCAATTTATGTATGCTTTTTGTTTTGCAATCTTGTCCAGAAAATTACTTCTTGTTGTTATATACATTCCCATGAGGTCTTGTAGAAGTTGACTTCCAATTCTTACACACTCCATGTGCCCAAAATCTGGAATCAAACCCAATTCATGTTTCAACCTGCTGGAAATTGGAAATTTCTGTGGCCATCCTCCCCTTTGAATATCTTCTCAAGTGGTCAATTTGGTGCAGATTTTGGGATTTGGTGAATATCTAGCAGAAGTCCAAGCTGCATACGAGCAACACAAAAGTGAAACAATGGTGAGGCTTCTTTCTTTTTTTTAGAAGATGTTGGATCAAAGGATACCCAGAGGAATATCTGAGATGCTTGGAAGTCATGCACTTTACAGTGAGGCACCCATTACCTGTTTTGTTTCCTAGGATATCCATAAGTGTTGAATAAATTTCATTATTGTATCATCAGATGATGGATCTTCTACAGCTGCATGTTGGTTGTGTCATGCTGGTTGTGGTCATATTGAGTGTCCTAACTGAAGTCATTTCCTTTGATGTGAATAGGAGTCACCAAAAGTTGGCGGAAGATGGGCAAAAGAGGGAGGTGGTGGGATGACAGAGGAAGAGGCAATAGCAGCACAACAACGAATGTTTGCTGAAGCTCGTGCCCGTATGAACAGTGGGACTACTGTTGCCTCCACACAAGCAAATGATTCTGAATGAGATGGGCTTTTATTTTTATTTTATTTTTTTGTTTTTACTTTTTCTCTTCATTTTATTGCAAGACTGACCGCCTTATTTTACCATGGCATTCTGTCCTTGTGCTTTCTTCCTGAGTTTTCAAGATAATGTTTCCACCAGCCATTTCTTTGAACCTAATTGTACAGAGCTACAAAAAGCTGGAATATCCCAATTTGGGAGCTGGACAAAAAGTGTGTTTTATTGGTTTGACCCCGGTTGCTGTGGTGGTGTTATAGTGTGTGCACATATATATAGAGACATACAGTTTCTGATGTTTTTGGTGGATGCTGGTGGCATTCATGTTGATCCTCTCTTATCTGTGGCACAAATTGCTTTAGGGAGATTTTGTAGTTTTCTTAGGACAGTCTTGTTCTGGCTTTCTTAATCATGAGTGATTGAGTTTTCTCAATTCTCATGAGATTCTTACTACAGTTCTTACTATTTTCTTATATGGGTACCCATATACTGTTGAGTGCTTGCCAACATCATGACAGAGTCTTCCCGCTGCCTCCAGGAATGCAACAGACACCCAGGATGCAGATTCTGTAGAATGGTTTGCTCAGGTTTTGGGCTGATCCATTATGTACACATGTACTAGCACCCACTATCAGGACTGACAAAGTCAATGGGTAATCATGGCAGCTCATCACTACGACACATTTGCAATGAAGCTGATGATGGTCTGGCACTTTGTGAGCAACTCTAATAAGGTTTTCATAGTCTTTCCCTGTTTGTCCTTTCCTTTAATTTTTCTTTTCCCTTTCTGTCTTTCTTTGTTTCTTTGTCTTGTCATCGTTGTTGCGGTCTGTTGCTAGCCAGTAGTATGGCTGAGAGTCTCCCCATTGCTTCCAGAATTGCAGCAGAAACTCAGTTCATAAGTTGGTGCATGTCACCAGCCTTTACCCACTGTAGGGAGCTGATGAAGTCAGTGGGGAAGTTGTGGTAGTTAAGTCACTATCATAAATACTACTATTGATGGTTCCAGAACAGGTGTGAGACTGGCACTTTTGTTCATACCGGTGTGTGTTTTTTGTTTTTCGTTTGTTTTCTGTCTTCCCTTGTTTGGTTCTTTCTGTGGCTTCCTGAGGAAGAGTTAACCTTGCTGTTTCTTCTTCATCATGAGAACGGGGATTTCTCTATTCTTATGAAAGATAACTCTAATAAGGTTATGACAACACTCATTGTTGTGTTACCTTCAAAATTGCTATCATGGAGATTTCTCTGCAAGAAATGAAGTATTTTAGGGTTTAGGGTTCACTGGTTTCCGTTGCACTGGATTTGAATTTATCTGGTCATCATAGGCTTTGTGGTTGCTGGTGACAGTGGTGGTGAATAAGTACATGTTTGAATGATTGGTTTAACCCATGGTCGTTGATTAGCCATGTTTCTTGAATGCTAGCCAATGTTGTGACTGAGTTTGCCATTGCTTCCAGAAATTTGACAGAAATTGAGGATGCAGATATAACAGTTCTTTGGCCAAAATTTAATTCTTAATGTACTTATCTACAACCCACCATCCCGAGCTGATGAAGAAATGACCCATTGTGTCACTTTGGAGGTTTTGTACAAAACTTTCACAACTTGTTTGAAGATTTTGTTAGAGATTGTTCGATCAGTAAATGTATCTGCTTTGAGTAACAAGATGGGATTGAGTCAGAAGGTAATAGATTTTCATCACCCTTACAATAATGTTCCAAAATTCTGGCCATGTGAAGACTCTTGGCCTTGAATCAGATATGGGAGATACTGTCTTAAATCAAGGACACTTTACGCTGATATGAGCATATGAATGACATCCAATCTACACAATATCTAAATTAAGTTCCTTACACATGTTGATAACATGTTCTCGTATCCAACAACAACAACCATCTAGTCTCTCTTTCTTTGTCAACAAAACACGCACCAAACTGTGCTCCTATTGAGAAACATCAATGGGTAAATTGTGAGGGTTTGAGAAAGTTGGAGATCTTCATGGGTGTGTGACATTCAAAACATTGCAAAAATATTGCACCAATCAACCAAGAAATTGGAAAGAGAACAAAGCCATTAAATTTCCAAATAATATTAACCAAAACATTACTTCAAATCAATCAATGGACCTTATTATCTACAATGAGTCCCTTGGGACGACACAACATCAAAATGTGTGTCAAATGAGGTACATTTGTATTCAATGTTGTAATATCAAAACTATATTTTGATGTAAGTTGTTTTGTCACTTCTTGATCTCCGTGCTTGATGTAATGCAAATCTAAGGAATCCATAGGAAGACCAAGGAATTTGATAGTTGTGATAGATGTAGAAGCCTTAATTGGAGCTAAAGCATTAGCTTGCAACTCATGTTGCAAATCAAGGTCCTACATGGGGTTTTAAGCCTGGGTACATCACCACCCTCTACTTGTAGGATTTTAAGTCACAATACAAACCATAAGGTAGTGTTTGGTCATGAATATAACTTGGTTACATGTCAAAAGTTGTATCATTTGTGAGATCACCATCATAGGTACAATGTTCAAATCTAAGACCCTTGAACACACCTCATTGTGTTGCTCTTGAGGCTTTTACAAAACTATGCTACTAATTTGAAAATTGCTAAAGTTTCTTTGAAACAAGGAATTATTTGTTGAATGTTCTGAGCAAGGTGAGATTGAGTCCTTAGGTACTAGATTTTCGCTCTAATATGTAAGCTTTAAAATCAATGTCACGAGAGAATTCCTCATAGATACTTGCATTTAGAAGAACACCCATTGTTGACGGAGGGAGACGAATTTTATCAGCAATTTTTATTGTATACTTTTATATGAGGCTAGATGTACAAACAATCTAGCCCTTGATTCCAGTTTCATATAGTTGTTTCTTTTTCAACAATTTGCAGACTTTGTTTCTTATTTGCGATACCCTATGCTATCACAATTTTTTTTTCTCGTGAACTTTTAGAATAAGTTAGATGGGAACCATGGAATGTGTCTCAAATTAAAAAGAACAATTAGCTTCAACATAACATATGTATGGAATTTTTTTACTTTGTGAGGTGATAGCTTGTGTCATCTATATATGAAGGCTTTTGGGGATGAAAATGAAGCCACCCCCTGATTCGGCCCCAGTGTATTTTTGGGGATGTAAATGAAGCCACCCCTGACTACGCCCGCCCGAACCGTCATCCATCCAGCCGGACGGACGTCACCTCCAACTGTCACAGAATCCAAAGGCGCAAAAACTCATATCCCAAAAAAAACCCATACCTTTTCGTTTCAGGTCTCAAGAAATGAGGAAATAACTTCCTCCTCCTGTCCCTGGCAGCGAAAGGAAAAACAAACACTGCCCGTTCCCTGTGTAACTTCCTCCTCCTATCCCTGGCAGCAAAAGGAAAATTCGAAACAGGGCAGGGCAGGGCAGGAGCAGGGCAGGGCAAGGTACTGGCGAGGAGGGGCAGGGCAAGGCAAGGCAGGGCAGGGCAGTAAAAAATAAATAGTAAAAAATAAGAAAAAATAAAAAACAGTGGCCGAAGGTTACAGGCACCCACGGGGGATTCCACAATGGCCTTCGGCCATGGGCACCCACTAGTTTTTCATGATGTTTTTCCTTCTCTTTTTGTGGTGCTCAAATAACAATACCCATGAAGTAAGGCCTTGTTTCTAAAATTGATGTTCATCCATAACAATGGGGATTTTAATTACCTGCACATCCAATTAAGAAAGGTTTTTTCTTTGTGGATGATATGAATCCAAATCAAGATAAATGCATATTTGGATTGGAAAATAGGATTGGTCTTTTTTGTAGTTATGGTTTTCAAGATGAATCTCATTCAATCTTTTTGTATGAAATGCACTAAAAAAAATGTGGTTTTTCTTACACAAAAGATCATGGCTTATGACACATGTATGAAATATTTTACATCACATTTGTGTCACAAACCACAACTATTTGTGTGAGGAAAACCACATCCTTTTGTATTGATATTTTATGCAAAGGAATATATTCATGAGATGCAAGTTTTCAGTATAACAAACACATGACCTCCATTAGGTGGTATTTTATAAGAATCCAAAACTAAAATTGAAGCAATCATTTGTGAATTATTTGGATGCATCATGAGAGACTATTAAAAACACATTATCCCAAGTAAATGAAAATGGTCATGACCATCTCATTCATTTTATGAGTAGACAATTAATTTTTATCAAAAAAAATTACATTGTGACGATCTCATTCATTTTATGAGTAGACAATTAATTTTCACAAAAAAAAATTACATTGTGACAAAGCAAGAAGGTCTTGTAATCTTTTTCTTTTCAAAGTAAACTAGCCATTATTTATTGGGCTGTAAAGCCAAAATAATGGCAAAAACAACTTGACTTATTTTGACGCACTCCCAACTCTTTAAAGGACTCAAATGTGAGTCCAAGTGAAAGACAGCGGAAAAGGGAGGAGTCGGGATGCGCTCCCTAGCTCTCAACACTTGGAGGGGTAGAGGGGTGTGTTGGAGCTCCGGGATGGGACTAGGAAGAATTGACAAGCTTATTCACTCACACGGGCCTGCACACAACCCACACCAAGTGGTTAATGCAAGGTTAGAGCACTTTTGGTGCTAGGACAGCCACGGGCAACACGGACACACAAGACTCACCACGGCCCGGACTTGGGGGAAGCCACCATCTTCCCCCTTATAGTATACTGTGTGACTCTCCACGGGGCCCACATCCAAATGGCTTTTCTCTCCCGGGACTCCCGGGACTCCCGCGCGGGAGTCCCGAAATCCCGCCCAGCGGGACTTCCGGGACTTTGAAGCCTCATAACTTTGCGAGCAAACCTCGGATCGAAGTGCGGTCTAAAGCAAAGTTGTAGCTCTCGTCGAGACCTTTCCAACGGTATGTCGCACATTGTCTGTAGCCAAGAATTTCGGGTCGATTCCCGACTTTTCGTGGTCGGGAGTCAAAACTGGCAGACTCCCGGGAATTCGACTCCCGGTCTTTCTTTTGGTCATAACTTCCGTTTCAGATGTCCAAATGAGCAATGCGAGCCCATTTTAGACATCTACGCTTCAAGAGCTTTTCATTGATATAAAGAGCGCTACGAGCCATTGAGATTTGACCCCTCAAATTGGTCTTTGAAGTTTCGGGAGTCCTTTTGGGACTCCAACTCTCACCAACTCCCAACATGGGAATTCACTTGGGAGTGTGAGGGTTCACTCCCTCACACTTTCTTGCACTCCCGGGAGTCTATGATGTGACTCCCGGGCTTCCTCTTGGCCTGCACCCTTGCAACCCCTTTTGCCTTGGTCGCGAGCCCAAAGCTAGGGTTGCGACATATTTGGTCAACAAGCCAAACCAAATGGACAATTACAAGATTTTATTAATTTTGAAGAGTTGGATCATCCGAATAAAAAACATAATGATGTAGGTGGTGTTATAAAACCATATGAAAAAATAAAAAATGTTTCCAAAGATAATGACTTCCCAAATATGGCAATAATGAACATTGATGTGGAAGAAAAACTTAAGTTGAATATCATTCAATATTAGTGGGTGCCCGTGACCTTCGGCCACTATGAAGTCCCTCGGTTTCTTTAAACTTGGTTCATGTTTTAGTTTTTTTTATAAACTTTTAACTTTTCAAAAAAAAATTTATGTGTTTTTTATTTTTATTATTATTTTGTATAATAAAAATAAATTGTTTCTTTTTCACTTTTATATATATATATATTTATTTGGATGCAAGTTTAAAGTTTGGAGAAAGAAGACACACCTCATTCTTTTTCAAGTAGGGTTTTTTTTCAATATTTATAAGTTTTATTTTTTCTTATTTTTTACTCTTTATTTGGATTCTTCATTTTTGGAAATTTTTTTCTTTTAAATTTTTTTTACTGTATTTCCCTTTCCTTGTTTCATTTGTTTCCATTCCTTTTTTATAGTTTTTAAGTTTTTACTTTTTTTTGGTTTATGTTTGTTTCATGTTTTTATTTTTTCTATTCTTATTTTGTCTATCTTCATTTTTTTTCTATTTTTTGTATTTATTTATTTATTTATTTATTTAGTTTCTTTTTCTTTTTCAAAAAGATTCTAGTTTTTTAAATATGTTTTAAAATGAAAATAATTTTTTAAAAAAATTGTATTTTTGTTTGATTAGATGTAGGTCCCCCGATTTTCCCCAAGGATTTCTTTAATAGAAATGGCACCTCGCCCGGCCCCCTGCAGCGGCTGCCCTGGCCGCCCTGCCCTGCCCTGCCTTGCCCTGTTTGTCACCATAGACAGGGAACGGGCTCCATAGGGAACGGGCAATGACTGGAAGAATCTTCCAGGCACTGCCCACACAGACAGACACTGTTGCTTTAATCATTCAATATTTTGATGGCATGAATTTTTTAAATTAAAACCACAAAAACACCTTGAACAAAAATCATACACAAGAAATGGAATTACTTGATAATTGAATATTACTTCTACATTAAAGAGAAGGATGATGTTATATGGCAAATCATTGAATAAGGCTAGATTGTGTGAATCTTATATGAATTCCATGATGGGTTTTATGAAGGTCATTTTGTGGGGAACAAATCACAATAAAAAAAACATTTTACAAACAGGTTATGATTTGACACCCATGATTATTATAAAAGTTGTGACTTATGTCAAGTGCATACAAATAAATCTATTATAAGTACCCATTTACATCCTATTCAACTTTTGGGATCCTTCAAAAATTGGGGAATCAATTTAACAAGGCCATCTTTTTTACTAAAAATGGCATCAATTCATAGTTATTGTTGCTAATTAATTCACAAAGTTAAAATAAGTGCATTTTTTGAAATCTTGAATGAAATAGTAAGTAACGCTATTCTTGTATGAATGTGTTATCATAAGATTTTGTCATGAACATGAAAATTACAAGGACAAATGACAAAGGGATAGGTTTAAATCTAATTCCAAAAATAATTAAAACAATAACACAAAGGTCTAAATAAAAATCACATAATGTGCAAAACTAAAGTACAACCAAATTTTTATCATGATAAAGTAAGAAAATGTAAACACAAAAAAGAAAAAACAAAACAAAACAATGTTGTAAGTTTGTAGTTTAAATTGATGTTGAATAGATTAAAGGTAATGGGGTCCTCCTTTTATCTGCACCCTTTTGGGGACTTGGTTCAAAAACATTTTTACAAAGGTTGTCATATTCCCATCAACTGGGGAAGTTTTTAAAATATAAATGAATCATGAATTAATTAAGATTTAATTAAAAGTTAATTTTAAATGAATCATGAATCAGTTGAAAATGCATTAGAAGCGAACTAAGAATTAATTAAAAACAAATTGCGAGTTAATTAGAATTGAACTAAGAATTAACTATGAATCATGGATGAACATTCATATAAATGAACTCCGCTCATCATGTGAAAGTGATGTTTGTAATAGATTTGAAACACTATAAAATTTTCTTTTTAACAATGGGCCTCAATTTTCTAACGTGGTTGTGAAGGATTTAATATTGCATCTTGTAATTAAACATAGGATCACCATCATGTATAAACCTAACACTCATGGCCTAATGAAAAGGGGAAATGAAAAAAATTGTTCCATATTACCGAAAGTGGTTAAAATCAATGAAGACATTTGTGATTTTTAGGATCCACCATCTCATGTGAGTTTACCATACCACATACCATAAGAACATAAGGTATCCATTTTTTTATTTAACATATGGGATGGAAGTTGTTTTTATTCATTGAACTACAGGTGATGACTATACACAACCATAAAATTATTTCAATTTGACAAATCTCAATCTCACAAAGTGTTACAATTCAATGAATTGGATGAAATGCAACTTAAAGTTTAATAATCCATTGAAATTGCACAAAATGAAACAAAGAAGGTTTCAACAAAAAAATGACAAAAAAGGAGTTGAAATAAAAAGATTCATAGTGTTACATATTGGCATCAACTTGGGTCCATAAAAAACTATTATCAAAATAGTTTGAGGTCTTTACATCATCAAAACAAAAAGAAGTTTGTTTTACGACAAATCTAATGTTTATGTGATTTGGATATGAAAACTAAATCCTATCCAAATCACATAAACCATGATAAATTGAATATGATTTTTCATTCATAATAAATGTCAGGTTAAACTTATATAAGTTTGTGGTTTAGCCTTATATATGTAATATGTGAGGTTTAACTTGGGTATATCAACTTGAAATAATGTAAATATTTGATTTTAATGGAAAATTAAAAAACGAAAAATCAACCATAAATCCCAAAAAAAAATTTCTTGGAATGAATGTATTATTGTAAGTAGTAGTTAACTTCCAATGTCAATTCCAAAAATATATATTAATACACTAAAAATGATTTGGCTAATCCCTTTGATAGATGATAGCCACAATGTCCACATCACAAAATTGGAGGCCAAAAAAAAACCCATAATAATAATAATAATAATAGTATATATAATTTTTATAATTAAATAATTAGATAATTAAATAACAATTAAAAAACCCTTGGCAAGGTGGTCACAAAATTAAAATATATTTTAAAAGTTAGCTATTTTTCTGACTACCTATTTCCTGGGTAGGTATAATACAAAGTGATATTTATTGAGTATTTTCTATTTCCAACTATAATTGCAAATTACTTCCAAAACGTGTATGTCACAGTTACGTTGTAAACTCTCCTAATACGCTTTGCCGCTCTAGGGTTTGGTGCTCTAGGGTTTGCTTCTTCCTCACGCACGCACGCACGCACGGACGCTGTTGCGGTGGTGGTGGTGGTGGTGGAGGAGGAGGAGGAGGAGGAGGAGGAAGAGTTTAAAGCGTTGGGGAATTTTGGTGGCTTCTCCTCGTGGTCGCTGTGGTTTTTTTGTTTTTGTTTTTGTTCGGTGAGAAGTGGAGAAGAAGGAGAAGAAGGAGAAGCAAAAAAGCAGCGATGCCCTACAGTGGGCGGCGAGCTGTGTCCTATACGGATGTGCGAGTGCCGCGGGCGCCATTGCTGGCATGCTTGACTTGCCCGCTTTGCAACTCGTTGCTGCGTGATGCAACTACCATCTCCGAGTGCTTGCATACCTTCTGTCGTGATTGTATCCATGCGGAGCTTAGTAATGGTGAGACAGAGTGCTGTCCCGTGTGTAGTGTTAGTCTGGGTACATTGCCGCTTGATAAGTTGCGGCCGGATCACCAGCTGAATGATCTCAAGGCCAAGCTTTTCCCTAGCAGTAAGCAGCGGAAGCGGAAGCTAGGAGTGGCCGGCGTGAGTAGTCCCGGAAGTTCTACTTCCACACGACGTAAGGAGAGATCGCTTAACTCCCTTGGTGTGAAAGAGACGCCGGCTCTGGTGAATCCGGGTTTGGCGAATCGGAAAACCCGTGCACTTGCCGCTGGAACGGTTGACCCTAGTAGCAGCGATGGAGAGCTGGAGGAGGATGATCAGCTGGAGCCTGATCTGGGGAAGGAGCAACAGCAAGGAAAAGGGATGAGGAGGGGAGCTTCAGGAGCCAGGGGAGGAGGAGATGCCCGGGATGCAAAGAATTTCGTTGAGGTGGATGCGGGTGGCAGACATGCAGGGGAAGGGGCAGGAGGAGTTCCTATGGTCAAAGGTGAGCAGCACACAATGTCTGGCAAAGGTGGGTGGATGATGTCCAAAGTAGGGAGGCAGCTTGCACACCACAACATAATTCATGGTGGGAACCATGCAAGAAAATCATTAGGTTCGGCTGGGGATGGGGTGCGGATGGTGCGGCCAAGAAGGCGCATTCCATCACTTTCCAATCATGCTAGTGGGGTGAATACAGACGGTCTGTCGGCATTGGATGCTTTGGCTCAAGCTGCAAATGCTGAGGCTTTGCCAGGTGGTGCTGGATCACCAGCTGCAGATTTCCCTTCCAGGGTTACACCTGGCATGGCTGGTAGTGGAACCATCTCAGAGAGTGGCCTGAACATGGAGCAGAAGGATGATAAGGATGGAGCTAAGGTTAGTACAGGTTTCATGAATGGATCATCTGGAACACCAAATGGGCAAGCTCTTCACCAAAATGCTGCACACTTGAGACAAAATGTGGTTGGTGGGGTGGAGCGACCTTCTAATGTGAGAGCTCGCCCAATTACAGGATCAAGTGCCAACAGAATATTTCCGAATGGAATATGGTTTCATCTCCAGACTGCAGATAACCAGGCAGAGGAGGATGCACTCCCGCCACTGGCATCTCCATATGTCAGGATCAAAGATGGGAAGTTACCTGTTTCCCATGTCAAGAAGTACCTTGTCCAGAAGCTAGGGCAGAAAGTGAAATGTGAAAAGGATTTGGAAATTACATGCCGAGACCAACCTGTGGTGTCAAGTCTGCCTCTAGAAAGCATCCGGGATATCTGGTTCAGCGCTCAGTCTGCCTCAGATCCATCACCTCCACCAGGTGAACCAAATTCCACACCCTGTGACAGTGGAAATTTGGGTCACCCTTCCCCCAAGGACTTTCTCATGGTGCTAACATACAGGAGGCACAGGAAACCTAGAATGTGCTGACTCTGACAATTTGTCACTTCTGCATCACTTGGGTCCCCTTTTGTTTCATGTGCACCGAAAAAAAAAAGTACATCCTCTTTTCATGTAGGTGACATTTTGACATTTTCTTGCATGTGGAGCAGGAGAATGTGTGATGAGTGTTTCTTTTTCCTGGGTTTGGGCATGAACCCATCTTGGTGTGTGGCCAGGGCATGAAGCCCCAAGGCGTAATAAGCCATTAATTCATTTTCTTGTTCATTTGGCAAAGAGTAGGCACATACTTATGAAGGACATCATAATGGATTCTTGTTTTTCTTTTCTACCTTCTTGTGACAGTTGCTAAGATGGAGTGCATATGATTTTTTTAAGAAACTAGAGTTATCAGTCCTTGGGTGCTTGTCACATTGACTTAGTTTGAGATCCCTTGGCCCCTATATTTTGCAGAGAATTTGTCAAAGGAAGGAATGAAACACATCTGGATCAAGCACTATTTAGTTCCATGTAATGCATCAGTCAATACATCATTGAGACCTTTTCTTTTGACTAAGATGTCAGTATCTGTGGCTCAAATCCTATTAAATGCCTTTAGACCTCCCAGTAGCATCAGTTGGATATACATCCTGATAGGTACTCCCTTAGGTGATAGTTCCTTCTGTCAGTTCTCAATTGGAGGCATGCTAATCCAAGCCAAGCTCTTTGATACCAAGGAAACAGGGTTCCCAGAGCTTGCAGGCATTCTCTTACTTTGAAAACATGTGTCTTAGCTGTGAAATGCAGGTAGGGACTGATTCCACTATATCTTCATGCTCTATCCGGGTTGCTGCAACATGTGAGTATCCTTATATTTTCACCTGTTGATACCCCCTACTAAAATTTACATTGCCCTTCTTCACATCAGAACCTTTGCCTGCTTGCTTGCAGGAGAAGATGAATTCAAACAATGGCTAAGTTTGTGATCCAACAAGATGTTCCTGGTCCAGGGAAGATAATTGACTATAGCAATACATGTGCAAGTGGAATTGCATGACAACTTGTGTGGTCACCATTACAATGGCATGTGATGGATGTTAAAGAGTTCATATATCCATATCAGCTTCCAGTATAGTTGGCCAGTGCTCTCCCAAGGTGCACACATTGCTGTCAATGATAAGATTGACCAAGTTGGGTACTCATAATTCAAAATGTGATTCTAAGTAAAGAATGATTCCTTGCAATTTCTGGTATGTGAATGCAAACATGAAGAAACTTTTGAAACGGTCAACAACTTCAAACGGAAGCTTGTTGGAACTCTTGGAAATGAGTTTCCAGAGTTAGCTCTTTGCTACCCACCTGAGATGTCCACCACTCTCAATGCACTACTGGGCAGCCTTTTTTTTCTGGCTAAATTTAGTGAGTTGGCCGAATCTATTTTCAAAATGGCTAAACATATGTGCATCCTTTGTTTTCTAGTTGACTAACTTTTACAGGCTTTTTTTGGAAATATTGCCAGGTTTTTCTATTGGGTTTCTATCATGCAGCCAAAATGTGAAGAAATCTTTTGAAAATTAAACATTTTGATCTTCTATCTATCTATTTATTTTTTAATCCATTGACATGCAAATATAGAAATTTCATCCAAAGTAAATATGGCATCATGATTCGTGATACTATTTGTTATATGTCTATTGTGAGGAAAAGTCTTGTATTCTATGTACAATTATGACTAGTTTTAGTTGTAGATGTTTTCACCGTGATTGTGTTTGAGTTTAATCCAGTATGACTGATCTTCTAGACAATTCAACAAAATAAAGTCATACATTTTCATATTTTAAAAAAAACATATAACACATGACCCAAGGGCAAGAATCTTCACTTGACCATAATTTTGGAGCATTATTATCAAGGTGATCAAAATCTACTATCTGAGGACTCAAATCCCATCTTCTTGCTCAAAGCAGATACAAACTTGTGCAATCTTCAAACTAGTCATGAAATTGTTGGTAAAAACCAGTCTTAGGAGGCTCTTGGAATTGAGGACAGATACCCATCGGTGTATGTCAACAGTGTATATACCCACTTGCCCTCCAATTCCCAATTTCTTTCAAAATAATTAGTTTTTGGTGTATGATTGTGGCTCTCAAAATTTCATAAAAAGTCAAAGAATCACTTGTTCTCTGTCAGTTCCTCCAAGAAAATCATCAGTTCTTTGAGGTTTTTGGAATAACGAGAACCGGTGGTTCTTTGATTCTGTTTTGTTTTTCAAAGAAGTGAAACGAGTGATTCTTTCATTCTGAGATGTTCGAAGAACCAGTACCAGTGGTTCTTTAAACATTCAAAGAACCACTCCACCCAACATTGGTAAAAACCTCTGATTTAGTGACACAATGAGATATAAGTCTTCAAACTGGGTTTAATAATATTTCAACCCTTTGCCTCATGTGGCCAGGGCTCGATAATATAACAATCATTCTGTATTGATATGGTGAATGGGAAGAGTGTTGACCTGTATGTATTCTATGTTCATCGTGGATCATGAGCACTAGGATAGGCTTTCACACCAAACACAAGTCTGTTCACTCAGCCATCACTGAACCCATCCAAGAACCACAACCCTGTTGGTGAATCCTCATCATCTTATAGCGCTATAACACCAATCCAGGTATATGAACATAATATACTATTTTCCCCACATCGACTTATACTCTCTTCCTTCATTTGAGTAGACAATTGTCATCATAACTACTCAACCTCATGCATTAAGTTAAATAGTTTTTGCAAAGATTTCTAGAGCAGCAAAAACGAGAGTTGTCTAGAAGAGTGATAGATGTCAAAAACAAACCTTTTTTAAGGATTCCCTATGGGAAAAATCCAAGAAAAAATTTGAATTTCCCTGTATGCAAACATGTTCAAATGGTTTGCTTGACAGTGGGGAAATACAATGATTTCCATATTTTACAATGGGAAAAAGAGAGTAAAGCATCGAAATATTGGTCCCACAATTCCCTTGGAGTGTTTTTCCATTGTGTTTTGTTAATTCAACTTCAATTTTTTAGAGGTTTCCACTCTTTTCCCTCCAGGGGATGCCAAGGAAGTTTGTTGTGTTTCAAGCTTATGCATGAGCCATGTTATTGATGCTCAATCATCCAACCACTACTCTTTTGATTTGATAATTAATACAAATTGCCATTTCTTATCACTTTTTATTGTTGATAAGCAATAACTCCACATTCAAGTGAAGCTAAAGTCCTCCAACTTGAGGTGGTGACATTAGACTATCAACAAGTAGTCTAAAGCATGAACTTTTACATAGAACTATAACTCATAGAATTTGGAGATCAAGTACTTGACCTCAAGTACAAGTTTCAACTTCCATTGAATATCATCTATTCAAACTTTCCAAAATCAAAGTCGATAGGTATTTTTCACCTTGGCAGAAACTTGTGAACATTAAATGCAGAAATATGTCACATTGTGACTGGCCAGTGACACATGGTGACATTGTAGCCTTGTTGCTTCTCAACACATCAGACATGATTTTAGTTCGCACTGATGATGTCCATCTTTTATACTTGCTTGAACTCAACTTTCCTGCTTCAACAAAAATATAATAAAAGTTGTGATGTTTCTTTTGGGTATAAAAAGCCAATGATACTTTCTGCAGGTAAAGACAAATTCATTGTTCAACTTGTAAACGGGATAGTCCTGTAGATTCACAATTCATATCCGCTTATGGCTGCTTCTCTTCAGTCCATGACTGAGAAAAGATATCTGAGATTGCAAAGAAAACTTCACAATAGAACTTTGTAATGTGGCTGTTTGTTAGTTCCAGCAAAACCAACACTAACATGACAAGAATGAGTGTGGTCATGACCTTATGAACAAGTATCACTCACAAAGTGTCAGACCATCACCTTCATCATTACTAGCAATTATTAGCTGCCATGACTCCCACTGATTTCATTAGTTTTTGATGGTGGGTTGAGATAAGTGTATGAGAATCTGCAAAATGTTGGTCAAACCATTGTACCAAACTCCGCTTCCTGATTTTCTGTTGCATTTCTTGAAGCAATGGAAAGACTCAAATCATGACATTGGCTACCACTCAACTGACATTGCTAATAAAAAAAGCCAATAGTATCCTTGTTCAAACTGCAACAAGCTTGGTGGGTCAGCTTCATATCACTCTAGCTCACCCTTGTATAGGCAAGCATCTAAGCCAAGGCATAGAGAAGACTACATAAAGGTATAGCAATGGTCAGGGCCTCCTGCAACTGGAACATACACTTAGCACACCATTTTTGACCATTTTGGATGCAGTGCATCAACTTCAGCCACTGAAAGAATCACAAATTGTTAGAACTATGATACAATTGCTCCACACTTGCACCACCAACATTAATCTTTACACATGTAAGTATAGCTTGATCACCTTCCTGTGATATGTGATCTCTAACTACTCAGCAACACCTTCCCGCAGTGGCGACCAATCAAGACCACCCCTGCATACATACCAATGACCCCATAACACATATAGATGCTCTCCTCTCTAATACAATGGAATACAACTTCTTTGCATAAGGTCCACCTATGTCCAGCACGTCACATAACATCAACAAACCAAAGTTTGGCTTCCTTGTCAGAATAACCTGATGACAGCAGTTCCAGAGATGCAGACATACATGATCTCCAACAGGAAGGTACTGGGTGCTAATCTTTTTGTTGGTCAGCCAAAACATTTGATGTCACTCTGAACAAACACACATTGCAAAACAAGATTGCTTGCTTTTGAATAGTCCTCCATTTTTGTGTGGTCCTGCTTGTGCATACTTGAAGAAACAACATTCACATGGTGAGATTTTCAGCTGACAATGTTCTTCTAATCACCCTTCATGTAAATCTCATCACATTTGGAAGCACACAAACCTCATATAGCCCACTCTTGACCAGAACCCCCACAGTCTTCCCCATATTCAAATGTCTGCATTGTTGCCACCATATGAAAGCTGGTCTTTTCCTCCATTGCATGTCCTGCTGAGGTCCTCTTCTGTAAAATTTCTTTGCTCCGAGGGATTGGGAGCTAGATGGCCTGAAGCTGTCAATGGGCTAAGAAATAAGTCCTGCTTAACTTCAAAATCAACCTGTAAAGGTGTGTCAGTCCAAGTAACATGAAGAGGAAACAAGATTTTGACTACCATGGAAAAAGCTGACTGCAAAATAATGTCAGTTATACATGGGTGCTGCCTAAAGTGATTCTAGTCATGTCCAACATCTGAGACAAACTGCCTTATCAAAAAATTCATCGCCCTCCACAAACTTCAGTCACTCCCAAATTCCCTCTGAAAACTGCAATATTTCATAGCAGAAAGACTCCAGATTTCAAGGTCTACTCCAACATGTTCTTTTGTAGGAGATTACAACAACATTCCCATCACAGGTAGACAAATAACACAGTACATTACAGTCAAGAGTACTGTTTGGAGATGAAGCCCACAAGAGATAGGAAGCACACGCCTGCACAAATGAAGCCTCCTCCAGTGCAAGGGAGTCTCAAACACTGAATCGGAAGTACTCACCCTTGCCTTCTACCTCTGATGAAGGCACTTGAGCTGCAACTTCTGCAAAACCTCCCTTAAACCCTCATCAATTGCACTGAATTTGCCTTCCTACAAATTTTCTCAACACAATCTCTCTTGGTAATCCATCAAAGCAGTTCTCCCAGTCTGCCTACAGTAACACGATGTTTGCTAGCCTCATCTAGGTATCATATCCCATTCTGCAAGAGCCAGAGTCCAAACCCCATAGTTGAAAATTGCAGAAACCTATTGCATGCTATGCAGAATGTATCCATTCCTCTTAGAGAGCTCACAATTAGATACAAGCATGAAGCAGTTTGTCATTGATCTTTGCAGAATTGCACTTGGTTTGAATCCCACAGAAGAAGGTATAGGGCTTTGCAATGTATGTTGGGAAGACATGTTAATTCAAGCAAGGCATGCACTCCAATTTCTCAATTCTACAATTCATTTCAAGGAAAACACGCATGCAACGTACATTCCCTCTTTCTCTTGATTTATTATGTCCGACATACATACAAAATGCAAGAGAATTGATGCTGGGGTTATACCATTGGGATGAAGCGTGGAGTCTTGTAGAAATCCCAAACAAACTTGTCCACCATCAAAAGGTATTGGAGGAGTCCTAAGAAACGAATTTTGTAACAATGTTCTGAGTCTTGACAAAGATGTCAAAGATCTTGCTTAGATGTTACATTACTTCATAATGTAAAGATATGTTTCAAGAATCTCCCCCCAAAATATGTCATGTTCTAAAAATTCCCTCAAAATTAAAAGTTCTGACAATGCTTTTAAAACACTAGTTACAAAAATACAATCTCTTTTGCAATGCCATAAATCTAGGTTGCAATAGTTGGGTAACCAACAACAATGATCATAAAAAAGATTTGAGAATCATACCGGTTATCAATATCAATATAAATTCCTTTTGGTGTTGAGTCAGTTATTGAAAGATTTGGGTAATAATTGTCAATTTATGCATAAGGGTAAGTTACCGAATAAACTGGTAAATAACCATCAGTTTTACCTATGGGTTATAAACTGGTTATTGGGTTTTTTAAAATAAAAATAAAAATGATTTAAATTTTTAATTTTTTTTGTATTAGTATTGAAAGATTGATAACTTACTTGGATGATCATTGGGTCATCCATGTTAAATTATTAGATTTTGAAAATTCAATACTAGGTCATTACCAATTTAATTGATTACAAGAAATCAAGAACTGGCTAGTAGGTTATTATTAATAACCAGCTTGATAACTCGATCAAAACTCAATACCCGACCAACATTAGTTCTGTCCAAGCACCATCCATGGCATTGTGTTTATAGATGTTGATTCAATTTGGTCAAATATGTAAGGTAAGTGTAACAACTTGCTCTCTTTTTTTTCTTGTTGGGTACCATTGGAAAAAAAATGAGCAGATGGGCATTGCATTTTCCAAAGTGCCCACACTCATATGCCATGCCATCCTTTCATCAAGCACAAGAACTAATGAAAAAACTAAAAACATTGTGTCACTCTTTCATTCACTTGTTCATCTTTTGTCCACTTAAGAACCTAAAGAGAGAAAACAAAAAATCAGCTTGGTCTTTACATAGTGTAATGCCCTTGGACTAATGCATACCTGAAATAAGGGCCCCTTTGCACCACCTTAAGCGGGCCCTTGTTTCAAGAATACCCTAATCCTCAAGCAATACTCTACATGAAAAGCTTAGATGCCAAGGTTATCTTGAAGGATAAAAAAAAATGAATAAAAGTGGATGGCCGGAATCATCACATGGAAAACAAAAGGGAAGGCCAAAGAAAGGCCAAAAGATGTGTAGCCTGTAGGAATCAAAGAAGGGAGAGAGTTAGTCCCTCTCATGATAAAAAATTATTTCATCCATTGCCCATATAATGTCGCCCACATGCATATTGTGAGGTCTAATAATAATTGAAGGTCTAGAACAAGTATCTCTCGCTAATGCAATCTTCCTTTCTATAGCGAAGATTACTACCGTAGCGGCAAGGGAATTCATCTTTTCATAATTATTTCAGGCCAAGGAGAAAAACTTGAAACTAAATTGGGCCTGCAGGGAAAAATGGAGAAATGAAGAAATTAAATTTGTTGTGACGCAGGAGAAGTTGTGAGAAATTGCCAAAAAATCCGATCCGGTACCAGCGCTGCTAGCCGCAGGCTAAAAGCAGCGGTGACCACACAGCGCAACCGCCACCGCCGTTGCACGGCAGCCGGCCGCGCTGCTAGGCCCGCCGCGCACGTATGCAGCCTGCTGAGCTGAGCTGAGCTGAACGGGAGCTGAGCTGAGTTCGATCATCATGCACATTGAATAAGCACAAGGACCTACGGAGCTGTATTCGTCCATGTTTGCATGATGCATTCATTCTGTCTATTCGACATTCAATTATTGTAATAGTAATACAATCAGGGGCCCTCGATCCGTCATATGAATCATAAAGACGTATTGATTAAGCATTCAGATGTGCCAGTATGTCAAATAGAACATACCGTAATGTTAGAAAGGAAGTAGGTATGCAGATCATGACAATGACATGATCCATGGCTGTATCATCAGTCGATGCATTGCTAGCCGAAGCATCCTGGATATATTGATCACATTAATTGAATCACACAGCACATACGGTATTATGCAAGCAATCAAGAAGTGTAATTGACTTGAACATGTAGCTCAGATCAATAGGTACAGCTTATAGCAAGTCAGAAGAAAATATCATCTACCGTACGTCATCAAGGTCTGCCAGGTTCTCTAGTTCTTCCAACTCTGCCACTAACTCATCATCCTGCTGGCTCAAAGATTTGAAAACTTCGAGCGTGTGCTCCTCCTCCAAGCAAACACTCATCACATCCTGCACCGATACCACCAACGGAATTTCCTTGATGCCTACGCTCCTAAAAACCCCACTCTCTAGCTCGTCCTTGGTAACTTCAGGTTCATCCCCAGGGTTTTTCAACTCCGCAAGTAGACCCCTCTGCAGGCATTGCCCCATGGCTGCATCTTCGAAGTAGGGAATGTGAATGCTGCCCAGTCTGCACAAGGCCCAGCCTTTCTGGATCATCTCCACTTGCTCGCAAAGCTCGCCCCATGACGATAGGAGCCAGCCAATAAGTAACTCGCGCAGCTTCTTGATTCCTACTTGCAGCTCTACATCCTCAGGTCTTACCCCTTCAGCAAGCAACGAAGCAACCAACTCACTCTGCCACTTCTCAAACTGCTTACGAAAACCATGCTTGAAAGGTCTCTGCAACACTACATCCGTTGGCTAGAGCTTGCTTGTGCAGTTTGCAGCCACATAAAGATAGTGGACGAGGGGGTGGTTTTCCTTAAGCCAGTTTCGGAACTCCTCCGACGTGTGAACTTTCCAACAATCTATGAGCCACACCATCTTCTGCTTGGAAGAATCCAACCCTAGCTCCTTGCACTTCTCGACGCGCCACGGGTCCAAGACCTTCTCCACAAACCGCTTCATGGTGGTTTGATTTGACCAGTGATTCTCCGAGTTGGTCAAATCCCACCCCTTCCTAACAGCTTCCCTTGGAAAATGAGCTGCAATGGAAGCATGTTACCACTGGAAGCTGAGTTGACCATCCCCGTTATCTGCCTCTTCTCGTCCTTTCCTAAACTCCGAACAGCGTTCACTCCCTTGGTTTCATAAGTCTGCTCTACTGCGGGCCGCACGTAGATGGCGGTCTGATCAGAATTGACAACTAGCTCAAGGGGGATGTTGTGCAACTTGCAAAGGGCAGCAACCTTGTACGCCGTCTCATCACCTTGCTTTTCCCAGTCTTCTGGGAGCTTGTTCGCTGCTGTGATGACCCGCCTCCATGTCCACCCCAAGTGCTTCCGGACAAAGGCCTTCCCAAAGGTCTTTGACACCGAGAACTTGACATCTTCCCCGCGCTTGCTCGTCACCGCCCGCTGAAACATCTCAGGGGCAGACTACTGGATGCACCCCTGCATGATTCCCTGGATGATCCCACCGTCCAATGGCTGCCTAGCATCCCTCACACCCTTGAGCGTCTTGCAGACCAGCTCAAATGTTTCAGGGAACTCTGTGAAAATCCCTGTCAGTCTAGGCTTGTGGCTAGCTTTCCTCACATTCTACAGTGCAATGCAGTCTGCAACCTTGCGTTTCAGGACAAAGACCCCCTCCTAATTTTTCTCAAACCAGCCTTTCAGCGTTTGGACGGTTAGCTTGTCAAAAGGGCTGCCTAATCGACCTGGCTTCTTGTTGTGTTGGAGGGAAAAGAGAGCATCATAGAGGTTTTTAGGATGCTTCTTGACTGCAGCGAAGATGAAGTTCTAGAGATCCAGCACAAACCAATTGGTGTAGGGACCCCTCTTCTTCTTGGCAGGTGGTTCCTCATCCCCATCTTCTATATTCCCTTCCTTTCCTTCTTGTCCTACAAGAACTGCCTGAGCCTGCCTGACTTTCTTTGGTTTGCCAACACGCCTTTTGGATGCAAGCCTTTTCGCTTCAGTAGCTACCTCAGCCTCTTTCTTGCGAGCCAATCTTGCATTTTCCTCATCACGCCACTTTACTAGAGCAAACTTTCTATCAACAGCCTTTTCTTCTTAGACCTCTTATCCACAGAAAAGAATCGGGTGATCGTGGCAACTCTCACCCCTGACGCCATAACGCCCAGCCCTAATGCCTCTTCTTGCAACAGCTCTTCTGCTCTGACTCTGAGGTCAAGCCATGCTAGAGGAGCTTGAAGTTGAACTCTGGAGTGACAAGAGTGGCCCAATGTTCAGACTCAGAGCCTGTGTCACTAGTTCCTTGGACTGAGTCACTGTTTGAAGGGGCTTCCCTCCAAAAGGGCATCATCTACACCGTCTATCGGAGCCTGCTCATTATTGGACAGCATTCAGTACGGTACCTACCAGCCACAATGCGGTGCATACCTAGAAATTGTTTCACAATGGGAGAAAATGGAAATTATATCTAGGAAGGCGGTCGCGAAATGTTGTTAAATTTGAAATTGCCTTAGCGAAACCTCAAAACTTTCGAAATTAATTATTCACGGCACTTGGGGGTGAATTCCCTTGCCACTACGGTATAACATGTTGAAGAACAATATTAACATGCTATCTAAAAAATTGAATGTAAAGAGAATGACCTCATGATCATTTATTGTGAAAAAAATGAACACACTCCTTGATGAAATGATTCATATCATGTTCGAATACACCGTGCACTTCCATGACCATCAAAATAAAATGGTGCCCTTCGTGAAACGATTATCTTGATGATGAAAAAAACCTTAACAACCTAAAACTAGTCTTTTAATAAGTAATTTAATCTTTTAAATTCACATACCATATCTATTTGTTCTAGTTCAAACATCAAGACAAATAACCCAGGTCATTTGGACTTCATTAGGATGTAAACTTGTGTACATGTTTAGGATCTAGTAATAGGACGACATTCATGAATCATGCTTTGGTAAGCAAACATTTAGCCTTTCCTTGTAACCTAACTTCATTTGTCCCTTCGTGTGTAGAGGGATCTCAAAAATATGTTAATCCCCCTCCTCCTAGCCTACTATAAGGATGTCACACAAGTATAGATTTGTAATGTTGTGGTATGTTGACATAAAAGCATTGGGAAGTTGATTTAAGCTTTTTCACTGGGGAAGGGCAAGTACATATCCCAGGGCTTTCCTTTCCATTGTTTAAAGCCATGGACCATTAGGGTGGCTCAGTTCCCATGGCAAAGAACCCTCATGCACCTGCCCTTCTCCAACTGAGGACTGTAGAACTAGTAAGGGGTCCTTATTGTAGACAATACAAAAGCATTGCCTGCTTCTTTTTATTCTTCTGTGCCAATGGCCTGATACACCCATCTTTTGTTATAACATGCATATGATTAAAGCTCGAAACCCCGGGCCCATAGCATTGTACTAGTGGCTATGTCGGGCCATATTTTGGCAAGTGGTTGTGGGGTTCAAATAGGTATCGTAAATGGAAACATTGGACATACTAGGTGGAAGGGTAGTGTATATGTGTTGGAATTTGGTATATGTGTGTTTTTAACAATGTTAATAACATAGTTGGTACTAAGTTCAAGTACCTTGTCAAGCTTGCATTGCATTCGCTGATTGGGTTAATGGTAATTGTTGGTGTTACAAGCTACAAAAGCAGTTTCAATTTTCAACCCCCACAAACCAGTTCCAACTTCCAAGGTGCATGGCAATGGGAACCCACACCTTGGCAGTTGTGCCTTGATGCTAATGAACATGCTAAATCACCTTATTTAGACCACATGGGTTTTTGCATCTTGCCAGTATATAGTAGGGTTAAATCTACTTGTCTCTCTGACCTATAGCCAAATTTGGTTTTAAGTCCTCTTGAGGATGATCCCCACAAGTTCACCTACATCACAAAATTGACCCAAAAAAAGACCTTGCATGGGAAGAAGGGGAGGGATGTTACACATATCCCTTGAGAGTGAGTGAGTGAGGGAGGATGATGTTACAACTACTTATAGGTGTAAGATCCCCCACAACAGACTTGGGAGTTTTCTTTGTGTGTTTTATGAGCAAAGGTAATAATGTACTGCTCCAAAGGACTTTACCTGACATCACCCATCTTTGTTTGAGGAAAAAAAGATGGATCAGGCCAAGTGCAGACTCGAGTAAAAAAGAAGCAAACAATACTTTTGTACTACCTGCAATAAGGACCTTTTTGCTTATTATTGAAGGTCAGAGACAAAGTCCTCAAAAATCAAAGAATCCGAAAAGAAAGAGTATGTTAGGCAGAGTAACAGGCATAATAAGAACAGAGCTTTTTCTTGTTTATTGTAAGGGGGGGGGAGTACACTGTGCAATATAGTGCTGGGCTTCTTTGCTTGGTATCTTCAACACTCAGAACTAATGGCTTGTCAGTTCAACTAAGGCCCACTTTAGACGAGGCTCCAGGTTCCAATTTCATAGGAACCAATTTGGACTGATTTGAAGCAAATTGAATCCTTGAGTTGGACTATACCTTTGGGTCCTTAGCATGATTCTTGGTCCTCCAATTCAGGAGCTCTCCTTTTAGCAATGGTTTTTTGGTCCAAACTAATTGATTTTTTCCTCCTAAATAGGTGCTATGCAGGTTTAGCCTCAATTTGCCACTTTATGGTCTTGGACCCTCGTCTAAAGGCGTTGGGACCAATTTAAAGCTTTCGACCAATAAGAGTGCTTGAATTCCATCGGTACCCTTGTCTAAAGCAGCAAGCCCAGATAAATTATTGTGCTGTGTCTACTACTCTGGGGCAATGTGAATGAAGTTTGCCACTCACTAATATCCAAGGTTGTTTAGTTCTTAATACTTTATGAGATTCCCAAGTCTTCAACTCTTAAGTACATACGGTTCGAGATGAACAAGCACATGTAAGTACCACAAAGAAAAATTTCTAGTCTGCACACGTTGCAGACAAGTGTACATACAACCTACTAGAGTTGTGGACTTTGGGATTTTGAAGCATTGGTGCAAGGGTAATTTTTTGTTGTTGTTTTATACCACCAGTGATGGACATGATCTTTGTGTTGCATAACCGATTTGTTGGGAGCATGGCAGCACACACACCCATTGGACAAGAGCTTCTCAATTATATTACATAATTTGTTACCTGCTAACCTTTTCATACCTCCTTAATACCTTCTTTTTGCACATTTATGGTCACTTTGTTGATTGAACATCATAACTCACTTCTATGTCCCATAATCCATACCATCAGTTATGTGTCTGGTAACTGACTTGAGTGCACTGGTTACCATGCATAGTGCATTTGGATACCATGGGATAGATAGTTTCGATGTATATGCACCTCGACAATTCATGAGACCATTTCTTCATGCTCTTGCCATTTTACCAAATCCTAGCTTTGAGTGGGCTTTGGGCAGACAATAATACTCTCATTGTTGCATGGCTTTTTCCCATGTCATTGTAACGGACCATGTGCACCCCTACATCACATCTTCTCAATTAAGGCAGTCAGCCTCCGCTGCAAACTGGGGCTACATGCATACAAAACTAAAAAACACTGAGCCCCACCTGCATGTACAAGCTGTAGACTACAATTGGTTATATCTCTTCTGTCTGGATGATTAAAGCTGCAAATATGTTAATTTCTAATATTTTCATACCTCCCTGCAAACATGTTAAGCAACATGGGCCTCCAGGAAACCATGAGTTTACCATAAAGCACAACCCAGATGCCAGCATGTTCAGTTTATGGAGCAGCCAAGTGTACCTTGCAACACCCTCTTTGGTGTCATTTAACCCTAAACCTTACATCCCTGAAGTGTTGTTCTCTTTTTCACCTCTCAAAAGCATGATTCAAACTTTGTCCTCGTTTTAGAAGAATAATTCTGTGCTTGGGTTGCTGTTGATCTGTTTTCGTAAGCAAAATAATGCAATGAAGAAGTTAGTACATTATGCATCCCAGGGCACTGAAAAGGTATTGGCATAAGGCGTTTCCTTCATAAACAAAGAAAGGATTTCAAGGAAAGGGTTTCAAGGTAAGCATTGAAAACAAAACAAATAACACAAGTACACATGCAAGAACCTTGTCTGGTGATAGGAGGAGGAGGTTGCAAGGTTGAAATTGGATATGGAATTGTTAGGGCTTGTACACCTTGAGTAAAATCCGAGAGTATGTGTCAAAAGCTTCAAATTCTTGTTAAATGCTACTTGTAATTTGCATGCAACATGTAAGTGCTAGTTCACCAAAGCAAAATTTTTAAAAATTTGAATACATTTTTTTAAACAATCTCATTGGTGAAAAAATAATTCTTTGCACCTAAGCACAAGCTTGGTGAGGCTATTACAACATTTAAGTATTAAGTGATTAAAGTTAATGTGCCCCCTAATGAGCTTTATGTGGTGTACTTTTGGGCTTGTCTTTTTGTGCCCTTGGTGATTTTGTGATTGTTGTGTCAAATTGTGCTATGTAATTTTTTACGTTACACAACAAAAAAATTATTTAAATATTTTGCATGTTCTATTATCCCAAGCCTAAATTTCCTCTTTCTTTCTTGAGAGTAAAAGTACCAACCAGTAGCATATATTTAATCACTTAAAAATAAATAATAATAATAATTTAGGATGTGTTACAAGGTTAAAATAGACAAACCTTGTGGTAGAAGTTAGTGTTGGCCAGATACCACGATCAACTTGCTTACTCATGTCACAATTTTGAATATGGGTGGACCTAGAATTGGATGGTTAAATTTTGGTTATTGGAATTAGGTGGGAATTGGTCCCTTGTTCTGTCATTAAAAAAAATGAAAATTGTACTTGGTTTCTGATTCTAACATTAATTAAGAATCAAAATTGAATTGAATTTTTAAAAATAAATTCCAATTTCATTTCAAGCTTTTAGGTTATTATTTTGCTTATTAATGTTTTCATTTTTCAAGCACATTGCTTTCTTTGAATTTTATTTTTTTAATGTTTTTGAAGCATGTTGCCTTTTCATTTTGGTTAAAAATTTGATCAAGCTTTTGTGGTTTTCAAATAGTTTTCTTTTTCTCTCAAGCTCTCGCATGATTTTCTTGAGCTCCTTGCATCAACTTCAAGCAACCATTGAAATACAAGCAAGGTAGGTTATGTCTTAAACGTGCTCATTCTTTTTTTTCTTATTTTCTTGCGCATTAATTGAATTTATTTTATTTTTTGTTGTAGAGATGGTTGTGATGATGGCGGTGGTGGTTTTCTTCTTCTATTGAGTCTTCTTGCTTTTGAATAAATTCTATTTTTCACAAGTTTAAAAACTGGACTTGCAAAAAAAAAGATTTATTATCATTAATATTATTTGCAAAAATTCAATTTTTCAGTATCTTTTCCAATTATCATCTTCTTTTCACCACCTTGCTCATCATTTTTTATGAATAAGGTTACAAGTAAAAAGATAATGATTTTTTTTTTCATTTTTTTCTTGTCATTTTACTCATTGTTTTATTGATTTTTTTAGTGTTTAAGGACATGGAAGATTTTGTTACTCATTTAAACAAAGTGATATTTCTTTCAAATTTTCCATTGGAGATGGATTTTTGTGATTTTGCTTCTATTGAAAATGTTGTTACAATAACATTTACAATACTAATTTGTAGAGAAAATTCTTTAACCATTGATGCTACAATTTAATGGGACTTGGCAAAAAAATCAAAATTTTTGGAAACCCAAAAGGTGCACTACCATAGCTTGGGCATTATATGCACCTTGTGAATCATCTTCCTTGAAGGTAAATTCAATCTCAACTTAATCCAAACAACTTAAATGTGTTCTTTGTTGCCCACTTGCATTGATTATAAGAGTTAAAAGGGGCATCATAACCTACAAGATTGTTAATGTAACGTTTGCACTTTGAAAACATCTCAAAACCAATCATCAACTAGCTTGGACAAGAAAAAAATGGGGAATAAAATAAGTGAATTTAAAACAAGGTGTGATCCCAACCCATCTATTATTTCTATTTTTTTTGGTAGTGTCATTCTTTATAGCAATGATGATGATCATAAAAAATAATTCAAAGAGGATCTTGTCATCTCTACCAAGGAGCTTGTGCCTCCATTTGTTGTCGAAACACCTATTTTCAAAAAATTGCTTCGAAGACAAAATCCTTGACTAAATTTTCCATTGAGGCAAAAGTTTAAACATGATATTTTGCTAAGGATTGTTGAGATGACCAAGGAAAGGTTTGTATCTCCATCCCTTTTGTCATGTAATATTTGCACTATATACCTTTTGATCTTTGGATGTCAAAGGGAGGTGTTGATAATTTTGTTCATATTGTGCATTATTTAAATGACAAATGAGAGCTTTGTAATGTAACTATTGGATTGTTTAAGATTATAAACACATCTAGAAGTAGCATGGCTTTACAAGTATTAATACAAAACCAAGTATTTTCAAGTAGTCCAAGTTGACTAATTGATTGTTTTTTACTAGTGAACATGTACATTTTGATTACATGCTTAAGGCTTGAATGTCATATGTATTTTTTGACTAGTCAACTTAACTATAATGACATATATTTTAATATTTGTCAAATCAAATGTCCAATCAAATTGGACAAAAAATGACCACCTTCATTGAAATCGTCAATGAGTTTTATTCAAATGTGACATATAATTAAGTTGGATATACAAAAATGACATCGTTGGTGAAGATGGCTTATGGTCTTTTAGTTGAATGGAACATCTTATGTTAGTTAATAGGCTAAATTACATACCTACCCATCCATCAACCTATTTACATATTGCCTACCTACCTCCCATCATACAACCTACCTATTAACCTACCTCCTACCTCTTATCTCTTACAACCTACTTACATATTATTAATTACCTAAACTTCTTATTTACTTACATAAGTAATGTACACAACTACTTGATATGAAATTTAAACATGAAAAAAATTGTCACTTTTTGAAAGTGTGGTCCATTGGTGAAAAACTTGATTTATCATTAGGCAAGTCAAAAATACAATTCTTAATACTTATAACCTATGTACATGCTTAGAGGGTTAGTGTAGGTAGGCTAAGTTACCACCTACCTACATAATTTTGAACAACAAAACCTACCTATCGCAAAAATATTTTTTTGATGTAAATTTTAAAAATTAAATGAAATCTAAATATTATTTAAAAAAATTGGTCAAATGGTCCATTATCTACCAATAAAATGACCAAATGGTCCTATATTTTTCCAATTAAAAAAACCACCCTAATCATAATTGACATGTTAAAATTAACTTGTCCAAAATGGTCTTTTTGACACCTATCCAAATGGGTATATTTTAATTATAATTTATAGGAAAAAAACCATGTTTTCCTATTAACGAAGTGACTAATATGCTCGCAAAACATGGGTTTAATGTTTATATTCTTGCATTTGTCAAAGATGAAAGGAGTAAATTTTCCACCATGATTTTTGCATTAACCTCCATTGTGGCTCATGAAGTTTAAGGATTGTCCTCACACAATGTTCAAATGTTGTTGGTATGCCATAGACGACTCCAAGGTATGTGTTGGCTTGACCTTAATTTCAATTAAAAACACATAGTTTTGCAAAAAACACCATCACTTGGACAAACTAAAGTCACAAGGGATGCGAAGGATGATACAAGGCATGTGAACTTGTAAAAATGTTTCCATACAAACTTAAGATTAATGTGAAAACTTGCTTTGATTCAAGAGTCATCCTATTCTAAGAAATGTAATTGCTTTCTTTTATGGAAGGCAATAATCAATAACCTTACAAGGTTGTGTGCCAAATTTTCAAGTTTGGGTGATAATCAAGGTTGCCAATACTCTTTGGCTCATGGTTTAACAATGTGTGTTGAACCAAAATTGAGGATATTGGTTGTTTTCAAATGCCTTTGTTATTGTCATATCATTTATATGTTAGTTCCAAAAAGATTGTTTGGCATTTGACTCTAATGAGACCTAGGTTTTTTATTAAGAATTTCAAGTCTTTTAGAAAAACATGCAAAAACAAATGGTATAAGTCCTAAATTCTTTCCTTTCATTTATAATTTTTTTTTAAAGGCCAAAGTTTTCATCATTTTGGCATTGATCTTGAACCCCTACTATAAAGGGCCGGGGTTGGTCATTCAATATGTTGGCAAAGACAAAACCTAATAGATTGTAAGTGAATTATGACCATTAGGTATTGTTATCACTCCTAGTTTCTATATACATTTCTTTACATCCAAGTGATGTAGGTGCCCAAGTTTTTAGTTTTATTCCCCAAAGTTTTGAAACCACAAGTGTATATAACTTCTTGGAGACTAATTAAAAAGAACATTGTCAATCATGAAAAAGTAATTGAATCATTTTAGGATCAAGAAAGTGATAAAAGAAAGTGCAAAGATTTGTCAACATGGTGGAAATTGCATGAACAACAATTCTTTTATATTGGATTTGTAATTCAACAAACTCTTGGATTATGGCCTCTTTAAAGGTCAAGGGATTCTAAAATAGGGTATTTGGGGGGTTTGAAATAAGTCTTTTTTGGGTTGAAGTAGGGTTTCTTAATAGTATGAAATATATATTTGAAAGGTTTGAAATAAGGTTTTTTGAAGATTTGAAGTAAGGTTTTATGGTGAGTTTGAAATAAGGTTTTTTAAAGATTTCAAATAAGGTAAAATTGGGGGTCTTCAATGGTGACAATAGGATATTCAAGATGGTGGCTACAATTTTGGAAACCCTAAATATGGAACCACATGGCAATGACCCCCCCAAAAAACAAATCCTCAAAATATATTTATTATAGATTACATTTTAGAAATAAACTAGTTTGAATTAGTTTAGGGATTTTAAAACATTTAAATTATTTTTTTCTTGGAATAAAAGTCCATTTTTTGCTTTTTGCATTGTCCATTTTAATATTTTGGATGTTGGAACTAAAATTAAAGGTTTTAAAACTAGGAACCAAAACTAGCCAAACTTGAAAATTAAAAAGATCAAAATTAAAACTATCCTCAAATTAAAGCATTGAATTAGAATTGGGTCCCACATTTGAAAAAAAAAAGGGGGTGGGGGAGGGGGGGGGGAAAACCAAAATTGAATGAAAACTGATCCCTTGAAAAATGTTAGGAATCAAACCAAAAAAACCCCCAAAAAATGAAGAACCAACCAACACCGGTCAAAACCAAATGACTCAACATTATTGACCATTTTTTTCCCCCAAACATTACTTGTTAGGGGTGTGTAGTGTCTTTTTAAGTGAATTCCTCAAATGTGTTCACATAACATATTGGGTAAGTTATCTATTCTTAAGAATTGTAAAGCTTTGCAAGAAGGTAGCTTGCTTAAAGGAATGTGGAACTTGGGAGATGGAATTTGTGCATTGTCCGTAGAATTTTTGGAAGAAGTAGGAGTGGGAGCAAGAGGCAATGTAGGAGGAGCTAGAAGAAATTGATGGAGGATGGTCGAATGACCTCCTCTTCCTACTCTTGCATGTAGTTCCATGAAGCTAAGAAGTGAAGAAAAGTTGTCGTGATTGTGCAAAAACCTCTCACACCTTCTTCTTGGAAGAGGATGCACACCTAGAACAAAGTCTTACTTTACCAAGAAAGCAGTGAAAAAAAAACAAAGCAAAAAGTGAAAATTGCAAAAGAGGAGGAAAATGTAATACCTTATGTTGCATTCACACTCATCACAGTCCAACAAAGGTTGGTAAGAAAAAGGAAAGAAAAAGGTGACAAAAGATTTTGCGGTGACAACACAAAGAGACAAGAACAATGCACATGTCTAAGATGAAAATTGCATCGCAAGGCAAGTTGAAAGTGGTGATCATCCATAAGATGATTTGGCCAAATTTGACAAATGTGATGGAACTTGTAGATTAAAGGTGCAATGGGAGTGATAAAGAGGGAGATGACAATAAGAGAAAAAAACAAAAACCCATGCATTTATGAGTGGTGCGTTGGGCCCACCATTGCTATTGCATCCTTGCAATGGTTGGGCTCACCATAGCTGATGCATTCCTAAAATGATAGGAAAGTTTTTGTTTTTTTATTTGTATGGCCCATTATTTGCATTCTTTGTCAATTTAAGATGCCTCTTGTCCAAATTACTTTAGCTTTTACATTTCAGGCAACCTCTCAAAGCATGTCAAGAGTGTTCACCCTCATGCTAGCTTCATCTCCCAAGTTAACCATGTTGTTTTGTCTTTACAAATGTCCTCCCCTCATGTGCTACACCTTGGTTCTATCCCTCTTACTTTTTGGGATTGGTTTTGAGCTTAATTTAACTTCATTTTGGGGTTGATTGAGGTTCATTTTGCATGCCCTCACTTGTTTCATAAAATCCCTCAAACCATTCAAGACAAGGTTGGGCAAGTTTTTTGTTTACCCCTTGATTGAATTGCTCGAAATCCAATGGACGAATCAACATGGTTCCTTTTCTTCTTGTTGCCATGGTGTTTGTGTTATATTCAAAGAAGTTGTTTAGGTCAACAAAAGGTTTTTACTCACCTTAGGAAGTTTACAACAGGCAATTAATCTTCTTTTTAAGTTTTTAAGAGGAGTCCTTTCATCCCTCATGTGCTCCCCATTCCCATCATTCATTGGACGATTCTTCAACCACTTATCTTTATTAATGTTTGATTTTGGGTAAAGTTGAAGATTATAGTCACACCACTAGAACTTTTCAACCCATGATGCCAACTATTCCTTTAAAAAACATTGTTGCAACTTTGCATCAGTTACACCCCTTGTTATTAGACCATGTCCCTCCATTTATTTTTTACTATAAACTTGAACACACCTTTGTCCTGGATAGGACTTTGTTTGTAGAGGCTTTAGCCACTGCTCCCCATTTGTCTTTAGGTGAGTTATTTGGGATGGTTTATGAACATCTCTCATGATGCTTCATACTAGAAAACCCATCTTCAAGGTTTTAAGAGTCATTCCAAACTGTTGTTGTTATTGCCCATGGTGATTTCCCTAGGTCAATGGATTTAGTGTTGGGGATTAACAAATTATTGGCATTGGCAAAGGACATTGGAAGTCTTCGACTTATTAGGTGTTTTTTTTATTTATTAATCATTCCATTGTTCTACATCTTTAGGGGTCATTTCAAAACCACCTATCCCCCATCAGTTTGGAATATCGACCCCTAGAGGTTGTGAGACCATATTTTTTGGCATTAAAACCTTCCTAAACTTACACCTTGATTAGTTCATGATGCAAGTTGACATCAAAAATGTTTTTAAGAATGTTTCTCAAGTTGCTACTTTTAAAGAACTATAAGATGCTAAGGGTTCTCGACAAACATCATCCCTTTTACCAAGTTGTTTTATGGTGTTCATTTTTTTCTTTATTACCAGCATGGGCAACATAAAAAAAGGGGTCACCATTATTGAATCATCTTTAAGCACGAGGTAGGGTGACCCCTTAGGAGGTCCTTTATTTGCCTTAACCCATTATCAAACATTCATAGAAACCATTGCGTGAATTTCCAACTATGTTGTTCCATCTTTAGTGGATGATACCCACATTGTGGGCCCCTTGAGTGATATTATCCTTGTCTTTGACCACCTTTTGACCTTGTTAACCTTAGTTGGGCTTAGGGTCAAGGTGTCAAAATGTAAGTTTTGGAATCCATCAAGGATTTTTTTTAGGCATAAGTTGTTTTTAGGGTTGTATTTTGGTTATAGATGGGTGTGTTAGTGGGTTTTTAAAACTTTGTCATGCATTTTTTGAATGAGGTTTTATTTTATGACGTGGCACATATCAATGATCTTCCTTTTTTGGGAAACGCACATGTTGCTTTGGGCATTTTGTCCTCATATGTCACTTGTCAACCTTCTTATGTCATTTGGACAATATATTCTTATTCCTTCCTATTTCTTTTGGTGGGTTTCAACAAGAGAATTATGTAAGTATGTAGGGACATTACGAGTCCAGTGTTATTAGAGTCTATTCAAGGCCCCTTAACAAGGTGTTAAGCTTAATTATCAATTTCCTTTGGTGGTATAAGCCTTTTATCTATGGAAGATTATGCCCCATCTACTTTTTAGGGAGTTAGGTTTTGGTGGCTCCATATTTGTGTTTCACATTTTATATTTTTGATAGACCCATTTTGGAATAATATGTTTCGTAGGTTGAAGAGGGCCCACACCTCTTTTAGTCATGTTTTCATGCAACTCAAGATAGCCTTTCTCCCACAACTAAAGAAATGCACCCTTCTTTTGAAAGTTTGGTAGTTATCAACGCCCTAGGTTTGTAAGCATCTTTGATTCATCATGATTCATCCTTTAGATCTATCTTGGAGGATGACTCCATTTCCTCAACATCCAAAGCCCCCATTCACTTTTGTTTAAGCAAGGGGGTGGGGTTGTGGTTGATTGTTAGGCCATCTATCTATTCATTTCACATCACACACTCTACTTTCAACTCAACATTGCATTTTCATCTCAATTTGATTCAACCTTTGGCATTTAATCTTCTCACGTGTGAATGTGGACATGGGTTATACACATATGGCACTCATTTATCACATCTATTTGAAGGTCAATGGGTAGCCACACATGATGCCATCAGAGACGTTGTGTATGTTTTCACCCAAGAGAATGGGCATAATGTATGGAGAGAACGGTGATATGCCTTTATGTCAAGAATTTCATTACAAATCGATCTTTACATGATTAATGAGGACTAGGTCTTTGTTGCCAATGTGGTGGTTACTAACCTAACATGGGAGATGGTGGCTATAAGTGTCATTAGTCAACTAACATGTGCAATTGCGAAACTTAGTGCCATGAGTATATGGGCTTCATGAAGAGCACCATTTTATTCCAATGGCCATGGAGTTGCACGACACACTCGAGCGTGATATGGATTGTTTCATTAGGAGTGTGCTTATCTTTTCCATGAAAGACAATTGAGAAGTTATGCATCCTTGTTTTTTTGCATTCAATTTTTTAGGCAATGTGTTAATATTGCTTTTTAGCGTGCTTTAGCCTATGCTATAAAAAGGAAGATTACATTGGCAAGAGATGCTTATTCTAGACCTCCTATTATTATTAGATCTCACAATTTGCATGCAAATGACATTAGAGAGGTTGTGGGTGAGATAGTTTCCTACAACTAGAGGACTAGCTCTCTCCCTTCTTTGGTTCCTACATGTTGTGCATCTTTTGGCCTTTCTTTGGCCTTCCCTTTTGTCTTCCGGTGTGATGGTTCTAGCCATCTGTTATTTTTTGGATTCCTCAAAACAATGCAAGATGAACAATTAGCCATATAGGGCCTTCTCTCACCCCTAGGCACATGCCTATTCCAGAGACCCTTATTACCATTTGTGCATATTTTATTTTCTACACTAATTTAATACTATAACCCTTGTCTGTATAGAGACAGGATTACAAACTACTACACTGGTGACCAGACTACTCTTGCCCCCACCACAAGAAAATAGCAGTAGCAAGTAGCTTGGAGAGAGAGGCTAAGTAGAGCACAGTCATGCTTAGCCTTTGTCAGATCCATAATTTGAGCACTGGATCCAACACCCCAGCAGCTGGCTGGCAGATGTCACTTGCTTTCCATCCAGTGATAGCCATTTTCATGCTTTCAGATTCTCCATGAGAGAGCTTTGAGAGGACTTGTTGATGTTGTCAATTTTTTGTTGCTTCTCTTGTTGTTATTGTTCTATTGGTTTTTAGCATAATTGCCTCCTGTAGTGATCACCATATCCTACAAATTCTTCATCATTGATGATCTACCCAAAAAACAAGTGATCCAAAAAAACCATCAGCTTTGATCAAGTTCAACTCCAAAAATCCATGAGGAGCTTCAAAAAAACACTCCTAAGAAAATCATGAAGCGAGCAAGCTCCTACACAACTTCCAAGTTCAGATTCACAGAAAAGAACTCACACAACAAACACCCATTCAATCCCATTGAGCTTCTTACACTCTTGCACTCTTGCACTCTTGCTTCTTTCTCTGAAGGATTTCTCCTCTGCTACCCAAAGAGATTGTACTGCTCTCTCCCTCCCCAAGTGGAGAGATATTGCACAAGGTCTGAGCTTGTTAGTGGCTTTTTGGATATGAGAAAGCTGTTCAGATAAGGGTTGCAAGAGGTCCCACACAAAGCCAAAGCAACAAAAAAGAGTATGTCAGCCTTTGTGAAGAAGTTTGCAGATCAGGATTCACAGAACTTTGGAGGCTGCACTGGAGCTACTGTCACAGCTGCCTGCCGCTTGCCCTTGCCTGTCTATGTGTTGCATCAGGCAGCAACAAAGGGGTGGGGAGGAAGAGGGGTGGTGGGCCTGATGCATCATGACGTTGCCTGACACATTTGCTGTCTTTATTGGCAGCTTGCTAGAATTTTTTTTGGAGCTCTGCAGCTTTGCAGAGTTGCTTCTAGAAGAATATTTCTAGCTTTGAGACAGTTCTACAGCAACCACAGTCTCTTAGATCAAGCTCTAGGATTGAGGATGCGTGAGTAGGTAGCTTGTTGAAACGTTATGGAACTAGTTCTTCTTCCCTCAAGGCAAATGCCAAGCTCTGGAAGCAAGCAAGAATGCAGCTGCTTGCTTGCTTGCTTGCTGCATCTGTGATCAAATGATGATTTTTGTTAGCGAGAACTGCTGAAAGCTTAGAAGGAACCTCCAGCCTCCCTCGAGCTGGATCTTAGGAACCTGGGTCGTGTACAATTTACTGGAGAAGATTCGGAGCGAATCACTCGATTTTGGGACCCACAAATCCAGAAAGAGAATGCTAGTCGTTGTGAAGAGTGGTCGAGTTTGGGGCTGGAGATGCAGCAGTAGCGGATACAGCAATGGCAGCAGCTGGTCCCCATTCCATGAGATGGGTTCATGCCGGCTGTACAGCATAGCAGCTCTGGGCTGGTGTCTTCACGGATTTTCTTGAGGTTGCAACTCAGACGCGAAGTAGAGCCCGGGCATCAGAGCTGGAAGCTTGAACTACCGTGAGGATCTGTAAGGGGCTGCTGGGTGTGACTGGAGCTCAGGAGAGAACAAACAGATTCCAAGGACTTGATCATGGGGAGGAAGAGGGTGTTGGCACTGGGGCCAGCTCTGTCACGTATGCGCTCCATCAGCGCAGATCACAACAACCCATACGAGAAGATCATCAACGGAGGCCATGACCTGCAGCAGCAGCAGCTGCTGCTGCTGCCAGGAGGAGTTGCTGCTGCTGCTGGCTCGACGACGACGACGACGACGACGAAGTGGTGGTCGGGCTACTGGAAGCGCAACAAGCCCACGAAGTCGAAGCTGAAGAAGCTGGGTAACAAGAAGAAGAAGAAGAAGCAGCAGCCGGGGAGTGGATGCAGATTGCGGTTTAAAGTCTCGAGGCTTCGCATCAGGCTGCTAATCTCGCCTCTGCTCCTGCTCAAGAAGCTACGGGACTCTTACGTACGAATGATGCTGGCGTTGGAGCGCAACTGCAGCGATTACGGCACTGGCGCTCTTGCCATGAGCTGCGGCAGCTATCCCGGCATACATCCCATGTATCCTTTCCCCATCTCCAACAGCCGCAATATGACCCAAGCATTTGTCTGAGTGAGGAAGGAGCTGTCCAGACATGCTCTCACCAATCCCCAAAAGCTTCATACCAGATGGTGCAGAACTCATGTAGCTGATGGTTTGAAGCTGGTCACCAGCTTGGGTCCAACTGCCATTACACCAGCAAAGCTTCTGCAATCATCCTGCATGTCTCTACTCTCATCCAGACTTTCTGTTCAAAGCATTTGCAAGTTCCAAAGTAGAGATCATGCCCATCAGCTTTGATCCTCATGCCTTTTTTCTTGAAGAAGATGATGTTCGGCTCTGTTGCAAGAGGCACGACCATTCCTAGATCACTGCTGCAAAGCTGAGCAGTAGTAGAGAGTGTGATGCTCCTCCTCCTCCTCCTCCTCCTCCCAGATTGCACATCTATATCTGATGAGAATTTCAAGTCCAGCTTGAACTGGACTTGTACTCTTACTGATCTCTTAGATCTTTCTGGACACCCTAGAAAGTCTGTTCTGAAACAAGGATTCCTCGAGTTCTCTCACACAGAAATAAATTTGCAGATTGCAATCAACATCTGGACATTGCCACAGATCATGTCTTGTTGTGAATTTTTGTCATTTTGTTTCATCTTTGGTGAATCGAGATTATTAGCTCTGTTTTGTTCTGCACTCAGGGCTGGATTGCAACAAAACTCAAGCTCTTCTGCAATTGCAATCCTTGAAACTGCTTGCAAAATCAATGCCTTTTACTACTGAAACTTCTTTTTTTTTCCCCCAACCAGTCTTGTGAGAAGAATGCAAAATCCATATGCTACTTATGATACTCAATTTAACTACATTGCAATGGATGATTTAACCCAATCCTTCTTGTGATGCTTCCTGCCTGATGATGTTTTCTTCTTCCTCCTCCTCCTCCTCTTCATCATCATCATCATCATCTTCTTCTTCTTCTGCTGCTGCTGCTGCTTTTTTTCAATTCTACTCAGTTGCTGCAATAATTGTTAACCTTTTGAGCAAGAGTATGTGTGCACATTCTTAGCTCTCACTTGTTGATTATCATTTTGTTTGACATTTTGCATTAGATTTGAGCTCATCATCCTCATGATCACTATGAGAAACCTTTTGAGACATAATTTTTTTGACAAATTCTAATGGCATCACCATCAGACAGAGAGAGAGGATTCATACCAAAAGAGATTTGGTGAAGATTGTCTAATGGTGTGTATTCCCCTTCTCCGAATGTCAAGAATTCTCTAAAGCCAGATTTCCCTCTCTCTCTCTCTCTCTCTCTCTCTCTCTCTCTCTCTCTATCTCTCTCTCTCTCTCTTGTGGATCATGCAATATCCAAGAGAATTTACTTAGTACCTTAAGATTTTGTACAATTGGGTTGTGGATTTCATAATTCCTTTCATAAGGAGATAACTAAGAAAACAAATTCACACTATCAAACCCAGCAATCCCATCCGACTGAAAAGAAAACAAATCGTCAAACCTACTACACACAACCCCTATTCTGTTAAACATTGAAAATAATGACCAATTTCTACCATTTCCATTGATCCTCTAAAACTCTCACAAACATACCAAATCTCATTTACACATTTAACTATTAGTTCACTCCAGACAACTAAGGGGGAAAAAGAAAATTCAGACCACCAAATCAAGCAATTTCATTGACCATAACAATTTTTTTGCCGCACCTAGAGTCGAGCCTCTAAGAGACACCTTCTCCATATTAACATATTAATACGACAACCCTTGTTTGTGTACAGATAGGGTTAGTAGTAAAAGCATTATGTTCGTTGAAGCTCCATATCAACCTCTGTACCTTATATTGTACTTCACCATGGATACGAAAAACACCCATGAAGCTTTTTGACATGTCAAAGCTATTTGGATTCAATATGAACTATTTGATGAGTACAATAATAGTGGGCTGGCTTGACACCCAAGGTGGACTAGTTTCCAAGCTCTAGTTCTTTCATGGCTCCCCCTTTAAAGAACCTCTTATTAAAACTTTGCCCACACCCACCTGGTGCAAGAGGTCACATTTACAACCCAAAACTTCAAGCATTGTGAAAGAGAAAAAAAATTGAAAATCAAACAATGTGATCAAGAATTTTGACATCATTAAACAGTGACTCCCATTCCAATAATTTCAACATTTAGGGGAGTAATTTTTAAATTTTTTTTTAAAGATTGATGTTTTCAAAACCAGTTTTTTTTGTAACTTGATTGAATTTTCAATGACAAAAATTACTTAAAAAATTCAATATCTCTCACACTTTAGGTCTAAAGTCTGAAAGCTTACAAAAACCACCTCCATTAAATCCTAATAATCAAAGGGGTTTCCAACAATACCATGCAACCAACTCCATGCATCCCTACTCAAACCATCCTTTTTTTAAAAAATTAATAAAATAAACGAAAAGAAAAACCCTAACCCTAACCCTAGAACATATATTCATGAGTCAGCAGTAGGGTTTAGGTTCTACGGAGAGTCAAGAGGTTCCAACTTCCCAGTTCCATGGGCTCTTGCGCTCGAGAATTGAGAGATTCCCGAATCCGCGTGTTCGATCTTGCTCCGTGGAGTACGTCCGGGATCTGTCACCGCCCCCGGTCCAAATTTCTGGGGATCGCCGCTGTAGACGCAGACTCTGATTAGCTGATCTGGAGTCGTGGGTCTCGATAGATGTGAAGCTAGAGAGAGACGGACAGTGGCTGACTTGATTGACGTCTGCATTGGCTTTGATTGAGCAAGAAGGACGGACTTGTTGTCAGAGCTCAGAGCTCTGGTAGGGACTTAGTCCACTGTGGTGATGGCTTGAGTGGGTGTTCTGTTCTTCTTGCTTTGAAGTTTTGGAGAGAAAGAGGAAGGGTTTTTGGTTGTTGAGAGGAAGGGGATTTTTTTTTTTTGGTGGAGTGGGGGAGAGCGGACGGGAATTAGGGTTTTGGAGCTGCTGCAACCAGCGAGATGGCTTTGAAGGAAGAGCAGCTGGAAGGTCGAGGGCGTGGGATGGTAGCAGCACGTGCATTGCGAGGAGGTGAGGAGTTGCTGTGCGAGACCCCTTTATTGGTGTACCAGGACGAAGAGGCAGCCAATACTAACACCTTCTGCAGTCACTGTTTGTGTTTCTTGGAGTCAAGAGGGAAGCCTATCACACAGTGCCCCTCCTGCACCTCCGTCTTCTGCAGCTCCAGATGCTTGCAGTCAGAGTCACATAACCATAGGCTTTGCAAAGCATTATCGCATCTGAAGACATCAGACCTTAAGTCTGACAACAGGACATTAGCCCGGTTTCTCATTGCTGCATACAACCTAGCTCTTGAGCTTCCGGCCTCATTCCAGATTCTGATGTCACTGGAAGGCATGGAGTTTGTAGATGACAATGTACATGATTTGCATGATTTCCTCATTGAAGCTCTCCATGGCTCAGATGTCGATCCTCTCGGATTCTCTGTTGATTTGACTGGGGCTTTGTTGGCGAAAGATGCCTGCAATGCATTTGGGCTCATGGCGCCCAGCTGTGAATCTGGAGAGCGCAAGATGCGAGGCTATGCTATCTACAACCGATCTTCGCTGTTCAACCATGACTGTCTCCCCAATGCTTGCAGGTTTGAGTACATTGACAAGCCAGGGAACAGTAACCTGGATGTGCATATCCGGGCTTTGCATGACATTGAAGAAGGGACAGAGATATGCATCAGCTACTTCCCAATAAATTGGACCTTTGGTGACAGGCAAAAGAAGCTGGAGGAAGAGTATGGATTTCAATGTGAGTGTGATCGGTGTAGAGTGGAGAAGGATTGGAGTGATGGTGAAGATGAGGACAATGAGGATGCTGCTGTGAAAGGCAAGCCTTTGGAAGATGCAGAGAGAACGAGCAAAGGGAAGGCAAAGAACCAGGAAGCTACTGATGAAGCAGATGAAGATGATGATGATGATTTCGGGCATGCTATGTTTTTCGTCAAGTACTTGTGTCCTGTTGATGATTGTGGAGGGACCATGGCTCCATTGTCTCCTAAACATTCTCACATGAGATCTGGTGCAGCAGTAGGCCCCATGGAATGCAATTATTGTGGCCATTTGAGAACAGAGGAGGAATTTCTGCATGACCTTGAGGAACATAAACTGCTTGACGATGACTGACTGATGATATTCCTGCTGAACATGGTTTTATGTCTCCTCTCAACTCCAATGTACAATACACAACATCCTTTGCCATTGTGTGAAGACTACTCATGCATTCTCCTTGTCAAGCAGATTCAGTTTTCAGTTCACTTCGTTTGTATACGCTTGTGGTATTTGCTAGCTACTCCACAAGTTTCTGGATGTCATTGGTTGCAGCCTTTGGCACACCCAGCGGTTTGACACAGGGTTGGAGTAAAACGCTGTATAGTTCCACTACCTTGATGGGCAGATTTTCATCTCCTCTGTGTTGTGCTTCACAAGTGTACCACTTGCAAAATGGTGCTTCAGTTTGGTGAAATTGTGCTGTGTTTCATCCTGCAGTACACCATGTCAGTGGACAAAGGCCACAGAGGCCCAAGCAGTTATGTTCTCATTGCCGTTAGATCCAACCATATATTGTAGCAATCCAAAAACACTAACAGTAGTCCATATTTGACAGTGCATTCCTTGTATGTTGTGAGCAGCTCAAGAGTATTCCCTGAATCCTTAGCTTCATTGAGATGTTACAAACAATCTACAGCAGGTTAGTATGATACCATACTTTATAGTCTCCTGATTCTACTGGGGAACAGTCTGGATGTTCTTGGTCAATTTGCAATTGATGGCTGTTGGAAGACACTTTAAGAATTCCAGTTTATTTCTGTTGTGATCTCAATGTGAAGTCTCCAGATATATGCAAAGCAAGAGACATGATCAGTGGCAATAGAGTCGAGTATTAATGAGATGTCAGCGGTCTCATGGGGAGGGCTTTAATGTTCCTGTTTAGTCTTTTATGATTTACACATACTATTTTCTGTGACCAACTCATCAACAACTTGGTGTTCTCACAGATGAAAACATACCAGCAATAGATTTATTTTGTTTTGCAAATATCTTGCTTGGAAGTGGATGAGGCATATGTGTTTCAAACTGCCATTTCTTCCTCTACTTTGAATAGTTTCTCATTCTTCCAATCCAAGTCATCTATGGCTTGGTTAACAATAGAAGTAGCAATGGCCAATGATGAGGTGCAGGCTGGTGATGGTGCATTCCGGACATTCAGCACCCTTCCAGCCTTCCCAGTTTCAAACAAGAAGTTTCCAATTATTTTGCCTGAATCATCAACTGCCACTGCATGTACTCCTGCCCATCCATCTGTTGTGTGCTCAACCTGCAAACTTGGGCAGTACCTACAATCATACATCCCAGCAAAGGTTAGCATAATCTTCATACCACCACCATACTCTTCGGTGTGATTGCAACAGGTTACTGCACTGTTTCTAGTTTCAATTGTTGTGTTTCTGGTTTCCAGAAACTGTGCACAGATGGTGCCATTCTCAATGCCTCACAAATAGAAGAATATACCTCTGGGCTTCAGCAACAAAAGCACGTTTGTTTATATCTCGCCAAATTTCAGTGAACACTGTGCTGGGATTTCCCAATACAAGTTTCCATAGCCCCTTGGTAGTTGCAAAGACCAGTAAATCCCGGATGTTGATGTGCCAAAAACTATAGCCCTCCTTTGCCAATGCCAGAGCAGCATTTGGGCCAATTAAAACTCGCCCATCCACACGGGGGGTTAAGTGAACACCAACCATTGGAAACCTGCAAGAATCAAACCATGCAATCATGGAAGGTAGAATAATGATATAGTGGTTTGCAAAAAAAGATTTTCTGAATTTCTGGTATCTCTAACTCTTAGAGAATACTGTGTCCCATACAGAGCTGGACACTTTCTAGTGTTCGAAACCAGGAAGCAGCTGACTTTCCAGGTTACATGGATCTGGAGTTTGGACACCCGAACAACTATGGCAGTACAAGAATCTCAGACTATTACTGCAGACAGCAACCAATACCTGCAGGTGCAATAATTGCAGCAGATTAACTGAGCTTATGAGAGATACATACTTGGGATCTGGAGTTGGGTAAATGTTGCGTTTGATGATGCTGCGGTATTCAGGCTTGAGCTCTTGATAGTTGCCACGAAATGGCAGAATGGCAGGACCCTTGGCACCTCCTGCCATGTGACCCACATAGTCAGCGTGTAGTCCTGCACATGTAATAAGCCACTTTGCCTTCACAATATCTCCTGATTGGCTCTCCAATGTCACTCCTTTCACCTCATCCACATCTATCCCTGTCACTTTAAAACTGGCACAGATCCACACATGAAACCACTAGTGAGCCACCAACACAAATTTTCATACCAGTTCACAGCCAGTCTTGCTTTCAGGGAACCATATTTGAAAGCAAATCAGTATTCAAATGAAGGTTGCAAAGCTCTGTGACATGAAGAATTCAAGACCAGGGGTAAGCTAAGCAAAAAGTGAAGAGAACTGACCTTGTGCGGATTTGGCCACGACCAGTGGAAAGTAAATCTTCAGCAAATGAGCGACCCACTTTTGCATAATCTGTGATGCCAGTGTTTGGAGAATGCAAAGCTTGCAATGCCCGCACATTGGGCTCCATCTCTTGTACTTTCTTTGATGATATGAGCTCAATTCCTGGGACTCCATTGGCAGTCGCTCGTTTGTAGAGGTCCTCAAGAATCGGGAGTTCTGAGTCCCGAGTGGCAACAATGAGCTTTCCAACCCGCTTATGGGGTAGGTTTTTCTTCCCACAGTACTCATACATCCGCCTTGCTCCTTCCACACATAACCTGGCCATGGCGCTCCCTGGCTCATAATAAATGCCTGCATGAATCACTCCACTGTGGCTCTTTCTTATTACAAACATGAGTATTTTGCCCCCCCTCAGGAAACAACCTTCAATTGAACTCTATGTCTAGAGGGTCCTTCCCAAGAAGTGGCACATTGAGAAGCAAACAATTCATACCAAATCTGCAGTCCTCATCGTCATAAATCTCAGAAACTCTGATGCCTGTCACTGGCAGCATCCGGGGTAAATTCCAAGCTGCAGTTAGGCTTCCTGTGATTACAACCAGTTTCAGTCCTCATCTTTTGTTGCAAATGTAAGTTCAATATTGCTCGTTGTTTTTACTTTGTGTCTGGTATTCTTCAGCCACAACAGAAATTCAATGAACTATACATTAGGGATTATCAGCCAGAGTAATCTACAAAGAAATGACAGTTTGCAGATTTCAGGACAGTTTGAATTCCTGTGATTACGAAACATTTTCAGTCCCCGTCATTTGTCACAAATGCAATATCAACATTGCCTATGGTTTCTCCCTCATGCCTGGGATTCTTCAGTCACAGACAGAGAATCAATGGCTGCCGATTCAAAGACACTACACATTAGGGATTGTCAGCTAGAGTAATCTATGAAGAAATCAAAGATTGCAGCTTTGGGTACAGTTTGAATTCCTGTGCTTAGGGGATTGTGAGAAGGAGTAATCTCTGAAGAAATTGCAGCTTGAATCTTCAGGTACAATCAAATTCAGGTTTCAAGATAATATGCATCTGATGCCCATGTTCCAGCTTGCATCAACATTGCAACAAGCTCTATACTTATGTGACTCTCGGTACTCACAGACACCAGCTGCTGATTCAAAGACACGCTTATACATTAAGGAGTATCAACTAGAGTAATCTACAAAGAAATCAAGGATTTGCAGCTTTTGGGACAGCTAAATTCCTGTGCTTAGGGGATTATGAGAAAGAGTAATCTGTGAAGAAACCACAGCAGCTTGTATCTTTAGGTAAAATCAAATTCAGGTTTCAAGATGATTGGGATCACATGTTCCAGCTTGCATCAACATTGCAACATGCTGTATACTAATGTGATTACTCTCAGTATTTGCAGACAGACAGCCATGAAACAGACAGTGGTATGCAGGAGGAAAAAACACAAAATGCTTGATATCCCTACTACTTCATCCATACCACCACCACCACCAGCCTTGTAACAGATCAGAGTTTGATTCCTGAATTTCGGTCTTGAAAGGAAGAAAGACTTTCAACATGATTAAGCACCAGAGAAACACAACACACATTTCCAGCAAGACAAAAGCCCGTACCTGTTATGCGATGTTTGATGCTGGACGATATCTGCCTCTTTCTCGACCACAACCACCTTGGTCTGCGGGAATCGCAGAACGATTTCACGAGCTGTGGCCAGTCCTACAATTCCCGCTCCCACGATTGCAACATCTGCTTCCCCGCCTGCTATTTCTCCTCTTATGTTACTGTTCCATCTTCGCCCGGATCCAAACCTTGTTGCCATTATTGCTCCTCCTCCTCCTCCTGCTCTCCTCGTAATTTCCCTCATCGTCCCCACGCTTAACGTTCTTCTGTCCGACAACCTTCGGCTTGAGTCTCGGTCTTGAGAATCACGATGAGACAAAAGCCACGAAGCTTTGTCACTTCCAGAGAAATAGGCTTGAAGAACTCGCAGCCCCGTCTTCCGCCCTGTTCGCGAAACTTTGTCCAGAGCTTCCATGATTCAAAATAATCGGAAATCACTCCACACCGGAAACAAATTTTGCGAGCATGCAAAGAACAAAAGCAAAAACAACACACAAACAAACAAACAAACAAACAAGACAAAGAATGAAATCACTGGCGATCCGGATCCAAAACTTTCACTAGACTTCTTTCAACCGCAGAGAAAACACGAAAGCAACAGAGAGAAACAAGAAACAGATCTCCTTAGTAGTATTACTCTCCTTTTCCAGCGTTCTTTCTTCTTCTACGTTCTGGTCTCTTGCAAAACAACTTGCCACAAAATTCACAAATCATAAAATTTTCACAACAAGAGCAAACAAAAAGGTGGCTTGATTTGCTTTTTTTGGGAGGTTGTGGAGAATGCTCTCAACTGACTGACTACTAACGTGGCATCCAGCAAGGCAGGCAACAAACAAGATGGAGTTTACAAGGTGCTTTTGGAAATGGCTAGAAGCTTGAAAATTTGTGCAAATCTGTTGATGCTTGTACTTGTGCTGCTGCTCCTGCGGCTTCTTCTTCTTCTTCTTCTTCTTCCTCCTCCTTCTTTGGGGTTTGTTTTTGGGGGCCACTTTCTTAATGGAGCATTGCCACCAGCACTAGCCTACCACAGCATCAAACAAATTCCTTTTTTGCCCTCAGCTGACTCTCCTTCCCTTCTAATATGGCGGCTTATCAGCGCTTTTTCTTTTCTTTTTTCTTTTTTTTTTGTTTTTTGGCGACAAAACAAAATCCAATGTGACTGACTCATCATACAAAGGAAATTTTCTTAATGCGCCAAAATCCTAGAATTCTGAAATTCCCTATAATACGGCGGCTTATCAGTGCTTTTTTTTTTTTTTTTTTTTTTGGCGACAAAACAAAATCCAATGTGACTGACTCATCATATGAAGGAATTTTTTTGTGGAAACAACTGCGCCAAAAATCTTAGAATTCTGAAATTCCCTTATAATATGGCGGCTTATCAGTGCTTTTTTTTTTTTTTTTTTTTTTTTGGCGACAAAACAAAATCCAATGTGACTGACTCATCATAGAAAGGAATTTTTTTGTGGAAACAACTGCGCCAAAATCTTAGAATTCTGAAATTCCCTACAATATAATATGGTGGCTTATCAGTGTTTTTTTTTTTTTTTTTTTTTGGCGATTACAAAAAAATAAAATCTAATGTGACTCATCATACAAAGGAATTATTTGTGGGTTCAAATGTGCCAAAATCTGACAATTATGAAATTACCTATATTTAAGACAATAGGTTCCTAGCAGGTCACCAAAATATAACAGGATTCTTGGATATTTATTTATTTATTAATTACTGTTTTCTCTTACTTGTAGCCAAATTTGGCTAATTCCTCTTGTGGATGATCCTTAGTATAGCTACATTCCAAAATTGGATGAAAAAAATTAAAATTAAAAAATTAAAAAAATAATAAAATCCTCTTCCCCCACCATCCCAAAGGGCAGTTACCAAAAGATTGCAAGTCTATCATCCAAAGCAAAAGAATGGTGCCCAAACTCATCATGGGCTTTTGGGAAATCTCTCTGACTAGGCCTAATGGCTAGGCTTGTTTAATGATCTCAAGATCAAAGATAAACTCAAGATGCAAAATAAATAATTCTTTAATTGGTGCAAAAAAAGAGTGAATTATTTTATTTTCTTTTGCCCCCTTTTTTTTTCCTTTTTTTTGGGTGGGGGGGGGGGGGGGGGGGGGGGTTTCTCTTTGAGAGAATATGGAAGTGGATTTTCTCACAAGTATATGAAAATTAATGACTTGTGAAACCTTACTCTTCATGTTAAAAAACAAACCCCACAAATTGTTGGATCTCAAACATGTTGGCCTTGCCAATAGATAAGATGTTGTACATCGACCTACTCTAAACAACAAAAGAATCCGTTCCAATCTAAATAGTCTGAAACACTTTCACGAAAGAAACCAGTTAAGATGTTGTACATCGACCTACTCTGAACAACAAAACAATCCGTTCCAATCTAAATAGTCTGAACACTTTCACCAAAGAAACCAGGAGTTCACCTAATAAGGTAAAACTTCGCAAAAGTTGGATCCAATGCGATAGTCCCTGTGTGTCCCTGTGGAGGGAAGGCCTTACTGCACATTTTGAAAAACATATACATTTGTTTCAACTTTTTGTTCCAGGTAGTCATATTTTATTTAGTCACTACATATTACACAAACGGCATAATAAGAAAGGCCACACACAAAAGGTCATATATGAAGCTGACATTCATTATTTATTGTTGTGCTTCAAAACTATGTGCAATGTGTCGGGTATGGAAACTCAGACTCGTCGGTTTGGGTTTTGTTGCCATTTGGGTAATCCATGATTTCCCAAGTCATCAACTCTCTGTGTGCTTTTCTCTCGTCTTTCTTTGCCACGTTGCTTGCAAGTGCAAAGAAGCATAAGCTTTCACAAGTGTGTGCCTGCCAAAAGAGGCATTCTTAAGTATTACCCCGACTTTCATTGGAGTAATATAGGTACTCTCATACATTCTAAGTTTGTAGTTATGCAAAGAGACAAAGCTCTAGTAGGCTACAAATGAAGTGGAAGCCCAAAAAAATTCCCATCTTTTTTCTTAATACCCATCCAACACTAGTCAAGATGTAAGACTAGGTAGGGTTTTTTTTTTATATAATAATAATTTTTATTTTCATTTAAATTTTTTGCAATTTTTTCCGCAAAATTTGCAAGATTAGTCTAACTTGCACTAGGAAAAACAAAACAAAATCCAAAATTCACCCAAATTTTTAATCAAGGAATGATAATATTTGTTGAAGAAAATATATTGGTCAAGACCCAAGTCCTAGTTTAATTGCTACATTCTAAATATGGAGTCAAGATTTAACCCAATTTTTAAACCCATTTTTCTCCACATTTTAACTTTCAAAGATTGATGAAGGTTGGAAAACTAAAAAGTGTGGAATTTTTGTAAAATTAATCACTTTGGCTTATTTTGAGTTTCGAAGCTACTTCCAAATAAGTTATGTTGATTTTTGGGTGCTCCTAATTCAAGAAATTTTAATTTACCTTTTAAATAGTAAAGAAATACATTTTTTTAATTATTTTTAAAAATAAAAATGTAAGGGACAATTACAAAAAAATGGAGTCAATTGTTAGGCCATTCATGTAATTAAAGGCTTACAATAGATGAACAAACTCAATTTGCCTTTTGTTCCTAGGGCCTGGGGACACTCCATGTTAAAATTATATGTCACTTGTGTCACTTAATACCCCAATACTAATTGAACCTAATAACAATTAATAACTAAATTTTATAATATTTATGTTACTTATTTTTATTTTTATTACGCTAATACCAAGGATTAATACATACCTTATATTAATTATAAACTAATTTTCAAAACAAACATGACCTTATTGTAGAACTAAATTTATAATTTTTAGTCAACAATCAGTATATGGCACACTATATTTTCAATCAAATATTTTTTAATTTAATATATATTGATTTCACCCCGCCCCCTCCACCTAGCCCCACTTTATTTTACCCATATTTTGGCTACATTCACCTACATATATAATGATGGATTCAAGATGTTTCAATATCAAACTTTTGTTTTTCTAAATGCCCTAAAATTGGACATTGCAAAATAAAAGGAGAATGGATCAAGAATGAGAGACACATAACCAAATACCCTAATACATTGGCCAATTCAACATTATTTATATTATTTTCAAAAATGTTGAAATTTTCAAAAATTATTTCTTCCAAATCAAAAAATGTTGTGAAAGATAATAGTGAAGATTTAGGAACATTCCATTTGTTGAAATGTTTTTTTCAAAATTAATTAATTATTCAATAGACATGTGTTGAAGTGGCCAAGCTACTACAGTATTTGTTAAACCACAAGCCAAAAATATCTTAAGATATAGCCTTTCAACACCATCGTAAAAAGTAAAGCCAAAATCCATGTACCATTGGTCTATTGAAGTTTTCCAACACATGATGGTATTTCATGAGATTTTGATGAAATGATAAGTGTATTTTAATTTACTATGTTTTTGCATAGGCAAATTTTGTTTGTTGGATGGTCTTAGTTGGAATGTTTTGTGACCAAGATGGACATTCAAATTGTTTTATGGAATTTTCTTACAAAATAAACTATATTGCAATTGTCAAGTTTAAAATTTCAATACCTAATTCACATTGGGGTAAATTTATTTAATGTATTGTGTAGAACATATATTAACTACATCCTTTGTCTTTGGTTTAAATTTTATCATTTGGTATTAGTTTCCATGTTATTGTGGTTGCCTTAATCTCTTGAAGATGGTATGATTTATAAATAGCTTGAATCATTTTATTTTTTAATTATAAACATCTTGTGGAATATAATGGGGGAACTAAGGAAAAAATATTATCGAGGATGTACATTTAGTGGAAATGCTCTTGGAAAATATTTGAAATTCTAATTCAAATTAATTAAAGAAAGTCTAAGAACACATTACAAGTCTTAAACATCATTGGACCAACCTTGGGAAACCCATAAAAAATAAGGTCCAAAAATTTGAAATTTTAGTTGAAAATAATTGGAAATGTACCTTAGTACCTTGGCCAATTCGACATTAATTATAATATTTTCAGAAATGTTGAAATTTTCAAAAATTATTTCCTCCGAATCAAAAAAATATTGTGAAGGAAAATATAAAGTTTGCAAAATCAATCTAAATGGAATAATTCTAAATATTCAAAGGGTTTGAATAAAAGTCATGCGACATTAATGGTCAATTTTTATTTACATTGTTAACTAGAGTTGAAATCAATATGCGTCAATCTCAATCATGTGGTTTAAAATGACTTTCAATTGTTTGATTCAAAAATATTTCTACTTTGATTTTATCCTATTTGATGCTTGAGTTCACCCAAAGATTCAAAATATTTTCAATGTATAAAACAAACAAGGTGCCATGAAATTATTAGTTGATTTTTACTTTTCATACATACAAATGGTTTGAAAGGGAAATTATATATTAAACATTAAAATGTATGTTCAAGGGGGAAAGAATGAATATTCCTAATCAATACAAACAATTTATTGTGTGAACATCAATCCACTTGGTCAAATGGTTGGGATTTACTACAACATAATGTGTGTTTTAAGAAAAATGAAAGATAAGTGTTGGTTGAAATCATTTAGATATTTTGTAATCTTCAAAATAAGTGAATGTTAAACCAATCCAATTTTATTCATGTTTTTAAAAAAAATGGAGGATGCACTTTAACCCCAATTTAATACAATCCACCTAATATATCTTTCAAGGATTGACTCATAGATGTATTATAACCCAAGTCAATTTAATCAACCTTAGCACATTTGTCAAAGATGATTGAAGCATTTATTTTAAGCCAAGTAAATCAACTTAACTTTAAGTATGGTAATTTAATGAGTATTATGATTAATGTCATGGATGCTAACACTATGGAGTTCATTTATGACATGTAATAAACTTGTATTTCACTTTTAGTTTTATTTTAATTTATTATTAATTAGCTTTTAGTTAAAATTTAATTCGCTTATAATTCATTTTTAATTGACTCTTAATTCATTCACTCTTAATTAGATCCTAGTTCATTTGTAATTAATTTAAATTCATTTTTAGATCATTTTTAGTTGAGTTTAAGCTCATTTGCAATTGAATTCTAATTTAATCATAATTCATTCATGGGCAGACATGGGCCACACTTGGGTACACATAGGCCACACATGTGTGCACATGGGTGAAAGGTTTACACATGTAAATTGGAAACTTTTTGGGGAATTTCCCTAAATTAGGTGCCGAATGGTTATAAATAAAGGTAGGATCCCCCATTATTATTAATTTGTTCAACATTAATTTGGGTACATTTTCTTATCACAACCTTGTTTTTTTTTAATTCCATTCTTGCAATAAAATCCTATTGAATTTTTGTCTTACATTTGTTTTGTTTTGTTTTGTTTTTTTTTCATATTTTAAATTTGAGATTAAGCGTGCCCTTGTTCTCATCTTGGTTTAGGAAATCCCATAAATTTAGGAAATCCCATAAACTTCGGTGTTTTCATGCCTATGATAATTAATGTAGCTTAAAAGCTTGCCATAATGTATCAAATTAAACTTTTCAATACAATGTGTCATACAAAATTTATAAGCTTTGAACATCTTTGTTAACTCCATACACTAAGACCAGAGGGCACATGCAATAATTTAAAAATAAGATTAGGATAAACTTTTCAAATCAAATTTTTGGTCAAATCAAATTGTACAAACTAAACAAGATTGTAGTTAATGCATTTGGAGTTCATTTTGGTTCACAAATTACAACATGAATTCACAATCGAAACTTGAGAAGAATCACCACTCTCCTCCCAAATATAGTATATTTGTAAGTTATTGTGGCTTATACATCAAAATGTCAAAAATTTAAAGATTTATATTTAAATTTGGGACAAACATTGTTTCAAAATATGAAACAACCATATTGTTTTCAAAATACAACCAATTGGACATGCAACCTCAATTTCTTATAACCCTTCAAAAGATATATTTGACACCGTATTAGTTTTATTCATTTGGACAAGATTTGGCCTCCAAATTGCATTTTGAATTTTTGGGACAATTGTAAACACTTGGAAAGACTTCATACTTTTTTTTACTATGATTTATATGGTCATAATCTTCAAAGCATTAAAAATTATTTATTAATGTGACCCCACCACATTGTGGTTCGCATTGAAGTCTTTCAAACAAGTTTAAAATATAATTTGATTTGGAATATATTATTAAATTATTTTATGAAAATTTGAAACTTCTTGTGCACAATTGCCAAAATGGCAATTTTTCTCCCTACCTTTCAAATTGCCATAATTTATGTAACAAATATCTATTTTCAAATAATGGCCTTCACACATTATAATAATCTTCAAAACCTTTCCAATTGTGTAAACTAAATTTCATCCCCCAACTTTAATGCCAAAGGTCTTGGGAGTCCCAACTAAACATGAGTTCAACTTGGGAGTCTTAAAAATGCCTCCCCTTGACTCCACACAATTCCATCTCATGGAAGAATGTGTTTGCACTCTCTTACACCCATTCAAAGTCTTAACCCCTTGTTTAAGCTAATCCCAACCTTGAAGCCTTCATCTTCCTTTTATTTCAAGAAAAAACATTTTATTGCCCACTTTGAAAAGTTGGTTGCACATCCAACTTAAGGTTGTGACAATCTTCCCCACTTAAAAAATAGGTCATTTAAGTTTATAGGATAATGTTTTCAATTCTAAAAGTTCAAAATGCAATTGCATTATTATAGAACATGTTTTATCCACAATCTTTTATGATTGAGTTTTAGTAAAAAATAACACCATAACAAGGTGACACAATCATAAAAACAACTAATCAGTTTATAACAAGCAAAACAAACATGTATACATAATCTGGTCAAATCAAACATGACATAGTGTTTAGTTGTGTTCCTCATGCCATGTTTATTTTGATTGAAAACTAGTAAATGTTAGTTGACATGACATATATGATTAAAACCAACATATAGGTGTTAATTGATTTGATTAATAGGTAGTATAAATAATGATTGAGATTTGAAAATTAATTATTATAAATGTTTTATGAAAATACTAAGCATGGATGATTTGTTTAACTAGTTTACCCTACCTTATTTAGCCTATCTAGGCTAACCATTTTATAAGCTGCAAATATGAGGAATTGAACCTCTCACCTTCACAAAGATAAATCAAATTTTTAACCAATGCACCACACCATTTTAAAGGTGTCAAGTTTAAGTAACAATATATTATTGTGAACATATTTACTTCATATATTTTATAATAAATTTATGTACATGTAGGTACAAAGGTAGGTATAGGTAGATAGGTTGTAAATTGGTAGATGGTCAATATTCCAATACACCTACTTACCTACAACTTACCTACCTATTTGTTAATTGGCAATTTGAACTTCACTATCACCCACCTACCCACCGACTTACAACCTATTTATATATCTACCTAACTACCTACAACCTACCATTATTTATTATTTATTCATAACCTACTACTACCCTAAAACTTAAAACCTACCTATTTACAACAATAAGGCAAAAAATTCCAATAAAATTTTATGGTTGGAACCAGTACACAAAAGACAAAAAGGAAGGCCAAATAAAAGCCAAAAAAACATGCAACCCATATGAACCAATGAAAGGAGAGAATTAGTCCTTCTTGTGGTAGGAGGTTATCTCACCCATGGCCCCTTCAATGTCACATGCATGCAAATCATGATATCTAATAATAATAGGAGGTCTAGACCAATGCAACCTTCCTCTCTATAGTAGAAGTTAAAGCACACTGAAAAGCAATACTAACACGTTGTTTGAAAAACTAAATGCAAAAAAACAAGGATAAATGACCTCTCAATCATCTGTCGTGGAAAAGATGAACACACCTATTTACTACTTTCATAAGACCTTCCTACCTACTTATTAACTTATTGCATATATGACAATGTGGTCAACTTGGGGGGCCTACACACCCACATGTCAAGTAGGCACATCAAATCTTTAGAATTTTAAATATATGAAATGTGACACATCATAAGACCTATTGCATTTGAATGATTTATATTAGTTGTTATATTATATGTACTTACACCACATAATTGTCACATGTGTAAATGTTAATGTTTGATTTGACTAAAAAAATGGATTACTCATATTAGACATCTCACTTTTTAGGGGGGAAATGGACAAATTTTATGCTTTAAAACCATTTTGAAGAAGTAATAAAATCACAATAATCATCTTACTCACAAATCTAGGGGTGTAAAATGTATTATTTTGCAAGAATCATGGAACATTATGTCAAGAATAAAGGTCAATTACCAACAACAAGTTTTGCACAATGGGAGAAGAAAAATAAGAAAGCAATAAACTTTATTGTCATGGTTTGACATGATTTTTTGCTTCGTACTTGGATTGGAGTGAAAACAATAGAAGAGATGTGGGACTATTTCTTGTTCAAAGGTATAAGATTAAAAGTTTAGCAAATAAGTCATTCTTGAAACAAATTAATTGTTTAATCATAAAATGATAATCATTGACATTGTAACATAAACTAATATTGTAATATACACAAAGTGAAGTTGTGACTTTGGAATAACATGAAGCTATTGGTTTGAATGTTGTGCAAAATGATATTGTCATAGTTATGTTTACAATTTACTAGAGCTTTATAATAATTTGATAATAGGTATAAAAACATTTGCAAATGAAGATTTGAACATCAAAAGTTTGTTACAAGGTACATGCACAAATAAAAACATAAATTTATAAATGCAACATGGATATTAGACAACACACAATTTACATAAGGGTTCAATCCAATAAATGCATACTTTTTACTTTCTTATCATGGATTAAGGTAAAGGTGCATTCAAGTGCCAAAGGTAGGGTATGTCAATACACATTTATTGGGTTTTACCTTAAGGCATATAAAGAAAAAGAAAGGTACCCTCCCAACATTGGGTTACACCACAAATAATTACCATCACAAAACAAAGTTTTTTCTACAACAACAAATGTTTTGAAAACTGAAAAGTAAATTATTTGAACAAAAGCTTTTCAACATGTTCCAACGAAATAAATTTCTAACATAAGAACATTCATAAAAGATCCTTTTACAAATTTGTGATAATTTTGTTCTTGAAAAATCATGGGAAAAAGAATGGCATTCTATTCATGAAGAGGAGATGTGAAGCTAAAAGGTGTCTTGCGTTCAAAGTCTTCCATGTCTAAAGTCTTGTTAAAATATTTTTTTAGTTGGTAATCTGTATTGACCAAGGTTCGAAACTAAAGTTTGAACATGAAAAATGTAGTAGAAAAAACGAGGTCAATTTATTTATTTATTTGCAAAAGTTGTAAATGAAAATAGGTTGTATAAGTTATGTTCATTAGTTCATTAGATTGTTCAAGTTGCCAAATAGATAGAAAGTTCAACATTTTGGCATATGAGAAATACATGATCACCTAGGGGGATGAAGATGCCAAACTTATCATGCACAATAGTTTGGTCATTAAAATGGGTGTTATGGTTCACTGTCAAATTGGTTTTGTGTTGGTAGAAACAATGGATGAATTGGTGTCATGGGCATGAAAACTACAAAGATAGATGACGAAATGATAGGTTTAAATATAAATAATAATAATATAAAACAAAAGAACAAATATAACAACATAAACATTAAAGTCAAGAACACAAAAATGTGTAAGACCAAAGTATAAACAATCTTTATTGTGATGAAACAAGAAAGCATAAACACCAAAAAAAAAAAGAAAAAGTTATGGTGTAAGATCATACCTTAAATTGATGTTGAATAAATTAAAGATAATGGTGGGGTCTTAATTATATTATACCTTTTTGGGGATTTAGCTCAAAAAAGATTTCAAAAAGGTTTTCATGTGTGCATTGATTAAAAAAACTGTTTAAAGGACTTCCTAACTACAAATGAATTACAAGTTTTATTTGAAATGAACTAAGAATGAATTAACAGTTTAATGTGAATCAACAAAGAGTTAACTTGTAGTGTACTTAAAGTTGAACTAAAATTGAATTAATAAGTCATGAATGAACATCCATGCGATTGAACTCCAACTGTTGTATCTTATATATTAAAGCAACAGTGGTGGTGTCTGTTCGTCCGTCTGTTTGTCTTGCAGGGCAGGGGTAGGGCAGGGCAGGGGTAGGGCAGGGCGGCCAGACATTTTCAATTACGCTGAGAATAACGGATTTCTGGCCGCGATCAGGATTTGGGAATTTCGATCTCCTCCTCCTCGGCTACTACTGCTGCGCAGATTCTTGACGAGATCTCTCCGGGGGAGACTGTTGAGCCAGTCTCTTATCGAGATGAATACTTGCTCCAGTTCTCAAAACCATTGAAAAGTATAGCCAATATTGCCCACATCAATATCACAATCACCCAACCATGACCTGAGAAAGGAGATGCATGGACATTCTTGGGCAAGGAGAGCTTTGACGTTGCTTCTTTATTTTCTTCCAATGTCATATCCAGGTACACTATCATAAATACTTTGCATCAAAACAAAAAAAAAGTAGGATGAATTTGAACCTTTGAGCAAATAGGAATCGCAAGGATATGCTCAATGCTTTATGTTTGAATCTTCACGGTGGCCGAAGGTCACGGGCACCCACTAGTGAAAATGATGTTTGTAACAACTATTTTGAAAAAAGAAATCCTAAGAAAATGTCAAACTCTTATTGAGTTGATTCACACATATTTATGTGGCCTAGTGTAAATTATTTCAATAATCTAAGGGTTCATTGTTTTATGTCTTTCATTTCATTGATGGCAACATTAAGATGGCTTGAACTTACTTTTGGAAGAATAAATCAAAAGTTCTAGTAATTTTCAAAAAGTTTCAAATCAAAGTGGACAATGGGTAAAGTAGAAAAATCAATTTCACTTATAATGATAGTAGTAGTGAATTGATTTAAAAAAAATTAGGGGCCATTACAAGGCAAGGGACATCCATTAATAATTCATATAATTATATTATAGCCCATTTTATCAAAATGGTGTTGCAAAGATGTTCAACTAAACTTTGATTGAAATGACTAGGAGCATGTGTTTCACAATAATGGCGTAACCGATCACTTTAAAGTAGAAGATTAGGCCACACCTATTTAGCTCAAAATGATGAGTCCTAGTTATTTGATAATTTAATAAATCTATTGGAAGACTGAATTGAAGAAAAACTTAGAATGTGACATTTCAAAGGTTTTGGTAATGTTGCCCAAGTTTTTCATTAAATAAAAGGGTTTCATATTTGAAGGAAAAATTCTTACAGGACAATCTATGAGTTCATTTGCAAGTTGTTGAAGTCTTTCAATCAACTAAAGCAAAGTTGAAAAACTTGATATCAAAAGTTAAATAAATTTCTTGTGAAAAACAACTTCAACATGTTCGAATTTGATCATAATGTTTATATCAACCAAAATAAAAATGTGATTATTGCCATACATGTTAACAATTTTCTAATCTTTGCAAGGGATATCATAATTTTTTATTGGTTCAAAAAATATATTTTATGACAAAGTCTAATGGCATATTTAAGGGATGTTGAATTCATTTCATGACTCCAAATTGCAACGAGGGACAAAAGTTTTTTAAAAAAACCATTAATTTGGGCTAGTCTAATTAAGTGATAGTATATTGACCAAGTTTTAAATGGGCACATGTGACCCAATTTTTACATGTTTTGAGGTGATTGAAAATTTCTAAAAGAGAAGTGGTGACCTTTAAGAGTTCGCAATGGCCAACATTTTGTATTGAAAGGTTGTAAATGTGGTGTTATGTATTGCATGTTTGACACAAGACTTTAACATTAGTTTGGGTCATTCAATTCTTCAATAATTTGAAACAAGCTCAATGGCAAGTTGTTATTTAAAGCTTTTGACATGTTTATAATATATCAAAAACCTTGTTTTACATGATTTTCATGATTGTTTCAAGAAAGCAAAAGCTTGAAGCTTCATGATTTTTGTGAATCAAATGGGGGAGCTGATTTGACACTCAAAGATTAACTATAAGCTTTTGATTTATTTGTTATATGATTTGTTAGTTTTTGAGTCAACAAAATAGAATCACATTATGTTTTTCTTTTACATAAGTAGAGTACATGGCTTGTATTCAAGCAAAAGAGGCTTTGTGATTGAGAATGTTTCTAAGCAAGGTGGGATACAAGTAGGAAAAGACAACTTTGGTTTTTAATGCAAGTCAAAAAAAAACTTAACATGATTGAATAATACTATGCATAATTTCATTTACTCACAAACCATACATATATTTTGTTTCGTTTTGTGAAGAGCATATCTCTCACATAATGTAGTTGTCTTCAAGTATTGCCCATCAAAAGCGCATGATCTTTTTTATATACTTACAAAAGGAGTTCATAAAGACAAGTTTGAAACTTGTCAAGATGGGTTCATCACAATCAAAAGAGGTCGACTTCATCGATTGAGCATGTTGAGATAACAATGGATTGTCAAGCTTATCTAAACAAGCTTATCCAAAAATCTCTTTGTTTTCTTGGAAAATAACATACGCATGATTCTTAGTTGCTAGTTCTTGGAATAATCTCAATGACTTTATGCCTAATTTATTTTCCTAAGTGCATTAATTTAGCACCATTGTCATCAAACTGCAAGCAAATGTTCAAGCACATGTTAAGTGTAGTTAGTACCAAGCTCTCTAGATAGAAAGAATGAGAATGTCTCTTTTTCAAGTTCAATATTGTCCAATGCATTCAATTGGTTGTTTTGATTAAGTTTTGCTTGCTCTAGATCTACATTATTTCTAGATTCATATGGAAATCCTCACTAACTCCACTTGAGAAATGCCCAAAACTACAACTTCCCCATTCACAAATCCAATCTAAAACAAAGCATTGAGTGTTAAGGTTCTTTAATTAATTAATTTTTTTTCTTAATCTTCCCACCCATCGAGAACAACTCCTATATCCAAAGGAAAAACAAAAAAAAAGTGGATGAAGGGGGGATTTTTTGGGTGCTAAATTGGGTCGTTTTGTGACTAGCTTTTCTCTTGTCTCTTTGTATTGGTGCTCCAAACCCTAACCCTAGAAATTAGCTATGGCGTTTTGTTTCGCGCTAGTGCGTGCGCTTCCTCTGCGAGCATCGTTCCGGCAGTTGCAGCAGGCTTTAGTTACGGTTCCCGGTGGTTGTTGTGCTTCTTCTTTGGGTTGCGGTGGGAGCTCGTCTTTCTCTGGGGTTTGTTGTGATCGTGGCCAGTTTTTTTCTTTTGCGGGATTTTGTTCGGGTTTTTGCGCTCGCTCTCGACTTCTCGCGAGTACTGTTGGTGGTTTGTCGAGAGAGGTGCGAGTTTCTTGTGGTGCTGCAGTTTGTGTTCCTGTGCTCGCAGGCAGCGACGCTCGTTTCATCAATATGGTTACCGTTCAGCAGAATGTGAGGCTAAATGCGAGTGAGCAGGGGATTTTCGAGCTTTTGCTGTCGACTCTTCGTCACTTCAGGATGAACACGCAGCTTCGTGTCGCGGGAGGCTGGGTTCGTGATAAGGTCTGTGTCAATCGTTTTTCTTCTTATAGGAAATTGGGACATTTGTAAGTGCGATTGCAGACTGAACTCTAGATATGAATTGCTGCTGCTTCAATTCATAGCTTTGTGTAATTGGGTTGGAATGCAGCTTCTTGGAACGGATTCACATGACATCGATATCGCCATTGATGATATGCTAGGCAAGGAGTTTTGTAAGAAAGTGAACGAGTATCTTGAAAGCATCGGGGAAGAGACGCAAGGAGTGGGAATTATTCAGAGGTGAGAGAGATGGTTTCACCTTAAACCCTAAACTCTGAAACAAACCACCCTGCAATGAATGCATTATTCAGGGACATGAATCTGAATATTTCTTGCAATCATGAACGTGTCAGATCCCAAGCATTTGTGCTTCAACCCATGAACTGAAAATTGATGTGACAATTCATATTAAACATCAGGAGTGCTTTTATGGTTTGTCATGATGCCAGGAGCATCTGATAGTTCAAAACACACATGGTTGTCATGATCTTTTGTGTTGCTTGTAGATTTCACCAGAATGCTTCAATGATAAGACACATCAGCAGCAACACAAAGTACAAGACGTTTGTGTCTATGTCTTTTTGTTGATGAATTGTATTATGATGTTCTGTATTCTTTTGTGCGGGTGAATTTCCCATTGCCTGCAGCAATCCTGAGCAGTCAAAGCATCTTGAGACTGCTCGAATGCGAATAAGAGGGGTTTGGGTGGATTTTGTGAATTTGCGAGCTGAGACTTATGCTCAACACAGTCGCATTCCAACCATGGTACTTCGCACATTTAAATTTGGATTGTCTCCCACATTGTTGGATTCTCTGCTAGGGATGTAAGCTTGGTGTCTGCTAGGGAAATTACAGTTTGCAGTGCTCTGTTGATTCATCACTAAAAACGTTCTGATAGTCTTGGACTGCTACCATGGTAGTGTATCCTAGGTGGTGATTATCATCAGTCTTGTGAAGAAAAGCTGCTGATGAAATTAGGCTCTGTCTCCAATCTTCTATTGGAATTTGTGGGCTGAGCCCTTGTTCCACCCAGAAACTTTATTGCTCTAATCTCTAGTTATGAGTAGTTTCAGTGATCTTATTTCATGAGGATTCAGATATATGTAGAAGGCTCTGCAATGTGAGTTTTCTACCTTCCCTCCATTGAGTTGTCATCTGGCAGGTTATCTCCTCATTCATAATGTCTGAGGCAAATTGGGCTTAGAAGATGCACATGGACATTGAGTGCAGGAGTTTGGAACAGCTTTGGAGGATGCTTTGCGGCGTGACTTGACAATTAACAGGTCTGTGTTGCCTTTGAGGTTTTTATGAATGGTGACATCAACGTTCTTTGTTCTGTGAAGCTGCAAGTGGAAAGTGACTGCACCAAGGTTTGACTATTTTGTGTTATGCTTTTGGTTTGTCACAGCCTCTTCTACAACATCAATACCTGTTCTGTGGAGGATTTAACTGGCAAAGGTACATGTACAAGCCCCTTATGCAGAAACAAGTCACAGAATCTTAGTAATGTATGGCGGATTATCTAAGGAGCAGCCCCTCTATCTTCAACCAGTGCACATGGGCCATCGGTGCTTGTAATTTCTCCATATCTGTCAGAAAATCACCCCCTGATGAGCTAATTTTCTGAGTTTCTGCACACTGACCAGTACGGGCCAGTACTTTCTGAACTGCCTAGCATGTACCGAACACATGACTTTCCAACCAGCTCTCTTATTTGGTAGGATTTTTGATAGGGTCAGCAAATATTTTTGGAAGCCTTCATTCCACACCTACATGTAACTAGTTTCTTCAATAATTTCTGTAGAGTGATCTTCTTGTGGTGCACTGAGTAATGCATCTGGTGCTTACATTTATTTGTGTTCTGGAAAGCAGGCCTGATGGATTTAGCAGCAGGGTTGATTCGTACACCATTGCCTCCGAAAGAGACTTTCTTGGATGATCCACTACGTGTCATGCGTGCTATACGATTTGGTAGGGTTTGTCTCTTCTCTGTTTCATCCCAAGGTGTTATTGACTCTATGTGATTTTTTTCTACTTTTGGTTTTTCTGTGATGTGATGCTGTGTCATCATGTTGTGATCTGTGCAAATTTGTGCAAGTGGGTCATGAAGTCTTTGGTCTGTCATCACTGTAGGAAATTGTCTTTATAGCCATCCTGGGAATTACAGTAGGCAGTGGTTAGATGGAAAAAATGTGCTTGAAATGTGAGGAAATCGTTTCTTGATGTGTTGATTAGGTGCTCGGTTTGGGTTCAAGCTGGAGGAGGAGCTGAAGAGCGCAGCTTCTTGTGAAGAAGTAAAGGAAGCTTTAGGGACTAAAGTCAGTCGTGAACGTATTGGCCATGAGGTAATCAACTTGTTGCCAGTGTATGAACCCTTAACCAAGCTAACCATAGGTATTCTTCCTATGTGTATGACTGTCAGAAGATGTTTGTTTCTTATTCATCTTATAGTGAGCTAGTGTTGTGAAGAATTCTGTGATTTCTGGTAATTTTTTAGTTGATAAGATGGGATTTGTGCTTCCCAAAGAAAAGTTCATTCAGTTTGTGGTTGTATTATATGGGGCTGCAGGTTGATTTGATGCTGATGGGGAAGAAGCCTAGTGAGGCAATGCGCTGGTTTGAGCAGTTGGAGCTTTTCCCAGTAATTTTCACTTCTTGTGTGAAAGACTCCAACCCTCCTCTTTTGGGCAACAATGGAAGGTGGGCACAAGAGATTCTGAAGTGCCTGGCATTAGGTGTTTTTGGTCCCTCAGCCCAAGTATTGTGTACCATTTCTTTCTAAATGTGCAGTCAGTTTCAAGCACTTTTCCTTTTTCCAGATCTTATTCACTGTGGGTCCAGTCTTGAATGCTTATTGAGTTGTATTTATGATGAAGGCTGCTAAGATTGTGAATTATCTGCTGGAAATGGTGGGCCCAGATTATGTGTTGACTATATGCAAGCAGCTGGAGAGGTTCTGGCTGAGCTTGAGGGTTCACAATTGACGGTGGGTGTTATTGTGGGCCTGCATTGCAGTACAGATGCAATTATTTTTTGTTTTGTTACCCACTAGGGTAAGGTGTTTCAGAGCAAGAAGCATGTCATGTCAGGTGTGAAAGCTTGCAGAGTTTGGTCATTCATATCCATCATGCTGGTAGTCCTGATTGTTTATAGGGCATGTTTTACCATGTTGCTGTGTGCAAGGAGTAGTGATAGATGTACTCAGGCTTAATCATGGGCAATCACAGATGGAGGAAAGGAGGCTATGCTTTTTAAGTGCTTTACTTCTTCCATTTCGGCATCACACACATCCTTACAAGAAAGGCTTGGTCAGCACACTTTTCTTCAACTGTTGCTCTTTTTTTCAGATCAAGTCGCTGTTGTCATATCCTAATGCATTGATGATGCCATCACCCATGAGATGCTGAATCAAAAAGTCATTGCAGGTGCCTGTTTCTGACATTATCATCAAGGACTCACTGAAGCTGAAGTCAGATGATGCCAAAAATGTAAGTGATATTCTTCCTCCTTTGCTAGCTCATCAAGCTATTAGCTATTATCCTTTGAATGAGGACTGTGGGTCTTCCTGGTCTCTTCTAGCAAAGCAGTCTTTGAGATGACTTTTTCATAGCTTTTCTTAATATTGCCTTTCAAGGTTTTGATTTGTCCAACCATGCCACTTAAATGTGTCTGTAATTGGGTTACATCTGTGCATCTTGCAGGTTTTGCAGCTGCATGCAGCAGCAGAGCAGTTCACAGAGGTGACAAAGTTGTTATCTCAAAATGATGTGGAAACAGGGAGGCAAGAGGTGCTGCCTGTCGATGGTCACAAGCGAGTCCAACCTGGTAATTTTAATAACATCGATATTGTTGTTCTTTAGCAATTCTTTTTCAGGAGTATCATGTCTTCCCAGTTCATATTTGTTGCTCTCTGAAAACAAGAGGGATGGGGGAGCAGGTATACAAGGTTTGGTGCTGCCTATGGATGGCCGCAAGCGAGTGCAAGCTGGTAATGTAAACTGAAATTTTAGTTCTTTATGGGCAATTTTACTGTCCCTCATCTGTGCAGTTGAGATGGATCTGGGATACATTCACCTGAATTTGGCATCTAAGGTTTTTTGGATTAGCTTCAACTGCATATACAGTTGATTATCAATAAAAATTGACTGCAACTGAAGATAAATACCTCAATGTTGACAAGTAAGGAGTCCTGAGGGAATGTAGAGTGTATTGTGGTCACTGCCTCTATTGGGTAGTAAGGGAACAAACAGCAGCAACACTCAACTCGTGTCCTGTGCTCAAGAAGTGGACTTGTTGCCATGAAATTACCTTACTGAATTGCCTTGATTACATTTTGTTTGATTACAAGCTGATGTGTTGATGATGTTGGGTGTGATGCGTTAGGTCTGTGTTTACATCAAATTAAGGGGCTATGGCGCACAGCATTGGTGCTTTCAACACTTCTTTGTTCAGATTTGGACCAAATCAGTCCTGCCCAGAGGGCTCATCAGTTCCGCACAACTGAGGATGCAATACTGAAACTAGGTGATGATTTCATTCCTGACTGCTTTGTGGTTGTGAAGTTCAAGCACATGTGCATAGCCCATATTTGAGGCTATCATGTAGTACAACTCCTTGCTGATATTTATATCCAATATATCATTCTAGAAACAATTTTTCTTAGCTATGTTTTGAATAGCAATTGTCCATTTTTGCATTAGTGGATGATACAACTTTGCCAGAACCATTTTTGCCCATTGATATGTCAAATGGTGACTTGACTTTTGAATGATGACCTTGATCAAGAGTTACATCAATCCTCCAGATGGTCTACTATCAGCCTGTATGAACTCAGTGATGGAACCATATGTTCTCATCCTTGAGTCCTGTCTCTTGTGTAAGGAACAAATGTTAGATATTGCTACATTTTGGGCATCTGCATAACTTTCTCGGTTTAAGAGTTTGTGGAAGCTAATTTAGGGGTGTCCTTTAACAAGGTTCTTCTACATGTTATAGGACTGGACAAAGTTTGGACTCAAAAACCGCTGTTAGATGGAAAAAAAATCATGGAACTGTTGGACTTGCAAAGAGGAGTCCCACAGATGAAAGAATGGGTATGTGTCATCATTTTGATCTAGTGCTTTCAAGCTGGACTATGTTTTTCCTTATTTGGTTGCCCCTGTTGCAGATAACCTCTACCCTCACTCCCATAACTCATAAGCAGTTTCTTGTTATCTCTGGACATGCTAGCTCATTCCTAAAGGGACCTAGAAGCAATAGCTGTTTTAAAGGACACTAATGAATATTTAACATTGGGGATGGTATTCTTGATTGCCATCTGCAAGCAGTGTAGCTAGTGTATTTCACACTTTTGTGGGGTTTAGGGTTTAGGCCTGTGCACAGCTTCCACAACCACTGATGTGTATGAAGGCTTGAATGTTGTGTTACCACCTGCAAACTTCACTGATGTTCTCCATTTTGCTGTTTTGTTGAAATCCTGCTCAGATGGATCAGTTACAGAAGTGGGAGTTGGCTCATCCAGAAGGTTCTCAAGAAGAGATCATTGAGTGGTTCAACAAGGAACATGCTAAGCGCTTCAAGGCCAATAACTAGCTTTGTTTTGTGGGAGATTAAACTACAAATGTCCACCACAAATGTCTTCACATCTAATTTTTTGATGAGGTCTGACTTCCTCCATTCATGTCACACTTTTCAGCCCATGAGGGACAGAAAGAGATGCTACTTTTATGAAGCTCTGTGGTCATCTGATGCTCAATTACACAGAACAGGAGGAGTCTGAGGAGGAATCATATGGGTTCAGGGATAACCTCATGGGGACTAAACTAGATACAATAGTTTGTCTGAGTTTTACAGATTTCCTTATTAGATCTCCTAAATGCCCTCTTTCCGTGTCTAGATTGATATGATCAGTGTTTTCAATACATTATTCAGGCCATAGCAGAAATTTCTCAAAGCTTTAGTAGATTTGAGTCGGGTTCTCAATTTTTGGAGGAAATCTGAAACATGTATTGATCATGTTTGCAGGGTTTGTTACCAATGGTGATGATGAGTCCAAAGTTGCAGTTGTATCTGAGCTGCAGGGAGGTAAAGCCTGCATCTGAACCTGGCCATGTCAATTGAGGGGGCCAGGTTGGTTGAATGAAGCTCACATAGCTGTCATAACTATGCAACCACCCTCCAGATGCAAAGAGGCTGCGAGATGTATGTACTCTTCTCATTCACATCCATTCATTGGAACAGAACCCTTAAAATTGTGAATAGGCACAGCAATTTTGGTATTAGGGGTAAGCAGTATTAGGGATAAGCTTTGGGATGATATTCACCCAGTTTTATCAGAGTTTTATGATTAGTCAGCACATTGCTTAGACTTTCCAAACTTCACCATCTGTCATGACCTGTGATTGAATCTGCAACAAAATCATGTCACGCCTGCACCAGATAGATAGATAGATAGATAGAGAGAGAGAGAGAGAGAGAGAGAGAGAGAGAGAGAGAAAGAGAGGGAGAGAGAGAGGGAGAGAGGGAGAGAGGGAGAGAACATCCAGAAGCCTCTGGGGTGTGTTTGTTAACCCATGTCTCCTGAGATCATCCTTGGGCACTAATCTTCAGTCTCAAACCTTGCTTGCTATCCAAGACAATATCATCATGGTTTCTGTTGGCAATGCAAAGGATCACATGAACTGAAGTCCCAATGTATAGATGGTTGTATGGTAGTGCAGATTGTCCACATGAGCTTATAACTTTTGCAATCCCTGAGGCAGAACTGTACATGATTTTAACAACTGTACAAAACATTGAATGAAATTTGTTAAAGAAGTGGATTGTTGTCAGGGACAACGCTGCTCTCTGGACACATCTATGGAGTTGAATCTTGTTGATGGTTGCCCTCCAAAGAATTGCTATCCGGCATTCCAGTGCCAATAATTTTCTTGTGTTGTTCATGATGTAAGAGTAGTAGACTTGACTTATGAGGTACATTTTGTTTGTGGCATGATAAAGTAAAGAGCATCTCCGGTGATGCTCAGTATGTAACCCTGCAAAAATATTTTTCACATCGAAGTTTAGTTATTTACTTTTTTGCAACACCACTCATAAAACTGAAAATGGGACAGCAAATAGGTGCGGGACTACTAATAGTGAACCACCTGGACCAATCATTATGATAGGCCAATCAGAAACACTGAGCAGCAGTCAGGTCATATTTATTGCACTTTTTTGTGCAGCTGCACAGCGTTGCTGCATCAGTTACCAGCCACTGCAAACATTGCAGTTATGCTGAGCCAAAACTATTTTCCTGAGCCAAACCGGCATTTTTTTGACTTTTTCTTAACCCAATTTCACTGTGTGGAATCACATTCAGAGCATTGCTGGAGATGCTCTAATACTCCTAGTAATGTGCTGACACTGACAAACTGTACACAATAGAACTGTGCAGAGCCAGGGCAGATATCATTGGATCAAAGTCCAGTCCTTGCATGCAAACCTACCCAATGCTGGTCCAAAGTTCTCTTTATGGAAAACAAGTCTCCTTGGTGAAGGTACACCCTCCACTTCCAAAATTTCCACAGGACTTTTTTGCATAAGAACTGATTAGGTTACTCCTATGCCATTGGCAATTGCTTCAAGAGCTGCAATCAGGTGTCATGGGAGTATGAATGACTTCAAGCTCCATGAATGAGAAGAACATCGCATTGTTGGGTTGCCAACCACATACAAGATCAGCAAGTAACATTGTATTGTCTTAGTAATCAAATACTTTCAAACTCCAACAAAGATACAGGGACCATCTAAGCATGAGAAGGGACACAATGCACATGGGATTTGTGAGCAAAACATCCATGAATTTTCATTACAAATATCTTAAATCTACCACTATCTCTAGCTTGCACTACAAGTGATATTGCACTACACATGTGAATCTCACATTGAATTGCATTCAATGCCAGAGCATGCAACTGCACATTGCTCAAACTTCATTAAGGTGCATATTCAAATAACTGCCTGAGAAGAAATCACCCAAACAAGCAACCAAAAGATTACCTATCTCTCTCCCATCTATTATAATAAACAGATCAGCTTGCATATGACAGACTTCCACAATCACAAAAAATCCATGCTTGTGCAATATCACCCTTCAACCTACGTGGTGACATATCACATTCACTGTAGAGAAATCTCAATATCACCTCCTCTAGGATGTAATTCACCAGATATGAACTGTAATGGGATGCAATTCAAGCACAGCAGACTCCTGAGCTGGTTTTATTGCAATTTGGGTTTTAATCAAACATCATATCCACATCTTGAGCTTTCTTTGCTACTACTACAGATCAAATACTTGTACACAATTCCTATGAGGAAACATACTCAGAATTTGCAGGCTCGGTTACTAATTTACATGCCACAAAGTAAGAACATACTATAGCAAATGATAGAGTCCAGCTGTTTTGGAGGAGACCAGTACCAGACAATGAAGCTGTGAATGACAGTGTATGAAAGAGACTATAATCATCTCAATCCTCTGGTTCAGCTTCCACGGTATGTGCTAAATGAGTACGGAGACAACAATACTGGGACATGAAAATGTTCTGAAACCTGTGAGGGTTTCACCTCAAAAACTATCATGACATATGGATAAAAACCCCCACTCACACCCTCCAGTTGATTGACACTTGAGTTAGTTCTATTCAAATATGTACCTGTGTTGAAAGTTAAGCGGTATATTCCTGGCTGAATCTTGTTGGATGTTGGCATGAGTGGGCCTGCCCGACCATCATTGTTCGTCACTGATTTTCCAAGGGGGACCCAAAAGCCATTCTCATCACCATCTGACATTTTCTCTGCTGATGGTGAAGTCTGTGTCCACCAATGCAGGGCAACGTCAATTCCTGACCCTGGTCTTCCAAGAGTCACATCCAATACATGGGTAGTGATAGGAGGGCGAAGGTTAGCCACGGTTGATATTGCAGGGTTCAGTTTTTCTGTTACTTCAGATGATGAATTGTCTGTTGAAGATCCCAAGTTTTGATTTGTGCTGAGCTCTGTTGGGTTTGTCGCCTTCTCAACTTGCATGGTGTCACTTTCTGTGATTGCTGAACCTAAAGGACACCAGATTTACTCATATTTGAATACTGAAGTGTCTGATGGTCAAAAATTTCTGTTCATAATTTGGCATCAAAGAGGAGTGTCTGAAAGATGGAGAGAAATGCATACTTGACAACTGTGAGTTCACAGACATGAGCTTTGCAAGGCGCAGCTCTGTGATTTTCTGTTGCTCTGCAGCTGCATTTTGCAGCTCCATAATAGGGCGGTTCCGAAAACGTGCCTGTGGCAACAAAATGCAAGAGGCAAATACAGAAATGTGAGGAACAATTGACATAGATATTCATTCTATTACCAATTGAACAACAGTTACCTACAGGAGGACACCTTTAAAATCCATGACTCAGTCTTTCCACCTTACACATGAACCTACTGGATACTTGAAGGACATGAGGAACAATTGAGGGGTAGGCTTCATATTTGTGCTAGCTTGAGGGCTGCACAGATGTTTCCAGTGGGATCAGGTCCATTCCAATTTACAATTCAGATGACTTGCACAGAGACTTGTTGAGATAATTGCCTGGAAATGAGTGACATTTTCCAGCATGAGCATCTAAGCTACAGGAATCCAATGCAACTGCAACAAGTTTCCCCAAAACCAAGTATCACCTCTCTCTCATGCATGTGCTCACTAATTTGAGAAATGAAAGAAACAATACAAGGAAACATTTGCTGAGAATCAAGTGAAAGCATGCCTTTAGGATAGACAAAATCTCAGCACTGCTCTTGCCTGACGCACACACAAGGAAGACAAAGCCAAACTTGGCTTCATACTGCCGGTTCAATTCTGCCAGCTCCTGTGGGACCAGAACACAGAGCATACTGTTCAAAATCTCCACAAACAACCCAAGTCATTGGCTTCTTCCACAGTAGGAGAGGGTATCAACATGTTGACTGAGAAAATTGGCACTCGTACAATAACCCACAGCTGACTTTCACACAAACCAATTACCAAGGCCATGAGTCAAACTAATAGAAGGCTCTCATATGCTGGTGCTATTGTTGCGTGCAATTTGAGGAGAACCCAAGATTGTATGCCAGAAAAATTGATGGCTGCACTCCCTCAGCATCATGTTCAACATAGGCATGGGACATAGAGTACCTGAAGGATGTGTTCATTGGAGCTGTTCAAAGCAGATGATTGCTCACCCTCACAGAAGCTGCAGATACATCAGAGAATAAGAAAAAATGTACAGGATTTCCACCAGATAGTGTCACATGTTTAGATAATATATTATCATGATTCTTGCATCATGTCAGGGGAAGAGAAAGGGCCATGACATAGACACGCAGACATTGATTTTGAAAAGTACACCTGAGACTGGTTTGCCATAGCATCATGGGACTGGTTCTTCACCTGGACTCTGAGGAAAATTTGGTCCGCAATGCCTGTATATCACCAATTCGGGGATGGGCAGAAAACGCTTCTAGCCAACCAGGAATGTCCACCTGGTAACCCACTCCAATGAATGAGACTCAGAGCACAAACTACAACACTCCAAAGCACTTGAATCTAGGAGCATTTCATTAGGGTTTTTAGAGCATAAAAATGTTGTTTCTGAGATTTGAGGAGATTATTGTACAGTGAATACACACAAGCAGGCACACTGTCTAGCACAATTTCCAACAATCTTTTTGTTGGTAATGAGGAACCTAACGCACAAGATCATTTCACCATCATCATCTGAAACTACCATCTGTTTGCATTTGATTGTTGGCTCTCGACATCCTCTGAATCCATTACTCGGCTCCTTCTCACTCCAAATCTCACAGCAAAACTTTCTGAGTTTACTGAAATCCTTTTCCAGACCCAATTTCTCAGTGACATTTCCTTGGGATATGAAAGCCACAAACTGACAGAGAGAAGGGTAAAAAATGGCATCTGATCGACCACAAATTCAAAGAGAAAAAAAATAAAAATTGGATCCCTCTGGAAAAAAAGTCATCATCACTGCAAAGATCCTACCTCAGATTCCGTGATCTTCTTTCAGGAGTGAGTGAAACCACAGAGAAGAGGAGGAGGAATGAAGAGGCGACACAATCACACCTTGTTCCACCAGATGTCACGGGCGGAGTCAATCGCCGACTGAAGAGAGGAGAAGGGACCCACAAGAACCATCTCAGTGGCAAACCTGGTGCTACCGCAACAGCTCATGATCTGCGGCACTGCCAATGCCATGGCTACTGCACTCAACTCCCTCTCTTCCTTTCTTTCTTTCTTCCTTTCTAATGCAAACAAACACAAAACTGACTTCCAATTGTCGATTCTTCTTCTTCTTCTTCCTTCAAACCGCGTGCTTGGGTGGTTAGTATCTCGATCTCTTCTGTGTGACAAAGAGCTTAGCAAACGGTTCGGAGCGTCCCGTTCCGCGCGACCCCTCGGCGATCCCGCGAGGCTCTCGAATCCCGTGAACATGGTGGGATCCAAACCCTAATTTCGTGTAAACAGAACAATTTAGGGTTTGTGTTAGGTCAACCTTTTTTTGCTTTCAGACGCTGTGATTCGATTCATTCTTAGGTTGAGTTGGTTTCACACTATGTCTGCTGATTTGTAAGGAGCAAAGAAATATGTGTATAATTTACATTGCACACACTTTGATGTGCTTTTGAAATCGTTTAGTGACAAATCTCCTACAACTGAAGGTTATGTACTTTTGAAATGCTCAAGCCCCTGCTCATCATGTTGGGTAAGGTGTCAGGTGGACCTATTAGGAGGAGCAAGGCGATGCACCCAACATAATGGGCAAGGGTGAGACCACTCCATGATGTTAAGGTCTGTCACAAAGGAAAAACAACTTTAGATAAACTTGAGTTGGAGAGCCGTATGATGGGTAACTATCTTGCAGTCAAGTCATGCTCATTGTGTGTCTGTCGCCTGGCTTGTGTATGGTGCCAGGTGAGCCTGTTATGACAAGCCAAGTGACACACCCGACATTGCAATGAGATGCTTGTTGGTTGAAAAGTGGTGTCTTCTCAGACTTATATAGTGTACTAGAGTTTGGTGTGATGGAACCATCACTACTAGTCCATGGAGCTATGAAACAGACCTGAATTAGTGCATCTAGTGTTTGTCTTCTATTATTTTTCAAGTGTATTCCAATGTGTAGGATGTTGGTTGCGATGGAACCCATGAAGCAAATATCTCTCATTAGACAGAGAAATCTTCATTCTTGTGATTAAGAGAAGGCATTAAAAAAAGGTTAACATTTCATTAAGTCACAGAAATTTTCAGAGAAGGATAGACAACTGAGAACAAAGAATCATAAAACAAATACAAAACAAGTACAAAACACACCAAAATGAACAACACACTTGCAGCAATATGAACAGAGCTAGTCTCACACTTGTTCAAGGACCATCGACAGTAACTAACATTCCAGTGATGATGAATTTTCATCAGACATGGTTTAGATGGTTCTTTTTTTGCATGCATGCATTTTTTGAAAATTTGAAACTTTCTTTCTATTGGAAGCTTGCTATATATTAAATTTTTTTTTCATACAACACTCATGACCTTTTTTTTCAGTTTTACTTGTATAGTGTAAGAGATGAAAACACATTTCATTTTTTAGAATTTGAGAAATTCTTCTTTGGTTTTTGTTTATTATAATTTTGTTATTATAATTACATTTCCAAATACACGTAGAATTTTATCATCACTGTTAGTGCATAGCAACATGGAGCCCAAGTGTCTAACGGTGACTTCTCAATCACACCTTCCCTACTGACTTCCAGTGTAAACACTAACCCAGGCATACTGAGTATCTGCTGCAAAATTGGAAGCACCAGGAAGACTCAGCCATGCTACTGGCTAGCAAACCACATTGCTTATTTTGATGATTGGTGAGAGCTACAAAAAAATGCCATGTTCATGTACAAATGGCCATGGCAAAAAAATGCTGCACACCCTGTCAGCAAAAAGCGGATGTCTATCACATATCAATATGTGCATGCATAGAGAATGAAGAAGTTGGGTTCAACCAGTCCGAAATCAGCCACTCAAGACATCATCTACCAACCATTCCTCAGTTCATAGTTCATAGTTCATTGATGGGAAAGGTTTGTTGCAAGCCACAGAGGCATGATGCAAACCTTCCCCCTTTGAGCAGTAAACTAGGAGAAAGTCCCAACTGGATATGATTCCTTCACATCTAGCAACTCCCTAATATGGCCTTCAGAATCACAGACGAGAAATAACCAACATCATCTTCAATATTAAGCTATAGCAGATTACTTACTTAGTGCCACTGATGTTCTGACATGACTCATTACTAAGTGCATCAGGTGCCTGGAAGTGACAATGGGCACCTCAATAATAAAGAGAACATCAACAGTACCAATATGTAGACAAATAAGCAATTTAGTGTTGCAACTAATAATATTGTGATGCAATCATTTTTAAAGCTACAAAGTGGACACAAAAGTAATGGATTTTGGAACAGAAAAAACCCTTAGATCTGAATCCTCAACATGACAAGAGGCCATTGTGTGTCAAAATTATGCGAGTTGAAAAGGCAAGTGACTATAGCGCACTGCATTCTTATGGGTGAAGTTAAGAAACTTCTGGAAAGCGTTTGCTGAAAACAGGTGGGAAGGGTGAGGACCCTTAACTTTGTGATGTTGGAGAGAAGTCAGCAACAGTTTATAAACATATCCCAATCAGGTGCTTGTCAGTGGATCTTGCTCTGATGATCAAAGCTGCAGAAGCAAAGGGTAATAAGTTGAATATAAATTGGATGTTAGGAAATCTTGTAACAATTTGAAAAGTGGTTGATTGCAAAGTTTTTTCACCCACAAAATGACCATCAGCTACTACCGCAGGCTCCTTGATGGCCATACATGAAAATAAAAGGTCAATTGATCTATTAAACAGGTAGAGAACTGTACCTGAGGGTGTGGACTGGTGTTATTTCCCATAAGTCTGGAGACAGCTATGCATTGCACTTCTCAAGCTCTCTGGAACTCCCATCCAACAGTGTCTCTATATATCTCACAACCAGAGGTCACAATTCTGCAATCAACAGCTTGGGCTGCTGCAGGAACACAAACGACACAGACTATTTTGCAAGACTGGTACCTCAGACTACATCCCAGGATATGCTTTCAACAAACCACAGTTTGCCTCTTGAACTGTGCTTCAAAAGGACATATAGGTACATCCATTGTATTTCAGTGCTATGCACCACATCACATAAAGCTCATAATTGGCGGTAACACCAACTTATCCTTCTACTAGAAACACCAATTATTCCGTCCTGATTTGTAAAACCATTTTCTGTTTTTAGCCAAAGCAGTTTCTCCCAGTTGCCCTACAAATAAACAAGGAAAAATTTCCAGCATAGAGGTCTTTCCAATTCTGGAAGAAAGCATTCTGCTGCATTTATGCAATATCATCTGCACATACACTACCATGTTGGATGGTGGGAAATACTTGCTCCAACAGCACTCCTCAACCAAGTTCTGATGTATTAACAGAAACCAGAATGAAACACTAATAACTGGCTCTTTGGGGAACCCAACCTCAAGGATCCCAAAAATTAGGCCATGAGTTTTTTGGTGAATTCTACATTACATCTGGCTATACCCAGCATTTTGCACCTCAGCTTTTATATACAGAACATGGGAAGTAATACCATCACAGGTAGATACCAACTATAAAGAGATTTCTTTGTCCTGTACCGATGATTTCATCATGTTGATATCAATGATGCACACCCTCTTGAGCATCATTGGATGCATAGTATGGTGCATGACTGACTCTCTTTGTTTCGGCAGTCAAGTGGCAAGGGCTCTTTAAGTGTGGTACAATGCTGCAGTGAACATGAGAGCCATGGATGCTGCAAACAATGCCACAATGCCTGCTGGGCTTCCTTCTCTCTTCACCAAACACCGTTCCCCTGCAGAAAAACCAGATGTCAAGTTTAATCTGCACTGAAGCACACAGCACAGATTCTGCAGTTTAAGGGGACCTATTGCCTAGGTGAGGAGGAGTGCAATAGCAGCAACTCTTCACACTGGATTCCCTGAGCTGACCACATACAGTCAAGCCACATAACATGTGATCAATATATGAATATGCAAGTCCCACACAAGAGACAGTCAATGGGCATGTCCATAGTGGCCATTCAACAATCCAAGAGAACCAGGTGATATACAGGGAGGAGGGTGAGATGCTTGCATACCTGTCCATACCATAACTCCAACAGATGCTCCAAGCCCTAAGATATATGCATCAATTCCTGTGCGCCTGCATCAGCAGATAATTATCTAATGAACACCACAGCTTCATGGACACTACCACTTAAGAAAGAAGTAAGAGAACTACATAAGTCCCTGTGTCTTTTAAGAACCTGCACTGAGATTCGAAGAAGAAAAAAGATTGTGAAAGAGGACACAGAGCTACAATCAAGTCAGACCTTGTTATGCTAAAACCAGAAAAACATGCAGGCAGAGACACTGAGAGACAGAAACACTCACGCATTTAAGCGCATTGCAGCTACAGCCAACAGGCCAAAAAGACCTAAACCAGTTCGAAAGAATTCAAAGTCCAAGTTATCATCCTTCACCCAGATAGCAATGCAGTAGCCAAGATGGAAGGCTGCAAAAGCTAGAGTAAGAACTGGAAGCAAGAAAATGTGATCCTCGCCATCATTGTCCCCTCCATCACCTCCTCCATCGCCTCCTCCATCATCTCCTCCTTTCCCATTCCCTGGTGGTCCACCTGCAATGCAGAATACATGTGCACAGCAATCAGTGCTTCATTGTGACCAATGAGCTCCAAAACAAACCAGATAACATTAAGAACTAGTTTACAAACCTCTCAATGGCTACAGTGCAGCAGAAGACAAGGTCAATAAACTCTGAGGTAAGCACTAAAAAGGAGGAAAGGAAAATCCCATCTCAGTGTCTGCTGTGGAATCCAGTATACAGCCTGTGATGGTAACAAGAGATCCTGATCATCTTCAGTCCAAGGAGATTGCCTATGTTGGGTGCACAGTCAAGGGTTCAACGCTAAGAGGGGGGGAGGGTCCAACACCCCACCCCCTGTGCCCTTGACTGTGCACCCAAATAGCAACCCCCAGAACAAGCAACTTCACAGCCAAAATACTGAAAGCTAAAATATCTATGGAGTTGTTGTTCAGACCAAGGTGACCACCTGTGCTCTCCTTCAATCGGCTCACATCCTTGTTCCCAAATCCATGCATCATCTGCACTGCCCAAGGGCTGTACCTGATCTCCAAACTAGCTCCCATGCTCATGTCATTCCAATCCTTGTCCACCAGGTACTCTGGAAATGGTGCATTGTCATCTCTAAAGCACACAATTGACGGACATGTTACAAAAAGTTTTGGATTTTCCAGGCTTGCAATTTCAGGCAAAAGGCGTGGCACCATTAGGTCTTCCCATATTGTTCGAGAAAAGAAGGGAGGAACTGATATGCTGGAATGCTTATAGACTTTGGAGTGTGAGATTTGACACGAAAGCTGGCGCTGGAGGCTGGCTTGCCACCAAAATGCACCTAAGCACTGAGCCATGTCGTACCCCCCACTACAACACTCCTCTCTTCAAGCAGGCTTCGACACCACTTCCTTGAATCAATGCAGATCTCTATGACTGTGCTCAGTTACAGTTCTCAGGAGAGGCTTTAGGTGAAGTGGAGGACAAGAATAGCACCAATGGCTTGTTCAAGTGTCACAGCTCCAATGCCAGAAACCCATAGTGTGATTCACAAGCACGTTACATGTTAAGTGACTAAGATCTGCACAGAAAAACAAAACAAACCAGCACCAAAAAAACACTGTATCATACAAACAGAATGTGGTCAAAGGTCTCAGTAAGAAACAGCACAAGGACTGAAGTATACCCACATGAGAACCCACAGTACTTCACAAGAATCAGAAGAAACATCTGCAAAACAATTGTGATCATTTGAGCTTCTAATGTCTCTGCATATCCAGTTTAGGGTTAGAAGTTCACACTTGACTCTGATTCAGGAGGGGAAAGCTCACTGCCGTCCACACAGATGATGAGACATGGAAACCTATTCTCAAGCTCTTGAATGCTGTTTGGATTGGCACAGTCTCTGCAATGTGATAAGACATTGTGGAGGGCAACTGTGCAACATCCAATTCACATCTCAAGAGTACTGCAGAGTGCTCTGAGGTCCAACACACATCTGATTGGAACAGTTTGTTTGTGTAAAATGGATGTTGGATTTGTAGAGTGGTCAACTGGAGTTGTGATGGAAGAAAGCAGAAATTGGACGGTAATCAAGTTTGAAAACAGAACACCCAAAGAAGAACATAAAAGAAAGGACTCTACTCTCTAAGACTTTTTCCCTTACCCCCTATTACTGATACCCTGTTGCTGCAACTCATCAATCTGGAGATGCTGCAAATACTATCAGTGTCCTTTGCTGTTGGGACAGATATCTAAAAGACAGCAAACGGCTCTGAAGAGATGAAATCGAGTGCGAGAAGAAGGGGGCCAAGGGGCAAGAAAGAAAGAAGAGCGGCCAGGAAACAAGAGATAGGGCAAGAAAAATGCAGTGCGGGTTTTCCTTTCCTTCTGCACTCTCGTCTCTAACAAAGAAAGCAATCCGCACACTCCGCATGAACAACAGCATCGACGACGACACTAACTTGGTTTGAGACAAGCCTCTAATCCTCCTTCAACTTTCGCTGAAGCAGAGAAAGGCAAAATATTTGAAGAATACCTCCGTCTTGATCGGCTCCTGCTGGGATGGGATTGTGATGTGCACAAGGAACTGCTGTGTGTACTGGTGCTGCCTACACAAGTCCCGCAGGAGGAGCAACAACAGACCTGCTTGAACTCCCCAAAACTTTATAACCTTCTCCTTCTCCTTCTTCTTTGTCTTCAACTTCAACTTCAACTTCAACTTTCAAACCTTTCTGCGCTCCAACAACTCCAGGAGGGCTCTAGAGAGAAGCAATTTTGGCAGTGGATGAGTGAAGAAAGTTTGCAAGCGATGGTTGGAAAGACGAAAGTTGCAACGAGTGACGAGGTAGATATTGCAAGATTCTTCCTGCTAGATGCTATCAAGTGGTAGCAAAAGAACGAGTCGTTCTCGCTGCCTGTGGAGCTAAACACTCACTCCGGAGAAATCGGGGAAAAAAGGATAGAAGACAAGCTCTGAGGTGGCCCACCAACAACAACAAAGTAAAAGAATCCGCAGTAGTTTCCAAACCCTAGAATGCACAAACACCAACAGATCTTTTCGGATTACTCTCTCACGCTGTCTCTGTGTCTGTCTGTCTCTCTCACACAGATCAATGGACTTGATGAAGAACAGTAATGAATGAGCTTCGTGCACCTGCCTGAAGCCCTAATTCATCAAACCCTATTTTTGTCCAGTTGAAGAGATGATGGAGAAACAAAGCTTTGTGCATTCAATCTCATGAGCTTTTAGTTGGGGTGGGGTTCGAGTATAAGTACTCGGGGGGATTTACAGGGTTTTTCTTCGATTGCAGCAGAGATGTCAGAGCCAAATGTAAGGAACTTTTTTTGCAGAGATGTTAAAAGTCCTGAGAGCTGAAGGATGCAAGGAACTCTTCCTGTTCGAATTCTGTGGTTTTTTTGGTGGAGCTTCTTCTTGTGGTTGCATGCAATTGTGTGAACTTTGACAACGCTGATCTTCTCAAGAGGAACGACCTTGATTTATCTATTGAACAAAAATGTGGAGGTTTGCTTGCTTGCTTGTATTAGAAATTGCTCAATCACGAAAGTTTTGAGTTTGAGCATCTTGTAGTGTGCAGCCCTAGCTAGCTAACATGGGTTGGGTGGTGCATCATGGATCCTCCTCCAGTTTCAAAAACTGAGAAAGATGGAAACTACCTACGTGCTTGATTCAAGAATCTTATACAATCATTCTTGCAAGAGTCTGTACCAAGACCTTGATAATGAATTAACACAGATCATGACAGGTTTGAAGGCAAATTTTCTGCAGATTTACAGGATTGCAAGCATAATAGACAAAGAGACAAGAGTCTTCTCCAGACTCCAAGCACACCACTGCATTAGGTACTGTCAATGACTTGGGTGGTCCAATGGCCTTTTGTATTCTGAAGCATTCTTGGATCAAAGATGAAGCAATTTCATGGATCTCAAAGCTTGGGTTCATTGTTCCTTTTTTCGGAGACTTTCATTTGAGGTTGTGAAGAATGGGATTTGAGAATGAAGTTGGATGCAATTTCCTTACCTCTGGGGTGTAGACCTGCACCATACCATCATCAGCATTGCAGATATGATCATCAACAGCTTCACATCCCTCCTCTCAACCTGCAAGTCCCCAGTTACATCTCCATCCAGGGAACAACTGTTGAAAGCAAAGAGCTTGATTGAAATTCGAACTAAAGGAAAGAATTGGTATATTAATCATCAATATGTGATGCTCCACATCTCTCCTTGCCTGCAAGTCCCCAGTTACATCTCTACCTAGGGAACAAATGTTGCAAGGAAGGAGCTGGATTGAACCTCAAACTGAAGAAAAGAACTGGAATATTGATCATCAATATGTGATGCTCTGCATCCCTCCATGCCTGCAAATCCCCAGTTACATCTCTACCTAGGGAACAAATGTTGCAAGTAAGGAGCTGGAATGAACCTCAAACTGGAATAAAGACGTGCCAGAGATGGGAGTTAAAAAGGAAGCTCAGGTGCAATTTTGGAACTACTTTTGCCACTGCAAAGATAGAGAGAGGGGTCTTCAACTTCTCAGTGAGGAAAAAAACATTTCACTTCTGATTTCAAACCAAAAGTGTAGGATATCATCATCATCACTGCTGCATGCAATTGCTACAAGGATATTAGTGTATAAGATTGGCCCCTGGAGAAGAATGAAGTGTGACGTGATGGGAGAAAGACCTGTTGTAGGATCCAGCAGCACCACCAGCTTTGGATAATACTCAGAGAGGTACATGGAAGATGGATCAGACATCTCCAAGCTTTGTTTTGGTGTATGGTTTGCTCCAGGCATTTTCTGTGGTACCTCGTGGACGCCATGAAACTGGCAGAAGATCTCTCTTGGGTGTGCATGAGATCTCTCTTGCAACCTGAGCTGCATTGCACAATTCCTGTACCTTCTTTCTTGCTTGCAGACTATATTCTGCGTGATGCAAGAAAGAGTCATGGCATGTGTCTCTGTCCAAGAAGCAGAAATAGAGGTCTAGACCTTTGAGGTTGTTGTTGATGATGCCCAGTGCCAAACAGAAGGCGAGTGTTTCATCGCCTTTCTGCCGCGACGACGGCTCACAGGAGCGGCAGTAACGTGCATCAGCATCTGGTTGCCTGTGAACAAATCAGCGAATTGGAGATCGGATTGCCGCACTGCTTCTCTGAGGTTGTGATACGACTTCTGGAGCCTTTCTATCAGGCGGCGGAGCTTGGACTTTCTCTTCGATTTCTCTGGCAGTTTGGAGTTAGCGGATACGCGTTGCTTTGCAGGTACGAAGGACGATAGCGATCTTCTGCTCGAGTTGCAAGGGACTCCTTCTGCTTCTTCCCGTTTTCTTGATGCCTGTTTCGTTAAGGTGGCCGCCACTTGCTGCGGCGGGGAGCAGCTGGAGTAAGAGGATGATGAGGAGACGTTTTGAAGCTTTGCGTAGCCGCCGCGTTTAGTGCTGGCAGTTGCAAAGATAGGAGGCTTCCTTCCCCCGGGCCTCCAGAACTTGGACATCTGAAACTGCCTGATGCTCGCCGCCCTCTTATTGTTGCTTGCAGAGCTCAAGGCAGTTGGAAGGCCTGAGCGGATGCTTCCGAACAGCGTCTTTCTCGCCATTCGGTGAGATTCACACTCAGAAAGATTCTCCCTCCAAATCCACAAGGGCTTCAAATAGCTGGATGCAAGAATCGAGAGCCAGAAAAAGACCAAGAAAAAAAGAACGTATGAAGCAAGCTGATACAAAACCAGGATCCAAGAAGCTATGGATCAGCATCACCTGCTTGGTGGACAACAAGCAGCTCTTCAAGTGAGATCTCCTTCAGTATGCATTGTTGTTGTTGGTGCTGCTGGCTTGCGGCATTACAGCCAACAGCTCAACTCTCTGCAACAATTCGGAACCTCACAATTGCACGCAGATTCCCGACACCGAAAACAGCAGTAAGAGAACTAAGCGAAGATCACACTTCTGGTATTCGGACGGTATCTTACATTCAAGAAACTCATACAACAGAGAGGAGGCGAGGTATCACAAATACGCCAGAAAAGTTTAGAAATTTTGAGAATGACAGGATTAGGCTTGAAGCATCAAACGAGGAAATATATTACAAATTGTTCGGAGACCGGGAAGAAGTAACAGATGCATTATCGCCACAGAGCTACAAAAAAAAATCGAGAGAGAGAGAGAGAGAGAGAGAGAGAGAGAGTGTGTGTGTGTGTGCGTGTGTGTGTGTGTGTGTGTGTGTGTGTGTCTGCGCGCGCGCGCGCGCAATCCAGAGGAGAAAGAAACAGGAATCACCGCGTGTTTTTGTGTTGTTTCTCTGATCTTTTTCTTCTCCTTCACAATGCCACAAATCTGGCATCTCTATAGCTACAAGACCAACCAAAGAACATTCAATGCCATAATCAGATACCATCGCTGCAAATCGAAGATTGCTCCGTGAGCTCTATGCCGGCCATTGCAGAGAGAGAGCTGGGAAGTTCGAAGCGTGCCCGCCATTGCACACAGAGAGATGGAAAAGCTCGCAGTGCCGCGCGGGCGCAGACGGAGAAGCAACTTCTTCCTGGGAGATCACCCATCCCAATAACTATTCTGCCCAGAGTCGCTTAACTTCAAGTGTTCTCATGACATCCGGCAAACTAGCTTTGGGTGGGTATAGTTAGAGATATCATCCAACATGGGAATGAGGCATTCATTCACAAGGGTGGTTAGGGAAGGCATTCATTCATAAGGGTGGTTAGTTAAAGGTATCCAACATGGGAAGGCATGCATACATAAGGGTGGATAGTTAAATGTATCCACCATGGGAAGGCATTTAAAAGGGTAGTTATTAGGTATGAAACATGGGCACACACAATACATATATATATATATATATATATATAGCCATAGCCTATGTTATGTCAGTATGGGCATGTTGCAAAGACCTTCTAGAGCCTATTTTGGTTAGAAGATTAGCCATTCATCACACTTGGGGGGTTGGGTGAAGAATATAATATTTCTTAGGTATATATACCCCCAGATCCCTAAGTCATTAATGAGTTCACAATTTACATGTTCTTTTGTTTCCATTCATGAATGGGGAGTTGGGGTTTATATATATATATATATATATATATTTAATTTTAATTTTTAAAAATTCAAAATTGTGATAATTGAAAACTTGTAAGATGATTTCCCATGAAAAAAAAGAAGAAAATTTTAGTGGAACTTTCATAAGAAAAAATTAAAATCTTATAAATTTCTGGATTTTTTTCAAAAAAGGGAGAAAATTTTTCCAGAAAAGAAAATGCCATTGGAGAGATAGGTGAATTACATTACTCCCACAATTTTGCTTGTTTGCATTCAATGTGTACAGATACATTAGTAAATGCCCCCATGTCTTGGCAGCTGCCAATCCTTATGTGGGCTCCATAATAATCAACACCCCAGCAACTAACTTTTCCGGCTATTGAAGCCCCTCCCCCACCAGTCTGTTCTTTCAAAGGAATTTTGGAAGTGGCCTAAGTGGCTGCTACTGTTTGCTAGAGCTAGCAACCTAGGTGGCTACTACAATCACAAGCATGTCCATCTTTCGACGGGCTATACAAAAAAAAAAAAAAAATCAGATAAAACAAATGGCTATACTTTCCCTTTGGAGGTGTGGTGTATTTGGCTATTGTAGGATGTGTTGTGTATGTGAATAGTGGCGAATTCAATTTTGACAAAGTTTGAATTTAGGCTATAGTAAGAAAAAAATGGAAGTGTTGGAGAATTGGAGTGGCAAACTTAATTAAAAAATAAATTGACAAATCATGCACAAGGGAGTTGGACCCTTGTTTGGGAAGACACTACCAATTGGTGGCACATCATTCTGACCTGCAAGTCACACCTTAGTTCAATCAAAAAAACAAAAATCAAATGGGAGCTTGGAATGAGAAATTTACCCAAACGCATTGAAGCTAGAATACATCAAAGTTAGAAGACCTCTCCTCGTTTACTTTTCAATCCAAGCTATGATGGCATCATTACAACGAAAGGTGTCAACAATATAAAAAGGTTTTGTAAACATTTGAACCACCAAATCCAAATCTTCAGACAAACAATTTCGTAATCTTGTTTTAATAGATGATTTTGTAATCTTATTTTCATGAAGGTCAAGGTTGAGAAAGTTCTTTCATCTTCCACAAAACCCATAATTTGAACCACATCCAATTCTGCCAACTTCATGAATTCAAAAAGTTGGGCACATGATAAAACATTGTTAGATATTTTTTTCCAAAGTTTGGACATTGGATTCAGATCCATCAGCTAGTCCATAGCCCATTGAGCATTATACATCATTCTAATCTTGAAGAAAGAAGATTGCAAGTCCAGAATACTCACTTCAAGTACTAATACAATCCAAATTTGGGTGGATCCAAGCTTTTTAGGTTGACAATAAAACCCTTTCAAAATAGCCATATGAATAGGGAAGGTCACCTCACATGAAGATTTTATTTCATTGTAAATAAACACACCCAAAGCATCCATGACATTCTATGCAAAAAAACCATTTCTCAAGTTCATCATTGAACTTAAGAACATTGTTTTTGCATCTAGTTAATCGTCTGTTGGAAGATAACATGAGCAACAGGCATATAGATTGAAGTCTAAGGACACAAGCAATGCATCATGATAGAAGTGCCAACAATCCAAACACTCAAAATAAAAAATTATCGTAGTTGTACAGGTAGGAGCAGTGAAAATATTTGTAGCAGCAGTGGAGGCGCTCAGGATAAATGAAAGACAGGATGAAGCTCAGTTTGTTGGAAAAACTAGTTTGGGTCCCAGTCAGTCGTTTCGCTCTAAAATTTGCATTGTCAGTTCCATGTTTGATGCCCTATTATGTCGAAACTCGCCCCCTATTCGCAGCACTTTACAGATAACTCTCCTGGCCCACTACTATAGTCCAAAAATTCCTACATTTCTCTCACGCAATTCCCCCCCCCCCCCCTCCCCCCAATCCAGCCTCCAGACAACGCGCACGCTTTACGAAAACTGTAAAGATTGTAGCGGCGCGTCCATAGGCTTTATACTCTACATAAAGACCGAGGCAATCATCCCAAGCAAGGTTTAGCCAAATCTGGCTATTAACCAGAAATGAAGTACAAATCTTGCATCATCCTTCGATACATTTGGCTACATAATAATGGAAACCACAAATATGAATCTGGTAATTTTAAACTTTAGTTTTCCTCTCACTTTTTGGCAAATTAATTTTTAAAATGTTTTATTTATTTAATTATTTTGGCTATATATCACTAATTTAAAAAGGGCTGAATAGTGGGCCAGTGTCTTGACTTTTTATATAAACATCCCCAACTATTTGAGTGGCGGGTAGTACAAATAATGGGGCGAGTCGGAGATTGCGAAAATGTCCCCCCCCCCCCCCCATCGAGTTCCCATTGGGTTCTCAAACTATTCCCCAAGTTCCCAATGTGTTCCCCCAACATGTTCCTAATAGGAACTCACTTTATCCCATCTCCTTTGCCCTAAGTTCTACTCTTGTAGCCCTATATATAACCCACCCAAAAGTAGACTAGAAAATATCAATTATCAGTCTGTCCAAAACTTGATTAATTTTTTTGTGATGGGGCCAATCAATGACACTCATCACAAAAAGAAATTAAGAAAATAAAATAAATAAAATAAGAAAATGAATAAATTAAATGAAAAGTTGGGTTTAGTGTCCCTACAACTAATCAATCTGAGTCACACTATATATATATATATATATTTGTAAGTGGGATATGGTTCATCATCATCAGAAGAATATGTCATATAATTGGTCAAGGAAATGACATAATCTGCTCTTCTACCCAAGAGCTGAATATGTAAGGAACCAAGTAGGGATTGCTTGCACTTTTCCAGGCACTTTTGAGTTGGGCAATGGAAGGAATAAGCTCCAGCAACAACATGTATGCCTAAGTATATAAATGCACACCATCCATTGAAAGCTGGCTAAGTGCTATGAACATCTTTTGTGGTTAACTTAATTGCTTGTCCAAACTAGGTTAACTTAGTTGTGGGATATTACTAGATCTCACCAAAACTTGGAGAATTATTTTTATTTACTTATTTATTTAAGAAAATTGTGGTATAACCAAAAGCCTCTATATCAAATTGTAGGTAGCATTTATAGCCTCCTACAATTCTCTTTAGTAATGCAATTTTGGCTTTTCCTCTTGTTACTCACTAGGGTACATATATTATCCTAGGGTAAGATTAGTGATTTTTTTGTTTGGGTTTTTTTTTGGTGGTAAAATTTCTCCCATTTTGTGAACAAGATTTTGAAAAAAAAAGATATTTTGTCACAAATTCTGTGTTTTTTTTTGGAAAAAAATCCTCCAAAAAAGAATCTTTATTTTAAAAATCTCCAAAATTTGTCACAATTGCCTACAATTTGAAAGGGTGCTTAAGATTTTCTTCTTTCATATTTTTGAATGTCATCAAATTTGGTTAAATATACTGATGGACGAAATTGTGTTTTGTGGTTTTCAACTAGTAATATATACAAGTGGGATGTATGTTGAAATATAGGGTGCAAATTAATGAAAATAAATAAAAATTTTAATTCATTTTCAATGTAGATAGAGTGCCAGGAATTGAAATATGAAAATGTATGCGAAAAAATAGTGATAACATTTTTTAATTTAATAATAAAAATTCCTTAATATTCTATTCTTTCATAACCTTTAAAAAAAAAAACCCTTTTTTCTCTCAATTTTCTCCACAAAATATACAAAGAATAACTTCCTTGAATGTTGAGGATATAGGAGTAGGAGGGATCTGAGGCCTACTTGTAGGTGCAAGGTAACCTAAGTACTACAGGTAGGAAGGTTCCATAGCTTTAGGGCATCCATCCAGGATTAGGTTTAGGGTTTAAGCATGAGCTTCTTCATGTTCACAGAACACTCACCTTGCAGTAACCCATATGCTTGTGTTTGCTGGGGAGGATGGTGTGGAGGAGTTGCTCAAGGCACTTTGAAGAAACCAATCTCTTAAGCTTATGAGTATCTAGGTGAATGAATTTCATCTTTCTTTCTGTTACTGGCCAGAAGAGTTTGGTAGATCATTAATGGGGTTTCGTTGTTGGGTATGATGTGGAGTATGATGTGTGGAAGATGATTGTGATGCTTTCTAGTGAAAGATTTGGAGATGAATTTTTTTTTTCTGTCGCAATTATTATGTACAGCAGAATAGATCAAGTCACCAGCCAGAAAGTAGCTTCAATTTGATCACATTTTAGCTTGCAGATGGTAATGGATTTTCAGAAATTGTTGTTGTGGAGATTTCTCTCTGCAATCTTGGAATACAAAGTTCAAAAGTTTCAGAAATTCACTGAGCAGATGATGAGCATTCATTTGATTGATTGTGAAGCCTTCTTATAGGAGAACAAGAGTGAAGAGAGGAAAATTTTCTGTTCTGCATTGCTTTAACTGTGTAGATCTTTTTGCAGCAAACTGGGGATGGTGAACGTACTGCAACCAAATTTGGTTAAGGCTTTGCACCCTGGTGGAGGCAGCAATATTTAGAAGTTCATCAATGGCTTTCAACAAAATAACAGTAAAATGTTAAAGCAAAAGGGGGGCTACAAGATTGCATCAATGTGGTGGTGGTGGTGCTAGTCAGAGCCATCAGCATTGTGTCCATCCATTGACAGCATGTCTTGAAGCAACTGTAGCACAAACAGCTGTTGCAGCAGTTGCAGACACAGCAGGTGCAACAACAACAATGCCTTATGCAAAAGCAGGGAATTAAAAAACAAGTAAGTTTATTACCCATTTCAGAGTTTCATTATAATCTGTTGGGGATCTGGGAATGACATGAAACAACTGATATATGAGTGTTGTTGTGTGGTTTTGGGAACAGTGATTAGAGAACCAGCAACTCCAGCAGCAGTAGCAGCAGAACCAGGCTGCCCAACACCACAGATTTCAAGGCACAATAGGTTTGTGTATTTTCTTTCTTCCAGATTTGCCAGCAACATTGAGAACACTGAAAACAGTGTTTTATGTTTTTGTTGCCTAGTTTTGGTGAGCTCAATAAGCTCTCTTTGATTCTGGTTACCCTGGAAATGAATTTTTTAGGGTTTTTTTCTGGGGAGTTCAATCTTTATTGGGGTTTTTCCTTCACATTTGAGTTTAATGTTGGTGGTACAGCAGCAGCAGCAGCAGCAGATTGTAGGTTGTAATTCAGACAATAAGCTTGTTGCCCTCAAGGCAAAAACAGGCTGTGAAGCAGGTAGAGATTCTTGTTTCTACTTTTGTGTTGTTTTCTTTTCAACTGCACCCGTTCTGTGGTTTTAGTTTCTGATCTTCTTTGTTTAGAGGGTTTTCTTCTTCTTTGCTTATTATCATCTTCATGTCTAAAGTCATTGTTCCTGGCATTTGTGGAGTGCAAGTGTTGCTGCAACAACAGCCAACTAACTAGAGAGAGCTTGTTTGAACAGCAACTGAAAGTGGGATCACCATGACTGGGAAATCTTCTATTTGATTTGTTTTCCTCTAGTCAGAGCAAGTTATCACAGAGCTTTCTATAATTCAGTTTCACTCTGTGCCTCTCTTGTGTCTTAGCCTTTTTAGTAGTCAAAATGCAAAACGATCATCAGCTTATCTTATGCAAAAAACTTTCCACTACTTTTGTATGTCAAAGAAAGAAAACTATCTCTTGTTGGGTGGTTGACATATTTCCTTTGTTTTTTTGTGTGGATATCCTTAAAATTTATTGCTTTGTGTATATGAGGAACCAGACAAGGCAAAAATCAGCCTTCATCATGGAGAGCACAATGCTGACAACATCCACCAGAGTAGAGAGGACCCCATTGATCAAAAGAATAAATTGACACACTCCAGACTCATACAACATTGTCTATTTCGGAAGAGCTGCTACAGACTAGGTACAATTCCATGTACTACTCCCAGTGTCAAACTAGAACTTAGAATTCAGGAACCATGTTGCAAAATGTGACAAAGAGTCAAGAACGAGAGTCGATTGTACCAGTTAGACATCAATGTTAGGGCATGTTTTAGTATTTTTGGTCATACATAAAAAATCAGAATTTTATTGATTTTTGAAAGCTTCTACATCCATATCCATATCCATTGGACCCACATCTGGTCTGATAGTGTATTGATTCAAATTCTTACAGATTGAATCCAGAGTAAAGGAAGCACTTGCTTCATGAATAGTACTTTTTAAGTTGTTGACACAACTTGATTGGGATTTTTGGAGACCAACTCAAATTCATGTAGCCATCTGTTGTTCATGCAACAGGATTGGGATTGTTTGAGACCAATTCAATTAGTGTGGCCATCAGCCATTGATAGATCAGGACAGTTTGAGTCCAATTTCAATTAGGACAGGCATCTATCAATGCACATGGATTTGGACTGTTTGAATCCTGTTCAATTAGGACAGGTCTCTATCTGTTGATGCAACTAGATAAGCCTTGAAGTGTAGGAGGGTAAGGCCTCAGGAGTGGGGCCCTTCCTGATATGTGGGCCCAGTGTGCGAGTTGACAGCTGAGTGTTGGGCCAGCATTTCAGGAAGTCCTTGCTCCACAGGATTTACTTGGTGTAAAGCTCAAAATGGCCACTATGGAGGCAGCTTACTGGGCACCAATTGCAATGTTTCAGGAAGTGGTATGGTGGGTTTTTACTCATCTATGGCTCAGGATGTAATTTCCCTTTGTATGAGCATAATAGTTTCCCAGTGTAATTTCCTACCGCATGGAATTTCCCATGGTGTATGAAATGTAGTTTCCCGTTGTAATTTTCCCTTTGTAATTTCTTGCAGTTTTGGAGGAAGGTGGAGAATGAGAAGGTGGTGTTGTTGCTGTTGGTTACTGTTTTGGAGATGAGACGTTATTGTGTGCTACTTTTGCTCACTCCTCTTTGGCAATGTCATTATGATGATGCCAGACACACAATGTGGGCTTCTTTGTACAAAAGTGTTTTTGTAAGATTTTTTGAGGATGGGTGTCAGAATTGAACACTGGGCAAGTTCTCAGATCCGTTCTCCTGATGGGTCTTCTCAGGATTGTGAGAAACATGACACTCTCCTGAGGGAAGAGAAATCACAGTGGTGATGATTTGCCAAGCTCAGTGTTGGTGTGTTTTGTTTATTTCTCTACACACCTTCTGCCCCACCTTGTGCAGCAGATCTGTTCTGACGATTGTGTACAGTATTTTACTATATTCTCAAGCAGTTCTTGCCTAAAGAAGTAGAACACTCACATTGCCAAAACCTGAAGTGCAACACTGATCTACATGCATCTCCTGAGCTACCATCTATCCATTGTTGTTGCAACCACAAGATGGATCTTCTACCAAGTTGCATTCCTGCACAGAGACACGCAGTTCCTCCCCTTTATTTACACAAGCGTTTTATTCCAATCCTTCAAATAAGCATATATCCATGCACAAGAGGATGATACTGTCTGACAAAAACTGTTGAAGAAAAAATTGCACCCTTGCTTTCTTCCTTTCTCCAACACCCACCAAGAATCCCAGAAATATGCAAAGAAAAATTCAGATTTATAAAGAGAAAGAGAAGGGGTTGCAGGTGATTCTGAAGAAACGAATTGCAGAGAGAGAATAAGACACCAGCTGCAAGGGAGGGAGGCAAGGAGGCAGAGAGGTACTGACCCATAAGAGTGTTTTTTTCCATATCTTCTTCCCCACTCCACCAAGCCAACCAACAATGGCTGGACAGGAAGGAGGAGACAGGACGGTGAGGACTTTCGCAGCTCACGAGACCAGCCACCATCAGAGAGTGTAACATCAAGCACTGCAAGGACCAAGGACCTGTTCTCGCCAATACCCTAAGCTCATGATTCTCTCTCTCTCAGTTCTCTCTCTGTGTCTCTCTGTCTCTCGAGCTCGACAGTCTCGGGTGTGTGGATTCTTTACCGATTTATAAGCTGGGATCCGGAGCTGATTTCTGGAGCTGCAATAGATTGTCGATCGCTAGTAGTTGGTGCAATTGATCATCCCTAAATCGAATTTTTTTTCCCAGGTTGATATTCTTCTTCTTCAGCTTCTTGTGGGAGTGGAATCGGGACGGACCTTTTTTTTCCTTCATGGACTTCTCCGGGGACAACGCGTGGGGTTTGTTGTATTACCATGATGTTGCAAATCCGGCTTGGGGATCCATCCCTGGATACTCCTTGCGCACAGTGCACTGGCGCAATGCTCTAGTGGACGGTGACAGAGGAGACGAATGCCCATGCGCCACCACTGTTTACCGTTGCCTCTACTTCGTCATCTCGTAAGTCCTGGACTCGTCGTCGTCGTCGTAAAGCTGCTCCTGTTCCTGCTCCTGCTACAGATTCTTTTCATTCCTTCACGACGTACCTGCAATGTCTAAAGGGTTTTACAGTAGTTGTAGTAGTGCTGCAGCTGCTCATGCATCCATGTGTGTTATTCTCTTCTTCTTCCATGCAGGATGGAATCGATATTGCGATCGCGCATTTTCCAACAACAGGGAGTGCGATTCTCCAAGCTGCTGAGGATCGCACTCGCCTACGAGGACCGCATTTGGACGCACGCCGGCAGCTCGGTGAGTCCTAGTTCTAGAGTTCTAGAGTTCTAGTGCTTCGATCCTCCGCTGCTGCTGCCGCCTTCTTCATGGATCCGCCGTCGTCGTCGTCTGCTGATCGTATAAGAATTAAGATCTTGGTGGAAGAAGAAGAAGAAGAAGCTGCTGCCAGCATGCATGCATGCAGGCATTCATACATGAGACGTGTTCTGAATTCGCTCATGACGTAGTTGTGTTGTACAGGAGGAATATGGGCGGATCATGTCGTCGCTGGAGACCTTCACCAGGGATACTTGGAACACATTCAACCTGAAAGAAGAAGAAGAAGAGCAACAACGACAACAGCTCCACATTCTTCAGCATTGCGACACAAATCTGCACTTGTTGTATGGTGGGTAACTATATTAGCTGCTGGGACTCTCAAGAGTTTTCTTCAACACTGTGCTGTAGTTGATTGAGAATCTGAAGAATATTTTTTTCTGATCATACAAGATCGTGGGTGGTGGGTTCTTGGTGAACAATCTGCATGTGGAGCTGTTGCAGAGGCATGCGATTTGAGTAAAAGCGGAAACTTCCCCAGCTTCCATGAACTCTTGGCTTGGTGGCCCCTACTACCGCAGCCATACCGTAAGCTCCTGGAGCCTTGGTGGACGTTGCAACAATTCCCAGCTTCTTCATCTGCTGCTGCTTCTTGTTATTCTTCTTTTTTACCGCTTTCACGCCCACGACCATCACAACCAGGAGCAGCAGCAGCAGCAGGTGCCAGCAGCAGGCCTGCACTTGAGCTTATTGTACTTCTAGCACCAACTACGACGCCCTTGAACCTGACCCCAATGATCGACCTTCAAGCTCCCAATCACGTCCAGCAGCAGCTGCCTCTGTACCCGCATAATCATGTTGCACGTCGCGTCCAGCCCATCCAGAATCAGGAGCTCCATCGTTTCTCCAAGATGACTACTTCTCATCAGCAGCAGCAACAGCAACAGCAGCAGCATCAGCATCAACAGGAAGAGCAGCAGCAGCAGCAAGAGCAGCAACATCATCATCATCAACAACATCAACTACCCTGCACTGATGCTCCACCAGCTTCTTGCCATCATCAGAATCCATCAACTGGGAGCTCCTCCTCCTCCTCCTCCTCCTCCTCAGGCTACTGCTCCTACTCCTCCTGCTCAGCTCCCTTACAACAACAATTCAGACAGGATATTTCAGGGCTCATCCCCTCCTCCTCCTCCTCCTCCTCCTCCTCAGGCTACTGCTCCTACTCCTCCTGCTCAGCTCCCTTACAACAACAATTCAGACAGGATATTTCAGGGCTCATCCCCTCCTCCTCCTCCTCTTCCTCCTCTTCCATGGCCTTCAAACAACAAGGACAGCAATTTGGACAAAGGACTTTGGAAGGAAGTCTCATGGATTGTGACATATTGGCTTGTGAGATTTACATGTCACTCAGGCATTTGGTTGAGAATGGTGGTGGTGGTGGTGATGATGGTGTTCATCCTGCACTTCCAGGTCCTTCATTGTCCCTTCTCAGATGGGGCATGATTACTGAGGGCCGAGTCATTGATACAATGCAATATCTTCTTCACCAACAACAAACAAATTAATCTCACCACCCAAACAACATTTTAGTTTCATTCAACTATGTGCTTGAGTTGTGTGCAAAACTATCCATTGTGGGGATGACTTGCAGCAGATTGTGATGGAGAAGAATTTCAATTGGCCAAGCAATTGAGACCCATTTGTAATTTGTGAACTTTTATTTGGTGTCAAACTTGTGCAAAGTCCATTGTGTGAGTCAGGGAATGTTGTTGTGGAGCTTCTTGACCAAGCAAATTGAGACCCATTTGTAATATGAAATTTCCTTTGGTGTCAAAGTTGTGCAAAGGACCGAATTGAGGGAGTAAGGGATTGTTGTGGAGCTCCTCAAATTGAGACCCATTTTGTAATATGAAAATTCATATCAAGATTCAACAACAAAGCCTCAATCACCTGGATTCAATCTACAATTATAGTTGTGCAATGTCTCAAGTGTAGAGTTTGCTTTAATCTCGATTAGTCGTGATTTATTGGCTTCAGATCAATTAGCTTGCAAATTGCTTTTGCAAAACTTGTTTAATACACAGGATTTGGTGAACTTAGCACATGAACTTGTTGTGTAAAGAGCATTGTGGAGAGAGTTTTGGTGAAGTGTAAGTTGTGCCAAAAAAAATCTAGTGCAGAGTTCAATGTGGTGGAGGAGTACATGGTAAATTTTGTAGTTGCACGAAGTCCAAGGCAATGTCTGGAGTTTTGGTAAAATGGAAGTTGTACAAACTTGAATGTGGAGTTTTGGTAAGTTCAGGATCGAATGACCAATTAAAACACAATGATCCAGGTTTTGTCTTCATCCACAAAACACAACTAGAGAGATTGGTGGTGTGCAATTTATGCAAATTTTTCAATGGTGGAAGTACATGTAACAAACTTGCATGGCCCTGAGATTAATACTAGTGTACAAGTTATGTAAACTCCAAAATGGAGTACAATTGAGTTGTACTATTATTGTACAACTCAATAATGAACAAAATGGGTGGTGATTATAAATTGGTTTTGGCCAAGTGGGTGTGTGCGTGATATGTTTCTTCATTGGAGTCTTGTTTTTCTTATGACCAAAAATTGCAGGTTAGTTCTTAATACACAAAAATATGAACAACATAATTGTCTAAAATGATCTGCAAATAGGTGAAGAATTGAGTAAGAATTCACCTCAAATCAGGACAATAATAATGGTAGTACTCTTGAACCTTGCTTATGTCCAAGAACCTATACGTGAATCACAAGGTAAATATCTTGGAAAGAGATCAACATATTCTACACACAAGTAGTCATGATTTGCAAAAATTTGTCATAAATCTTGTCACAAAACATTTGAAGTTTTGTAGGTTTTATTTTTAATTATATCGGAAAAGTTCTTTTCCTACATCCACAAAGTTAAAGTGTCCATGAATATACAAGATACCTAGTAAGTGCAAAATAGAAATCAAACTTTGAAAATGAAAGACTTTGTTAAGTCAAAAGCATGATTTTCTTCCCTACTATACATCTATCTATGCATTACATTTGATAGTATACAGATATGACCCACGAAAATAAAATAAAATAAATTATTTACTTGTATAAAAACCTATTAAAACTAATTTATGCCTTCAATATTTTAACTCATCCTTAAACTTTTCACGTTCATCGTCATCAACAAGATTTGGGATTTCCTCCAAAATTCGTTTCTTTGTCCGATGGGTCATTTTGTCAATCAGATGGACTTTATGACTTGGTTCTACTCGTGGCCACTCTAGTTCTGGTTCAGCAAAGTGAGACTCTATTTTGGGCGGTGGCAATCGTCTGCTTTCCCATACAGCAAATCGGTCACCATATGACGCCAATTTCCAGTCTTGTTCACTTGGTGCCAACGTCCCCATATCCATCCTGTTGGCACGCACGTACACACCCACACTCTTGCTTTACTTGTTGCCTAATTTCAAATGTGGATGGAAAGGGGAGAAAAAGATTGCAAAGACAGGATTGATTGGCAAAGGAAACAATCCATGTTTCATGTGTTTCTCATATTGGTGGTTTAGAGATTGACAAGGTTAAAAAGAAAAGACATACCGAGGACCAAGCTTGAGAATGACACGATCAGCAATATTGGCAACGTACATGTCGCTCTCTGCAAGCAGAATGGTGATCTTACTTTCTGCATTGATAAAATTGCGCTTCCGTATCTGTACAAGTTCCTGGATCTGAGCTTTCAGATCCCACTCAAAATAGTGATCATAGAACTGCACATTGACAAGAAGAGAGTATCATCATGGACATGGACAAGTTTTTTTTGATTCAAATGTATTTCTAAAACCTATTCCAGAGTGTGCACACAAACTCCAGTATATGCCCAAACAAGGACTGATCATGACAAAACAGCAGAAGACATGACATAGGATGGATGGAAATGCAGGCTGCTTGTCATTCATCAACTTTGGCAGTGCAAGAACTTGCATGGGTTCATGCATAAATCACAATTCATGAGGTCATTTCATTATGTTCTCAAGCACCACGAAAGTTAAATCCACAACAACAGGACTTGCAACCGTAAACCCAATAGAGAACTAGGTTCAAAAAGGAGACATACAATACAAGGGATGCCTGGGTGTGTGAGAATGTAGGCATAACCCATTGCCACTTTGTTGTCAGGAAAGCTCCAGTGACGTTGTGTTGAACCTGTGTCATGGTTGTCTACAAATGTAACAGCTCTCTGTGGCCACCAACCTGTAAGCAAAACAATCTTCAAATGAGCAATACCTTTGAAGCGAGAAAAATGATTGCCATAGCCTACTTAATTCAAGAACCTTGAAGAAACCCTTTTGAAGACGGATGTCAACCACACCTTGACACTACACAAAACACACTCTGTTTGGTCACATACCAATGAGACCAGGAGGTTTTCCATTTGAATCTCGAAGGCGCCATAGTTCATCTTGAACAGCAGCTTGCAGAATTCCTTTGGTTGTGAAATCGAAAGCACATACCCGACCACCAGTTCCATCAATCCAATCACACAGTCTTTGTCGATGTGCATCTGTCCAGCATTCCAATGCTCTTTTAGACTCTCAACTATGCTGTCCAAAAAGGGGTTTCTCCAAGAGCAGGCATCACTCTGGATGTTGTTGTCATCCAAACCTTTGCAAAAGGGTTTGGATGACAACAAACTTTGTCGAAGTTTCTCAGAAGCAATAGCACACTACTGAATTCAAGGGCAAATATATGCCACCCTGATTGAGATAATGGGAGAAAATAAGCTTAGGTCATCTGCACTGATTCTATCTGCTTACATTTGACACAAGCAGGGGATGAAGGAGGAGGACAGCAGGTCAAAAATGCACCTTGGTTCGCAGATGGTCTGGAGCCTTGATATGACAATGTTGTCCACACTTCCCCCACTGAAAATGTTGGATTAGTGCGTTCACAGTACCTGGTTTGATTCAGTGAAGAAATCATCAGTAATTGTCAGTACCCAATTTACCTACATCACCAAAAATGTTGAAACCTGAACAAAATCTGTGAGGGATGATAAGTGATACATTCTCGGTCATTTCGGTATTGTTTTTTTTTTTTTGGGTGAGGCATTCATTTGTTTGTTTTGTTTCCTTCTAAGGTGAGAGAGAGAAGCACATTGTGATTGCCCATGAAAAGATTGCAAACACATGGACTTACAGACCGCAGAATTCAGGAGCATAGCCCTTGGCATAATCAAAGCGCCACCCATCAAATGCGATTTCTGCTCGCAACCAGTTCATCCAATCAGTGAGCTCATCCTGCACTTGCTTCTGGGTATGGTCCAGGTCAGGTGCCGCGGCATAACTCTCTCCACTATCATGGTGTCCTTGGCCTCCACTATCATATGCATCATCATCTACCACCTGCAAACAAATCACACAAATCACGCATTGAAAAAAAACCTCAAAATCACCACACACAAAACTCACACTTGTTTCGTAGGCAAAGGAACGCAACATTATTTTAGAATGGAACAAAAATACCCAAGCCTAAATGACACCCCAAACTTACCGCCCAAGCACCCCAAGCTAGTCTCTTATCCTCAACTCCACCATCAAAAATGTTCCAATGTCCTCTAGGATCCTGATGACCTGCTGTGCGATGGTTGATCACGATATCAGCAATTGCACAAATGTTACGTGTATGTAGCATGTCTATCAGGTCCCTCAACTCCATACTTTTGCCATATCTCGATGCATCAAGGTTATACAACTGCCCCGGCAAATACCCTGTGCACACAAATATATACTCATCCTTTTTGTTAAGACACGAAAAGGAAATAAGCAAAAGGTCAGTAGAACATGATTGCGAATTCCAACTTTGGTCACATGACATTGATGAAGTCAAGAAATCAGAACTACAAAAAACTCCAGAAACCAAAACTACCAACTCCAAACATGTCAAGATTTGTAGACTTTCTTCCCCTCCTCAAATGGTTTTCAATCACATCTTGTCAAATGGAAACGAAATCTGCTGTCAAAGGGAAATTTCTACTCTCTAGATCTGTACTTTTTTTTTTTTGAGGCAAAATTCTTCAGACATATGAAGAAGCAATTGAATGTGTTACCATTCTTATCTACAGATTGACAAGCCGGTGGTAGCCATAAGTCAGTAACACCGAGTTCAACCAACTCCTCTACCTTGGATTGAAGGTATGTCCACCATGGATATCTCTTAGGAGATTCCCAGTTAAACCCCTGGAACATGCAACAATATACCATACACCAACCGTCTTATATAGCACATGTATATGTTGTATCAAACAGAGTAGGAGAACCCATTTCCAAAATTTCACTACTTCTTGTTACAACATCATCCAGTAGGAGCACAAAACTTCTTCAACAATCACAAAATGTCTTCAGTGATCAAAGAATGAAGAAGAATGAAGAATACCCATGGCTCGCTAAAAAATTCCTTCAACAATCAAAGAATGAAGAAGAATGAATGATACCCATGGCTCCCAAAAAAATTCTTCAACAATCAAAGAATGAAGAAAGAATGGACGATACCCATGTCTCCCAAAAAAATTCCAATAGAAGAAGAAGAAGATTGTGCTTGAATAGCAAATGGGAAGAATCTATCCAGTCAAGAAAATTCTGAGATCCATACGTATCCGCATCATCTGTCGAACAATCACAAACCTAAGATCTAGAGACAAAGACACCCAAATCTGGTTTTGTTAAAAATTTGCAATGTTTACAAGCTGGGTTGCAAAGAGTGCAGTGAAAATGGGCAGGGAAGAAGAGGGAAGAAAGGGAATAGAAGAAGAAGAAGAACCTGGAACAAAAGAACATCCAAATTGTCTACTGGAATGGGTCGTGCAGGTCTTGTCTGGCCACCCTTGTGATACTCAAATAGTCTCTTGTGCATTTCTTTGCCATCAAACCTTTCATGTCCTCCTTCCTTATGAGGAGGAGTCGTTGCTGCTGCTGCTGCTGCTTCTCCCACACCCATTCCTAAGATTCTTCCCTTCCTTCTTGTTAACATGGATTTTTTTCTTGCAGCCACTTTCTGCGGGCATCCTTCTCTTGTCGGTATCTGCTGCTGCTGCTGCTGCCACTGCTTCTCATTTGATCTCTGCACAAAACCTTGCTGCAAACCCAGACTACAACTGCTACTGCAAATGCTTGTTGGGAAGTGCTGTGCATTGACCAACAATCCCACCACTCGACAATCCCCCATTGGGTGAAGGGGGGAGGCGAAAGAAAAAACCTGCAACTCTGTTTTATGGCTGCTGGGGGATCAACACACCCAACAACACCCAGTCATGAGATTGTAGAGACAAGAGATTTTTGTTCTTTAGTGCTTTGTTCTCTGGCTTTGGCCTTGTTCTTCTGCTGTTGCTGCTGAATGTGTGCACAGTGTGTTTCTGTGTCTGTTTCCTTAACACACTTTTTGGATCTGCTGCTGGTTTTTCACATCTCAGCATTTGGAAACAACACACAATCCATGTCCCACCCACACCTAAAGCCCACTTCTTTTGCACTCTACAAAGGTCATCATGGTACAGTACCGTATGTAAAATCACTTGTATATGTACATCTATACGATGTACATACACAAATACAAAGATCCATACACATACACATCCATACTAACATATGTAGAATCACTTGTATACATATACATCTATATGATATACATACACAAATACAAAGATCCATATATCCAAATACGAAGAGTTGCTTAGGTTGCCATATCGAAGAAGAAGAAGAAGATTGTGTTTCCTCTTGTAACATTGTAGAGCTCCGAGATCATTTGTGAGGTCAACATTGATTTCTTATTTGCATGTTTGTTAAATTAAGACAATACAATCTTAATGTGCAATTATCAAGTTGTTTGTTTCTTCTTCCCCAATTCTCAATATTTATAATTTGTAATTTGAAATTCACTAGTTTTAATATCTATCTTCAAAATAATTGCCTTGCTTTCTCTTCCCATGCACACTTGATTCCTTTATTTTTGGGCTTGCAATATTGATTTTTTTTTGTTTAATGCCTCACATGGTTTTACACTACCCATTGTTAAGGACTCTAAAAGTAGTTATTGAGAATATAGGGCATGACAACAATATGTTAATGATAAGACACACATTTTAAACTAGTGTGTCAAGGAAGTTTAAGGTCAAGCTTCAAGACCTTCATATTATGATTTATGAATGCTACATTTTTGTCAAGGTATGATTTCCAGCACTATATTAAGGATCATGTTCAATGTCAAATCTTAACAAATAAATCAAATGTAGGCAAAGCTAAGGTTTGCAAAAGACATGAGACAAAGCTTTTGTAACTTATCTTTTGGAATACTAAAAAAAATGGATCCTCTACCAAACATTCTTAAAGCTCAAGTTAGACCATAAGGATTATGATACACTTAGGCACTTTCTACAAACCTCGTTTACATTTAGTCCTTTCTTTTCTTTTTAACACCCACTATGCTCTTAAAATCAACACAAGGAAATCACTTTCATTGCCATTGACTTTTTTTTTTAAAAAAATTATGAGAACATGGTCCAAATGTGAGATGTTGCAATTTTTTTGAATTGTGACCTAGTCCAAGCCCATCAAACATGCAATATAACATGATCCCTTACATTAAGATTTGAATAATAATTAGATCTTAGACCTTCCCTTGTTAAACCTAATATAATTTGTCCACTTATTGTTTCCAAGTTGTATTCTTGTCCATTTGTCAATTTTTTATTTTATCTTAATCCCAAAATTCATGTTCAATTTGAGAATTAAAGTTATGCAAAAGTTTCAACTACGTTTTTGAGGGCAATATAGTTAATATGCAACAATTAAAACCAAGCACATGTAGTTAATAGTTTTTGCATAAGTCAAGAAATAAGATGATAGGCATACAAAGGATCTCAAGAAGAAGAATTAAAGCATTCCAACAAATGAGATATAAAAGAACATTCATTCAAAATATTGGATATGGGAGGAATGATTATTTGGCTTCTTTTGACCAATTTAAAATCATGATTAAATGCAAAGACTAATGGAATGATTGAAGCCAAGTGATAAATGTGATTATCTTCCCACTTATTAATATATGAAATTATTAAAACAAATAAATATTTGTGGGTGAGACTAGACTTTTAGTAGGTCACATTCCATATGTTATCATAGACAAATTTTGTCATAAGCATCAAAGACAAATGTTTAACCTAATGCATATATGAAGGAAAGGAAATGAACTTAAAGCTTGATCTTCAATATCCTCACTTGACATGTCAAATTAATAAAGTTAAATTCCATCCAATTGTTTTTAAAAGCAATTGAGTTTAGGCTTTGTCCCATTAAAGTTATAAAATCAAATTTACAAGTTTGTTTTTGCCTCCTTGGGGTATTGTCCATTCCACTTGATATTAGTTACTCTCAAATCCATATGGTAATAGTATTAAAGTTGAAGTTGTTAGTATGTGATTTTTATATGAAAACATGATGATGATGATAGTTTCAAGCCCATCTTTGTTAATTCAAGATTTAAATATAAAATTCAAAGTTGCTTGACTTTAGATTGTTTTTTTTGTCACTCCCTCTCATGAAAATCACAAGCATATGAACTCATAATATTGAAAATTGTGTCCATCTATGAAAGGATTTTTATATCTACCTAGAATGTTACTATGTCTCCTTTCAAACCTATTTATAAACATACCCTTGTCCCTAGCAAAACCTGTTTGCATGCTTGTCGACCTCCTTCCTTTCTAGAATGCATCAACAATTATTTATTATTTTTCCAACCACTTTCTCATTTACCTTTCTTTGGAATGGATGGACAATTTTTTTCCTCCTCTAACTTCTCCTTTTCTTTTTGGTAATGGATGAACAATTTTCTTTGGTTTTATTTTGTTCATCCTCTTTTTTGAATTCTCAAAATTGATACAGAAGTTTTCTTTCTTTTAGTGTTGAATATTGATGTATCCTACCATAATAGACAATCAAACATATTAATAAAAAAATAATGTGAATGGTCAATATTTCACTATTAACTTGTTTTTGCCCCAAGTTAATGAATGCGCATGGGCAAATTTTTGGTGCACCTATCCAATTGATGGGTTGTTTTGAAATCTACCCATCTATTTGTTAGTAGATAAGGCATGAGGAAGGCAAAATGGCAAAGATGTTAGTTCATAATTAAGAACCTTGTATAGTTGTTCTCCCAATGACATTGCACATCCTAGTTAATCTCATGAAGAAAGGGATATTTACATCCATTTCACCACTTTGAACAATTCGAACAAAGGGAATGACCCAAAAAATTTGGGGTAGATATTTATTTTGTAAGGATTGTGATAAATTGTCTACTTAAAATAATAGCCTATTAAAGGTGTTGCATTTTCCTTATGACTTCATATTGAAATTATCTATTGAAATGTTGATGAATTCATGTGATCATGTTTCACAATGTGAGTTGCACAATTAATTGACATGTTTATATTATGTACTTTAATTTTTTGTTAAGATCATAATCCCATGAACATATCATACTTACAATGGCTTATATGGAAAATATAATGAAAATGTTGTTCAAAATACAAGTTTTTATGGTTGAACATGGAAAAAGAAATTTTTTGGGCATCATATTATCAATGATTAAACATAAATTTTATTCGTGTGAATGAATAGAAATGATTATGAAAAGAAAAATCACTATTTCAAAAAAAAATGCCCATTCATCTATGAAATTATTATATCCTTGTGTAAATAAATTCATGCCAAGGGTGGAGAATTAGGTTGAATTTGGAAAACACTCTGAATCTTAAAGTTTATACAATCTTCAAGGTTGTTCATTTGATGCAAAACTATTTTACAAGAATATAATCTCAACCATTAATTTGGCCTTTTTGTCCTAGTGACACAAATACTAAAAGGAGTGTTTCCTTTGACTTTTACATTTTCAAGCGAACTTTTGAAAATAATGGATAATTTAAATTGGCAATGATTATCCAAAATTCATTGCTTGTAAACTAATCATAATCAAAACACATTTTCCAGATTTGGTTCACAAAATAAAATTTTGAAGTGAAATGGTTCATGGGCTTCAAACCATTTTTAATTTTTTCCTCAAGCCTTGAAGATTTTATATTTGATAGAAACTCCATATTCTTATACTTTTGCAATCAACCCATGTCGTTGTTAAATGTAATTTTGACCCGTTTAATTCTTCACAACTTTGCCATGTGCTTTAATGCAACTTGAAATTTTGAAATTGTCACCTTTGTTTGCTCCTATATGCATGAGAGTTTTCAAGAGTCACAAGAGCTTTGACATTCAATCTTATTGATTTGTATGCTTGATCAACTTGCCCACCCCATACCATTTCCACATATTCATGTTGATCCATCAAATAGTGTAAAGAATAGGAAAGTGTGGTTTTTAATCAAAACATGTGAACTTAAAACAATTGCTAAATGCATGCCTCAAGTTAGCCTTTTTCTTCTCCTTTCTTAAAATTTTCATAATCTAATCTCCAGTCTAAGCAATACCAAAGATGTCCAAAATGATAATACAAGCATTGGATGAGAGTCATTTTGAAAAGGTCACAAGAATAGCAAGTTCAAATATAGAAATGTTAGAGGGTTATTTCCAATCTCAATTTCAACCTCTCTTGACTCAATGAACTTGCTTGAAGATTATCATCTTTGAACTAAGTAATGAAGACTATAATGACTTTTCAAAGAAAAGAAAATGTTAGGGATAGTGTGATCACACACAATCCTAAAACACAAAACAAATCTTAAAAGAAATGAAAACAAGATTATTGCCAAACATTTTCAAATTCTCAAAAAATACAATGCCCCATAGCAACCTTTTTTAATAGAATAGGCACAAATACCATCCCTAACACCAATACAACCTCAATGTATGTCATTTTTCTAAACAACAAAACCAGTTCAAGCTTTCCTCATAACAACTCTTGTTCCAAAAACAAAATAAGGTGAATTGAAAGCAAATCTCTTGATATTGCAATTTGCAACACTCACATTGAAACTTGAGTTATATGTGCATATGTGTGTGAAAACACACATATAGTTAGATTCCAAAAGGTAGATACCAAAATGTGCATCCTTGGACCTAATGACCCAACAACCAAAAGGGTCCTAATTTGAATACCTACAAACAAAGCCTTTGCCATGGTAGCACTTGGTTGCCAATGGTCACCTCAATTCCAAGTTGAAATTTTAATGCATTTTTTGTGAAAATCATCCATTAAATCTTGAAAAACACCAATATTCCTTGGGAGTAAAGTATTTATATCGTTATGTGTCAAGGGTAAGAAGGTTTCTCCAGTGTGCCTATTAGGTGATGTTTCTTGCAAAGAGCCTAATTATAATAGGTAAATAATATTAAATTTATGTCACTCTAATATTAAGCCATTCATCTTGCATCTTGGGTTTTTTTTCTTTCAATTTTGTGATTTATTGACTTTGGCATCATCCACATGAGGAATTATTAGCCAAATTTGGCTACAAGTCAAAGACAAAAGTAATTTGTTTTCAATAATCTTGCTATGTTTTGGCAATAAGTTGAAACCTATTTGTCTAAATCTTATGATTTCAGAAATTTTTTTCCCTCCAAGTCTCTCAACTTTGGTGCCCTTTTTTTCATAATTTTTTTTTTGTATGAGTCGCACATGAATTTGTTTTCTTGCCAAGTGGGCAAAAATTCTCCCCAAAAATAAAAACACATTGACCCCAGCAATGGTTTTTTTTTTCCCATTTTTTTGTATTGAAAATTTTGAGAAATTTAACCCCAAAAAAAGAAATTTTTTGTTGAATTTACACTAGACAAAAAATCTCAGTTTCTTTGTCAAGAAATGACAAAATTTTGCCAGGAAAAAGAAAACACTGAACCCTACATTAGTTTTGGTAAATAGATATGAATAGTTTTGGAAATAAAAAATTTCATGCAGCCAATGAGAAGGCTCAGCATGCACTCAGGGTGCTTAGTGTTTTTACTTCCCCAGTTTTTGGGGTTTGGGAGGGGAGGGTGGAAGTAGTTGTTCTTTTTTTTTTGTGTTCTCAATGTGTTCCCATCAAGTTCTCAAAGTGTATCTCAAGTTCCCAATGTGCGCCCTAAGGCATTCCCAATAGCACCTCACTTTTATCCCATATGGTTTGGCCAGAGTTCAACTTCCATGTACATGTACATGGCAATGTGGCAAGAGTAGAATGCCCCCATGGATGAAGGCTTGCATAGAAACACTCTGAAAACTGCTTGGGCCACTAGAAGAACTTCTCAGTGTATCACTTTGAATTGATACCCTGAATGAAAACCTGATCAGGTGCTTTATTTTTCCTTACTTTACGAATACTTCTAGGCAGTATTTAAATTCACACCTTTTTTGGTTAAATTCACACCCTTCACGCATCCGATTTTGTGCAGATTAAACTTTAAGAGTATGTTCCTTTATCAGTTCAATTACTTCTGCGGGCAAGTTCTCGAGTTGTGCCCTGATTGACCACAGACACACTCAAATTTAATCTCCATATAATCGGACACGCGAAGAAAGGGTGTGAATTTAACCAAAAAAGGTCTAAATTAAAAAATTTCCTACTTCTATTGCTTATGATTTTTTTAATTTTTAAGAACTGAAATAAGATAAATATTTTAAAAAAAAATTTGGTTATGATTTTATTTTATTTGAAAAAAAAAGTAATAGTTGATTTGTGAGAACCTATTGAGTGATAGTCAGCTGTTTTCAAATTTATGAGAAATAAATGTTCAATTTTTATAATAAAGAATTGACACCTTGGTTTTCACTTTATATATATATATATGATTTAAAAGAGAAAATCTGAACCTTTTTAAAGTTATTTTGTGGAAAAAATATATACCCAACGGGTATCAGAAAAATAATATGATACCCAGATAACACTGGCCTCACACCCTTGGGACCAGGCCTTCCTCTACAACAAGGGTGGCGACCCAAAAAAAAAGGGCTGGCGAATCTAACAACGGGAATTTTGGGAACTATTTTCTTAAGTCGCCATATTTTGAGGGAAAAAAAAGCTAGAAGTCACCAGATTTAGACAGTGTGCTGCTGTAGGTCGCCAGAATTAGGCAGGATTCCAAAAAAGATCTACTTGTCCGCCAGGACAGTCGCCATTTACTGCTAATTAATTAATGCTGAGGATCCTAGCCAGTGCACCTAGTTGAGGAATTTGAAAACAAAAAAAACCCTGGCCCGGGTGTGTTAAGTTAACAAGCTTTCAAGAAAAACTCCCTCCCTAGGGTCTTATGGAAAACTCCCTCAAGTCTTTAAGCGGGTCTTAAAGCAAACTTAAGGGTCTTAAGCAAACCTACTAGGGGTCTTACACACACGAAGTGTAGAAGGTGTAGAAAGTGACTCAAGTACGTGTCAGAACCCACCCTTGAAATTCACTATCTACAAATTTGTAATTTAAAAATTAAAAAAAGGTATTCTATGTTGTAATAAGCTGCAATTAATTTGGCCCTTGCGATTAGAACTTTGTAGATAGGTAATTTATGTTGTAATTTAAGTTTTAATTAATTTGACCCTTGAGTTAGAAATGTTGTATACAGGTACCTAATTAATATTGTAATTTAAGCTGTAATCAATTTGCCCCTTGAGTTAGAAATGTTGTAAAAAAGGCTCAAATTAAGTTCTAATTTAAAGCTGTTATTAACTTGACCCTTGAGTTAGAAATGTTGGGAAAATGTACCTTTAAAAAATGATGTTGCAATAGTTTAAGCTACAATTAATTTAAGCTAGGGTTTACCCTAAACCCTTACCAACCGCGGCAAGCTGCACTAATTTGGTGCAAGAAAACCAATTTCCTGAGCTGATCCAGCACATTTTGATTGTTTCACAATAGATTTTACTATTTGGAATCACATACTGAGCACCGGTGGTGATGTTCTTAGGCAAAGGCACAAATATGTTTTGTTTGTTTGTTTTTTTTTTTTTTCAAATTTGTAATGGGTTTTGAAAAAAACAAAAAGAATTGAAACTTGAGATAGAAATTGAAGGGTTGGAGAAAAATGTGTACATATTGTGATGGAGCTTCTTCTTTAATGGAATGCACTTCAATTTTCTCTATTTCCTTTCCCCTCTCCCCACTCATCATCCTCTTCTCTCTTCTTCTTTTTACTCATAATTTGTTTTTTTTTCTTCTTCTTCTTCCATTGCACAACACAATCTTCCTTTCCCTCTCCCCACTCATCATCCCCATCTCTCTTCTTCTTTTCACTCAAATTTGTTTTTTCTTCTTCTTCTTCTTCCATTGCACAACACAATCAACACCCATTTTTGTTTTCTATTTTCTCTTTGCTTTCCCCATTATTATTACTGTCACAAGTGAGTGAAGAAATGCTCAGCCATCACTTTAAGACTAGAGAGAATTGAGTGGGAAGAGACACAAGAGAATGCTCACCTAATCACAAGTGGAGAGAGAGAAACTGATTGGGAAGACACCGAGAATGCTCAGGTCCACCAGAAGAGCAGAGAGAACTGAGAGGGGAGAGACACAGAATTTTGCTGACCCAACACAAGAGTAGAGAGAACGGACTGAGGAGAGAGATCACACAAATTTGCCCCACAAGAGGAGAGAGAACTGCCTGACTGGATAGAGGGAGAGACAGGGACCATTCGTGATGGAAGTTGGTGGCTGTCTGCTGCATCGTGTGATTGGAGTGCAGAAATTGGACAAGCGGATACTGGGCTTCTTCTCCCTCACTCCCATCTCTTCAAAGCAGCAGCTTCCTTCTGCTAGTAGTAGCTTCCTCCACTTCCAACGTGTTCCAAGTGTCTACGGTACCGGAGTGTCTCAAAAAAGGGACAGACTTGGAGGAGCAAGGTTGTTCATCCCCGCAATCAGGTGTGACGCCACCGGAAAAAATAGCTCGACACATGGCCTGGCATCATCATCATCAGCAGCAGCTACCTGTCGGAAGACAGTGGCAATTGTGTGGTTCAAGCATGACCTGCGCGTAGATGATCATCCTGGCTTGGCCGCAGCAGCTGAATATGAGCAAGTGCTCCCGCTCTTCATCTTTGATCCACAAGTTTGTACAGGTTAGTAGCAGCACCCTGAACTCTTTTATAGCAGAAAGGGTAAAGGAAGCCAAGAAATTGAGAAAGTGGAGAAGGATTTCTGCAATGGGTAGTATGTGATATCTTGTGACAATCTTCAATATTCTTTGCAGAATTTCAAGAATTTGAGAAAATGGGGAAGGATTTCTGCAATGGGTAGGCGATGTCATGTGACGAGCTTCAATTTTCTTGCACAATTCCAAGAAATTGAGAAACTGTAGAAGGATTTCTGCAATGAGCAGTAGGCAATATCTTGTGACAATCTTCAGTGTTGTTGCACAATTCCAAGAAATTGAGAAAATGGAGTAGGATTTCTGCAATGGGTAGTAGGCAATGCCTTGTGATAAGCTTCAATGTTGTTGCACAATTCCGCATACATAGAGAAAATGGAGAAGGATTTCTGCAATGGGTAGGCAATGTCTTGTTGAGACAAGCTTCAATGTTGTTGCACAATTCCTTTCCCCTGAAACAAATACATGGGAGCCATGATGATGAGATTATCAGCACCGAAGAAAGGATATCCAACTACTTTATTTTCTTGTTTTTTCTGTATGTAGGCTGGTCCAAGGAGCAACTGGAGGGATTATTTGATGCAGTTGCAGATCTTAAACTCTCCCTGCAGACTAGAGGCTCAGACCTTGTTATTGTTACTGGCAGCACCAAGGACATTCTCTTCACCCTAGCACAGAAGGTAAGGTTACTTGTACTTGTAGGTTGAGGTTCTCTTGCCTCTTTGCTTGTTGCAATAGAGTATCTGTTGTTCCGCTCTGACTAGGTTTTGTAGAATTTTTCAGCCACTCCCACTATTCTTGAGTTTTGCTGTGAATTCTCTCTTGAACTCACTGCAGATTCTTTCTGTCAATTTTCTCTTGAGCACTCACTGTCAATTTTCTCCTGCGCCCTTGCTGTCAGTTTTTCAGTCAATAGACAGAAGAAGACATTGCTGCAATCTGGATTGCATGTGTTTCTTTCATTGTGGATTTAAAAACCAGAATTTTTTAATGACTTTGCATCAGTACCTCCTGCTTGGAGGCAGGTGGGTGCAACAAGTATTATCACGGAGGAGGAAGAGGAGAGCAAATGGCAGAAGTTGGTTGCCTCTGTCATGTCTTCACTCTCTGCTTTGGACTTGGGTCTGCAGCAATGGAGGGCATCTCTTTATGACACTGAGGTACTTACTTCACTTTGTCATGCCAACGGATATTTTCGTCAAAGGATTAATCTCCAATTGTGTGTAAAACTCTCAGTTTTCATGACACACGAAACAGAAGAAGAACCACTGTCTGTGCTCAAAGAGCAGCAGCAGCAGCCTGAAAAGAGTTCACAGAAATTAGACTGAGATTTGGGTTCTGAACTGTTGTGGTCTGGACAATTGCAAAATCTGAGGGCAGTAATGCCACACTGGCTTGGGGGCATTAACTTGGGATGTAAAAGAAAGTGGAGGAAATTCCTGATAGCTACAAGGAATTTCAGCGCCTGCGCCTACCAATTCTCCACCCACTGGACCCACCCATTTCATTACCTGTTTTGCCAAAGGACATTGACCCAGGTAGGTTATTTTTTCTTTTGCTGCCTTCACTTCACCTGCTTTCAAAATCTCTGAGATTCTCTCCCAGAGTTCAGGGTTTATGGTTTGACAATTGCCTCAATCTTTGAGCACTGTCTAAATATGGTTGTTTACATGTACAACAGGGGTTTTGCCCGACTACTCTGAATTCAGTGATAGTGTCCATGGTGTATGGGGTGGAAATCCTCAGTGGGAGATCCTGCAAGTAGCCCAGGAGCAATCAGCAGAGAGTCTACTCCCACAGAAGAAGACTAGTCAGACCAACAAAGTGGAAAGTACACGAAATGGACCTCTGAAGGAACTTATGGATTGGCGTGAGAAGTACATATTGGAAAGTCATTATGCATCTTCTGACAAGAGAACACAAGGTGGAGAATTTATGGAGGAAGAGATAAATGCAAAATATGTAATACGAGGGGGAGCCACAGGTGCCTCTAACATCCTTAATGGGTATTTGCGTTTTCTCGAGCCAACAGGCCGGGATGACTGGAAAGCGTTAGTTTCTTTTACCTTCCTCCTCCCACTGCCCCACAATCTTTTTTCTCTCCTCCCTTCTTTGATTCACATTTTGTAGTGGACTGACCTCACTCCCAGATCCCTGGCTTCTTTTTTTCTTTCAATTGCAGTGTTTATGAGCATATATGGAACATGGAAAAGAAACCAGGTGCTTCCTTCAGGGCCCTATTTGGTAGCACCTTGGCTCTTGGAACACTTTCACGGCGAAGGGTGCTCTATGAAGCTCTCAAATACGAGAAAGAGAGAAATGGTGGCCGTCTGTCTCCTTTTGGATTCTCAACATTCACAGTCGCAGCAGCTGTTGGAGATGTTAAGTCCATTGAGGTAGTTTTAACAATTGTCTCCAGAAACAAATGTTTCCTCTACTGCTGCTCGCAATTCTCTATGTATGGAATATTGTGTCCCAGTGTAGGGAAACTCATGTGCAGCCCCACTTTGATGCAGTGGTCAGAGACTCTGCACAGGAAGAGTCTCGCTCAGGGCAGTGTCAGGGGGTTCAAAGTTACAGCATGGCAATGGCGTGGATATCACACCCAGGTTTGGACCAAACACAGCGTCAAACCAGCCCATTTGATGAATGACATATTGTATTATTCTGGAGGTTACACATTTTCAATGACTTATGTTTGATGCAATTTGGGTTTCGTTTGTTTGTCTCTATAGTACACAATGATGGGAGACAAAGGACCAGCTGTGGTGTTAGTTCATGGCTTTGGAGCATTTTGGGAACACTACCGTGACAATATCCGTGGCCTGGCAGAGAAAGGGTACCGTGTGTGGGCTCTAACAATGGTTGGCTTTGGGCGCTCAGAGAAACCCAACATCACATACACTGAACTTCTGTGGGCTGAGCAGCTTCGGGACTTCATTGTGGAAGTTGTTGGTGAGCCTGTCATCTTGGCAGGGAACTCAATTGGAGGTACAAACCTTTCCCCTGATGATAGTTCACGAGCTTTGTGTGAATGGCACCATAGCTACACTATAGTGACTCAATCCTTTTCCTTGCAGCTTGTTCTCCAAAATGTTGAGTCTTGATGAGTGGACTGATGATAACATTGGGTTGGATTCAGGTTACATGACAACAATAGTGGCTGGCCTGTGGCCCTCTTTAGTGACAGGGTTAGTACTTCTGAACACAGCTGGGAGAGTGATCCCTGATTACAAGGCTCTTACTTACAACAAGGTAAGTTAAGAGTAGTGAACATCCTCTTGGTTACACCCTAAACTTCTTGACAGTTGTTCCATGTTGAGTTCTTCCAAGATCATTCAGGATTAGTTGAGGATATGAAGAATGGATATGGTGAGATAGTGTGAAAGACATGGCATTTTGGATTCTGCAGCCAAAGGAGAAGTCTGTCATCGCAAAGCCCTTTTCACAGTTGCTGATGCTCTACTTACAGACATTCAGTGACAGACTTCTTACAAGATGCTACCCCAATGTACGTTTCTTGCCTCCCTCCTTTACCCTGTCAGCTGCTCAAACTTAGATCCTTGATTCAGATTTCCACATTGTTTGTCTACATGTTATCTGGGGAAAATGTATGTCCTCCTAGTGAAACAAGGATGCCTTGTTGAAATTCTCTCTTTTTCTGGTGCAGAATGCATCAAGAGTTGATGATTGGCTACTCAATGAAGTGAAGCGGGCTGTATCCTCACAAGGCAGTTGAAGCCTGGTTGTTGTTCTTACCATCTGTTTTCTAGTGATAAGAGAGTAAGTATTGTTCAATGTCCATCTCGTTTGAGGAGATGGACTGAAGCACTTTCTAGTATAATTTTTCTTCTTGACATGCATTCGCATGCAGTCATATGACCCAGGCTCCACTAGAGTGTTGGAAAGCTGTTTGCTTTTGCGGCCTCCCTTGCCCTTGAACTATTTCCTGGACCGCTTTGCTGGCAGAGTGTTAGTCATTCAGGTAAAGCTTTCATTGCCACTTCCTAGATTCTCTGTCACTCTCTGTTTTGCATCAATGTTTAACCATTGTCCATGATTTCTGTTTTGCTGTCAAAGGAGATTTCCAGTAGCCCATTGAAGTAATTGCCAGCAGGAGGAACAACCCACTTGCAGATAAATTGTTGCAATTTTTGCAGGGCAAGCATGACCCACTGCAAAAGAATTCGAATAGGGCCCCCATGCTGCAAGCTAATTGCACCAATGTTTCCGTTGCGTACCTTGACGCAGGTGTGAGATACTTCCAGATTTTGTATTATGGCACCCCACAATAGCAATCCTGAGCTAGGTTTTGCTGCTGTTTTGGCAATGGTTGATACATAACAAGACTAGCTTTTGATGCAGAATTTGCCATGCTCATGTCAGCAGAAGAGACTCACATTGGAATTTCATTTCTATTTTCCAATTGCAGGTCATTGTCCTCACGATGAGATTCCTGATGAAGTTAACGAACTGATACATGACTTCGTGTGGAGCTCAGAAATTGCTTCCTCCGATGACTCTGTTGTTGTCACCAACAGAGAAGACACACTACCTGCAGATGCTGTAGACATCATCAAGGAAGGTGTCCGCATTATCAATGAGGATATTCTTTCATCCCCTTTAAGCAAAAATAAGTAGCAGTTGTGCTACTGAATTAGTCAAAGCTTCACAATTAGTCCCAACTTATTGAAAAGCAATCCCAATGAAATTACAGCAATTTCTAGACATTCTTATAGTCAATTCTGATGAGTCTGGCAGAAACTGCTAAGCTCAGATCAATCTTCAATGCCATCAATAAAGTTGCCATACTGATCATCGTGGATCATGTACCAATATAGATAGTTATGTCATACAAATAAGCTATCATATCCTAAGCAATGTGAGGCATTCACTTGTGATGCATTGTCTTTGTTATATCATGACAGAACTAGCTCCAGCAACATGAACACACTCCCGAACATTGACACAAGTGAACAGCACACTGAACCTCTAACCAATCTTCAAATGGTTTTCAGCACTTCTGATAAGTGCAAACCCTTTGCACTACTATATGTATAAAGTGTCTCATTATATGCCAAACCTCTTCATCAAGCTCAAATCACAGTAACTTTCAGTCGCCCAATAGCAGCTGCCATCATGTTGGCTCACTACCTTACTGAGATGGTGAAAACCAACCTGTGTAAAATTCAACTCACAAAGAAATTCTCCCTTGTTGGTGCTCAAACACAAACATCATTCTCTAATGAGTATGAAGAAAGAAACAAATTTGAGAGCCTCTCAGATTCATATACAAATAACCCTGTGGATTTACTGACACGTCCAGGATATAAGCATTTTACAAAACAAGATAACCCACACGACAGAGGGCCTTACAGAAACACTTTTCAGTCTATTTCACATCACCATAACCCACAAACATGTCAAACATAGGAAGCTGAGGATCAGTTTAGATCTTCTAGTCCTTTCAGCAATGCAAGACCCAGCTTGCTTGCCACAACTACGGAGTTCCTGCCCCATTCACATCCAGAAAAATACACCAGAGAGGTGATAAACCTAGGTAAGAATTCCAGATCTAAGCATATAATGCTTAACCTGATATAGGACGGCAAAGATAGCCCAAGATAGATAACAACATGATGCTCCTTCAAATGCCTTGCTCAACAAGATAATCCCCAAGCCTCTCCACCACAATGTTGCACTCTCCAGGGGTGATGGGTTCATTGTAGATGCCAATCACAAGAGCACTGTTGGTCTTCTTCACAGTCACCCCACCTTGCCCCTGCAAACCAGAGCAGAACACACAAGGCAAACATGAAGAGGAGCATTTTACATTAAAACAGCATGCAACAACAGCTATTGGAGGAATGGGTTCCCTATGTGATCAGCTTGCATTTTTAAATCCAAGATAAGATCATCTTGCTTTCAGTCCAGAGAAAGCTGTCACAGAAATATACTGTGAACCAAAACAAATGACATATCACCTTCTTTCCGCGAATGACAGCACCTGGATCACCCTGGATTACCATGTACTTGGTGCCACCAAGAAACAATCCATGTTGTGGGAGAGTGCTATTGTCCTCAAAGCCTTCAACTATGTTTGCAATCTCAGTCTGAGTTGCCTGCACACACAAATAACCCCATGCTGTTTAACAATCATACAAACCCTAGAAGAGTAAATCAAAAAAATTATGTCCAGCAAAGATACTCACACATTAATCCCAATCCCAAAAGACCCCTTGAGAAATCAGACCCTCAAGCTCTTCCATTAAAATCACACACCACCCAATTCCAGATGATTTCAAATTCAGAACTTTCAGTCAGAGCATCAAACCTCACACAAGCAGAGTGATGATCATCATCAGCTACAAAAACAAGAAACTTTGGATCACATAATGACCTTGTTAAACTTCAGCTGTGTAATTCAACGCACCTCCCAAGACAGAATGACTTGAACTCCACTTCAGGAATCTTCTAAAATGGAAGGTACCTATCTTCAGGTACCTTCCGTTTCATAAAATTCCTGAAATCAAAAAAGTTCATCATCTTGGGGAAAGAAGCCCTTTATGGGTCTTCCTGGATTTTTGGGCCCGGCCAAGGGCAATAATCTTACAAAATGGAAGGTACCTTGTTTTCAGTACCTTCCATTTGGTAAAATTCCTGAAATTTAAATTTTTTCATAATGTTGGGATGGAACCCCTTTTGGATCTTCCTGGATTTTCAGGCCCAGCCTCGGGCTATAACCCTTGCCTGGGCCCTTAAATCCAGGAAGACACTCAAAGGAGTTTACGTAAACGGTAAACCCCAATTCCCACAACACAAGCACAAACACAAAATCAACACAAAGTAAGGAATCGTCGTCTAATGGCCCTAGAAGAACCCATCTCCTCCCTCTAAACTTGTACACTGTCCTATGCTATACTTGGAACGAAAACCAGATCTCTACCAGAACAAAGCTTCTTATCTTCGAAAAACGAAGCACAGGAAGTGAGAAAGAAAAACCTCACAGACCCACCTGTGGGAAGCCTGCACTCTGCGCCCAGACTAGTCCATCCTGCCCGACGATGGCCGCGGCAGTCAGGGTGTTACCCCCTGATACGTGACACATCAAGTGGTCATCAACATACGACTGCCATGACATGATTGCTGCCTTCTTCTTCTCTGTCCTGTCCTGTCCTGTCCTCTCTCTCTCTCTCACCACCAAACCAGGCAGCAACAAAGGTTACGAGATGATCTGCTCGCCGATGGCAGCAACAGATTTTGTCGCCACACAAAACTGTAAGTACTCAAACGCAACTCTCTCTGTCCCTCTGTCTCTCTCTCTCGCTGTGTCTCCCGCTTCTCTTCCCAGACCTAACTTCCGAGCCAAAATGAGTCCTTCAAATCCTCGAACCTAATTTCCGGACCTCTACTATCTTGACGAACCTAGAACCAAACCTGAACTTGGTTCGGAGATACCGCGTCCCAAGTTCCTTCAGCGACGAGACCTGGATTCTCTTCCCAGACCTAGTTTTCGAACCAGAATGAGTCCTTCGTATTCCTAGAACCTATATTCCGAACGTCCATCTATTTTTCCGAACCTACAACCACACCTGTACTTGGCTCGGAGATACCGCGTCCCAAGTTCCATCGGCGAGCGAGACCTCGATTTGAGGACCGGGTGGGGGGTGGGTGTGGGAGGCGTGTCAGGGACGCGTTTCTGAAGCAGTCTTTGGTGGTGGTCCTTTTCTTTTTCCTTTCTTTTTCTTGTCTTTTCTTGGGTAGGATTTTTATGGAAGGGGAACAACTTACACTTTACAAAGGTTTTTTAAATTTTATGTATGACTACTATCCTCCATTATATCATATATTTTGTGCTCCCCATTATTAATGACAATTAAACTAACATAAAATTGAAATATATATATATTTATTATTTATTTTATTTTATTTTATTTATTATTTATTTGTTCCTTGAATCCTACAATATCAAAAACATATTTTCATGATCATATTCAATTTTTTCATGACATTGTTTTCAATTTCATTCTATAACATGAAGTTCAATCTTCACCTATTTCAAACATATTTTAAAATTTTGAATATTGATTAGATCCCCAAAAAAATTCATGAATCTATATCAAATCTCCCCATAAACAACAAGGGGTTTTTGGAGGATTAATCTTTGGTTTAGTGTGATGTCACCTAAGTCGAATTTAAATATGTGTTGATGTCATTGAGAAACGTATTAAAATTGTGTATTGATCAAGCCAAGAAACTTATGAAACCATATTGATCTCAAAGAGAATATGTTAAAAGGATTGCCTTATGTAACCTAAGGTCAATTTCATGATTAAATAATCCTCAAAATGGTGAAATGAAATTTTGTGAAAATATGGAGTTGCCATGTTGAAAATCATCATAATTATCATAGCCTACAATCTGAATGATTTCACTACTCATGTGTGACAATATCGTAATAGATCATGGAAAATTCAATAATTTCAAATCTTAAAAATGAATTGCCAAAAATATATATTATTCATTTTGTCAATGTGGAAACTAACCTTAGGCTACTCTAACCTAAAGTTTGATACTTGATAAAAAAAATTGGGAATAATTGTGTGAATTAACATTGAAGTCTCATATTCTTGTTAATTTAATATGCCAATTGTTTTGCTCAACATAGGTTTATCATTTTATTTTATTTTAATTATGTAGCAACAGGCTTACGTACTCTCCATTCATCAAGAGTTGTTTCTTTTGATACTTCACAACATAATGAAATAATACATTGTTTGCATCTAGTCGAAAATTTTCAAACCTTTGAAAATCATGTTTTTTCTCCAATAATTTATGCCATAAATATCATCAAATATCCCTTTTGAATCTAACTCCTCAACCCTTTAGATTCAATGACCTTGCATATTTTACATTGGTCATAAACAACCAAGAAATATCTCAATTTGTGTGCATAACATGGAGGCTACCTACAATGGTCCACTACCACTTGGTGCAAACAATAAATATATGTGACCATTGAAAGATCGTTTGTTCCTTACCTTTTCCCAATGGTCTTCTTTTGTGGCTATCATCGAACTTCTATTTTATGGTTGTTAAAATTGCATAGAAGAACACACCAAAACAAAATGAAGTGAAGATAAGATTGTGCACCCAAGGTTTTTTTTTTCCTCTGGAGCTCAGACCGCATATTTTTCCTTGGCAATTCCTTTCACCCCAGTAGCCAATTGACACCCTCATTGACTAATACTTTTTTGGTTGCCTGAAAACAAAATCTAGGGAGTGTAGGAAAAGGGGGTTTCCAAACTATGCAAGAATATGTGCAGCTTTGGGAAATTTAGGGGTTTTTTGTGTTGCACTAAAAATTTGGGCACTCAAATCCTGAGAATCTTTTCATGATGGATGCTCAAAAAATTTGGGCAATTTGGAATTTTATATTGCACAATAAATTGGGGCAAATTAGAAAGGTTGAATTGTTTATAAAATCTGAGTTCAAATCTAACAATTTTTGGGCTTAATGTAACCACTATAAGGCCTCACTCCAAAAGGTGAAGGTAACCAAGGTGGGTACTGGTTCACCCTGGCCATTTTAAGCCCCAAAACAATGCTAGGGTTAGTTTATTGATTTTACTACCTCTGCAAGGATCCCCTCTTATGGATATTGTTTAAAGAGCAGAGCCATTATGAGACAAGCTGCTTGTTCTGTAACCATCAATATGGATTTGGGTGTGGGTTATGAGTCGTGCGTTTCATGCACTCTCAACTAACATTTTGGAATTATTTTTTACCTTGCATATCCACCAAGCTAACTAAATCTTCTACAAATTAAATGTAGTTTATGATTAAATTATTTTGTTCATTTGGTATCAATGTATTTATAATTTGGCAATTATTGTAAAACAAACAATAAATTGCCCACTTAAGTTGGCAATGTAGCATGGTTTCTTATATACTTTTGATTTGTAGCACAAGTGGCAAGGGTAGGTGTGAAGGCAAAGCCCATATGGCAATTTGCCAAAAAAAGAAGTGATGTATGTGGTTATGCTGCAATAGAAAAAATAAAAATTTGGACAAGAGTTTTGAATTGGCAGAGGCGGTTTCTATTTACACATTTTGCACGGACAAAGCCAGACTCCAAGCTCATACATTGTTCAAGTTTTATGTTTCCAACATGCAAATTGGTTTTGCTATAAGGCAACGTGGAACATTTGCAAGTAATTTTTTTAAAAATGTAACTATTACTTTTAACCACCTTGCGGGGATTTGAACTTTGGTCACAAGCACCTTTGCCATCGTAGCTTTAGGTAGAGTGGCTAGAGCATATAGACCATTGAGGTCATCAAATGCATTTGCACCATCCGGTGCCTAAAGTTCAATGCGGGATTAAATTATGCCCATCATACTATTATATCTATCACCTTTGTCTAAACACCGGTTAATTTATTCCTTAGATTTTAATCATTTAAAAACCCAAATCAATAGACCATTAAATGGAATAAAAACATCCCTACTCACCCTTGGTATGAATCCAGCTTTAGAATGATAACTTATATTCAACATACTAAATTGGAAGCACATGGTGGTGAGCAGGAGTTAATTTGTTCTTTAGATTTTGATCATTTCAATCCCCAAAACAAGAGAGAGTTGAAGTGGAATAAATATATCCCTACTAACCTTTGGTGCCAATCCAGCTTAAGAATGATAAATATTCAACACATGGTGGTTAGCATGGTGAAGCCCAAGTGGATCCTGCAGTTATGCAGCAAATGTTTCTTTAGTGAACTCCACACAACCCTAGAATGTAGAGATACCAAACTTTGGCCCATTTATGGGTACATCAGAGTGAAACCCTAAAACCCTGAAAGGGCAGAGCCAATAAAGGTTTTGAAGGTGGACAAAATGGAACTAGTATTTCCATACTTTGGTGTGAGTTTTGAGTCAAAAAGACAAACTTCTGTGGTAAATCCTAACACTGAAGATCTAATTTATTGAATGATTTATTTGAGACACAAGTTTCATCCAAGTGAGAGTGATAAATACTAAGTAGGATACTAATGCATCTAATATATGGATTTATGTGTTTCATCATTGATTCTCTAAAATAAATTACATTTGGAAACATTCTCTTTTCAAAAATTTGAAAACATCACAAACTTAACTATTGAGATTATTAACAGATTTGTAGGCATTACAGAAACAAAGCCCGACCAAAGGTACTTGCAAACAAATTATGAATTGAAAGACTCCCAATGAAATTTGCAATACTCTTTGAGCATTGACTCCGAACTTCATTTTTTCTGTTGCAGATTGACCTTGTTATGGTTGAGTAATTAAAACTTGGTACATCTTTTCTGACTTGAGACAAAGTGCCAAGGAGTCTATGGTTGAGTCTTAATTGAAAATTTTTCAGCTGAAATCAATGACCCGTCTTGTGATTGAGAACTCAAAACAACGTTGTCTGAATAGAAAAATATTACAGTAATTGCACTCTAACAGCCATTTGTGTTCTCTGAAGATTAACCAATATGAAATGAACTAGCTGCAATTCAATTCACAATCTCTGTCTTGAAATATAGTACAATGCAAAAGTTTTTGTGCGGGTAAGCTTAAGAGAAACATTGTACATATCACAGGGGCATTTTTGGAAGCTACCTCCTTGCATTGAAGCTATCTCACCATTGCTGAATCTATGTAGTAAAAGCTTTGTGTCAACAAGTGATATATATTTCTCTGTTGCAGTTGCAAAATCCAGCCACAAAGAGTGAATAAGGACCTTGTAAAGGATCATAGTGGTTGTTGTGCGCTTACCCTCTTCACATTCAGTAGTGTAACCATGTTCGATGCCTTCTGCAAGTTGGATGTTGGGCATGGTTGCAGAAGCAAGACAGCAAGGAACTGAAGGCTGGATCAAATGCTTGTTGCAACTACATTTTTGGCAGATGAGCAGGTAGGCAAAAACAGCATGTGTTCTTCATCCTAGTAATACTACATTTAGGAGCCTCTAAAAGTAAGTAAAGAAAAGCAACAGCTCTGGCTGCAGCTCAGACAAGAGCCAATATCAGTTCACACTCTGTTCATCCTGCCCCCTATCATCTCCACGAATACTTCAAACCTCAGAGTTGCCAACAACCTGGACAGATCCACATCCATCAAGCTCTTGAAGGTGCATATCAGACTAACATTTTGTACTGCATTTACACCTTGAGCCTTTGGGAAAAAGCAATTTGCTAAGTTTTTTGAATGGTGGCTCTTGTGTAGTTTCATGTCCCTTTGTTGTTGTCAAATTTCTTGCTCCATATAGCACATTTTCTGTTAGGCTACAGAATGGCTCCTTAAGGCAAGGAGTGAAATTGGCTGTAGAGCCCTTAGTGAAGGTGTAGCCTATAGATTCACGTCACAACAAATTATATACGACCACACAAGCAATCCTATAAATATACCTCCAGGCTGTAATAGTTACAAATCTTGTGCTCAAGACTGTCAACACTCCACTATCCTCTTCAACAAATTGTTGCTGGAATGATTAGCAATGTTGCAAAACACTGCCAACAACAGGTTCAAGCTTAAAAGATCACTTTGCATTCCTGAAAGTGATGTGCAAAGGACTCATGCAAAGAACACCAACTTTCAAAAGACTATACATTCCATTGCCATGGATTGGTTATCAAAAACTAACACCAAACTATGTTTGTATGAGAGGTCTTGGAAATGGTAACAGGAGCACACATCCTACCTGCAAGCACTCATGGAATTGAGACATGAAAGATTGGTTGAAATAGGGGTAGGAAAGGATCTTGGACCTAGTATCAATGAGAGTTGGATCCGACTTCACTGGAAATCCAGCCACCACGCATGAAAGGTGAGGACTTGGATACAACCAGTGGGAGGTGGTTCTTAGAACGAGGGACAGGTACCCACCAGTTACCAGCCCAGGTACATATCCAATTACCTGCCAATTTTCAAAATTATCAAATTGCCTGTTTTGGTATATAATATAGTTCTCCCTTTTTTTTTGAAGTCAAGGAGCTAGGCAAAGAATGCCAGTTATTTGACAATTCTTTCATGATAACTATCAATTCTTTGAGGTTTTCGAAGCAATTGGAACTAAGTATTTTCAATTTTGAATTTTTTTCAAAAAAGTGAAATTGAGAGTTCTTTGATTCTGAAATATTTCAAGAACCCGAATTGACAGTTCTTTGATTCTGAAATATTTCAAGAACCTGAATTGACAGTTCTTTGATTCTGAGATACATATTTCGAACTGGAATTGATGTTTCTTCAAAAATTCAAAGAACCACCCTACACTTGTGTATACATGGCTGATGTGCATTGCACACACACTACTCTTGCCATAGTCTAGGTCTTCAAGGCTGCACAACTCTCATTAACACACACAAGCATCGAACTCAACATGGATTTTATGAAGCCATGCAATGCAAAAAGCCCAAAAAGACAATGCTCTTCAAAGTGTTCAGTCAACCTTTGTTTCACATCTATTCCTTACCTCAACAAAGGTCTCAAAGCTCACTAGAATCTGGCATATTTACAAAATCCAAGAAACTGCAAAAATGTTGTGGTAACTAAGAGCTTGTGGAATTGTGCATCAAAATACAACTCTCTTTTGAAAAACAGCTTACCTTGCCCAATTACAAACATCCAAGCTCCAAATTCCCCTTGTTTTCAAGGTATCACCAGAACAATTTTGCATGTGGAAACAGCCATCATTACACCATAAAAGAAAAAATTATAGTATATAATACCATCTTGAGTGTGAATTTCTTGAAGGTCAAGATGGAAGAAGTTTGAATAACATGACTTGAAACAATGACATATGAAGACTTCTCAACATTATTACTACTCTTGACATTGGTGGTCGTTTTGTAGGCTGAAATTTGATGCATTTTCTTGCAATTGCTAACACCCGACGAGCTTCATGTGCCTTGTATGTTCTATCATGCTTGAAGAAATCAACATCCATCACATCTTTGGTTTTTGCTCTATCTACAAGGTGCACAATATCCTGTTCTTTAGAAACAAGGACACAAAGCAACACTCCAAAACTATACACATCTACCTTTGTTGATAATTGAAAGTACCTTTGGAAATGCGGATCTATGTAGCCTTGCCTTCCTGTCAATGTTGATACCTGAATTGGTGATTCAGGTTGTTGCATGAATCTGGCATATTCAAATTCTGTTACATATGCTTGAGAGGTGTTGGGGTCAAAAACAATGCATCCTGAATTTATATTACCATGAACAACACATTGAGGTGCATTGTCATGTAGATACGCTAGTGCTTCTGCAACACCAATTGCAATATTCAGTCGCTGTTCCCAATTAAGTTGTGATAACCTTTCACCGAGATACAAATATCTCGGTGTCACCATTTGCGAAAGAAAGTCCACTTGTTTAGTATTATACCCAAAAGGGGATATGATGTTCTTGTGAACAACAAATGAACTTAAGGATTCACTTGGGTGGTCTCCATTCAGCATCATGGCCACTTGTGCCATAGTTGGTCGGTCCAATGGCTCAAATTTGGTGCATTGCCTTGCAACTGCTAACACTCGATGAATTTCCGAATCCTTATATGAAAAATCACCTTGGTTTATGAATACTTCATCCACGACATCTTCGTCTTTTGCAAGCTCTAGAAGGTGAACCACATCTTGTTTGCCAGAAACAAGCACAAAGAGCAACACCCCAAAACTATACACATCTACCATCACTGAACGCCTCATGTACCTTTGGAAATGAGGGTCCATGAAGCCTTGTGTTCCTGTCAATGTGGATGTTCCAACCATAGACTGAGATCGTGGCATGAATTTAGCAGTGCCAAAGTCCGCTATATATGGTTGGAAGGTGTCTGGGTCAAAAAGAATGTTTCCAGTCTTAATATCGCAATGAATGAGGCGTTCAGGTGCACCATCATGAAGATATGCTAACCCTTCTGCCACACCCATAGCAATTTTGAATCGTGCTTGCCAATTGAGCCACGGTTTTTCACCTTCATAAAGGTGCTTGAAAAGGCTAGAATGTAGTGGTGTCACCATTAGCAAAGGAGAATTTGCCTCTGGGAGGCAATATCCCAAAAGAGACACAATGTTCTTGTGTCGTACGGTACTAACCCTCCAAATTTCCTGCTTGAATTCTTCATTCATGGCAGCAGTATGAAATCCATCATAAGAAAGCCTTTTTATTGCCACCTCACGATCATGTCCTTGGTGATTGATAATAGCCTTGAAAACTGTTCCAAAAGACCCTTCACCAATTTTTGAAATTGTTGGGTCAAAATTGTTGGTTGCATCACATAGAACTTGGTATGAGAATGCAACACAATCACTTATCACATTGGCAGTTGGAATGACAGGAAGTGCCTTCTGCTTGCAAACCATGTCCACAAAATCCAACATTATTGTATATGATGCATGTAGATTATTTATAGGTTTGCAAACCTCCCAATCATCAGCATCCTCAATAATGTGGTCAAGGTCACTAGCTGGTAGCTTCATCTTCTGTTGATTGAGGGTGGAAGCCTGCACATGAACAACCCAATGTTTTCCTGAACTAATCAGGACTAGTCATGTATGTTAAAGTCCATTATGTGAGGTACATATCAAATTTCAGTGGCTTCATCTACCCTATTTGAATTTATTAGAACAACACATAGATCGATTAATCAATCAATAAAAGGTTGAACAAAAGTTGACTAGAAAAAGAGACATAAAAAGACCAAACATTATCATTTCCATGGCCACATGCCATATATCAACACAGATTTCACTGAATCAATAAGATGGCTAGTTACAATTAGGTTCATTGCAATCTTGCAAGTGGTTTCAAAAGCATGGTAGATATTGCATGCAAAAAAAACACACTAATGAGAACCTTAACCAAGTTCATAGTTATGAAGCCCAAGACTTTAACAATCACATTGCTATAATATTTATAGTTGTTAAAAATTGTTCTCTTTTAGTCAATTCCAAGTGTTCCAAGGAAAAAATTTAGTAGTTGTGTTAAAAGTATAGAATTGATAGAAGTTGTTGCCTCCAATAACCAAGTAAAAGTCTTCAAAAGATCACTCAAGAAGGCACAAAACACAAACTAAAGAACTAGACTTTATCAACTTTTTCCATATGGGTGACCTTGAACTAAAGCTAAGATATTCATGTGGCCATCATCCAAAACATGATGAAGCATAAATGTTAAGGAATTTACCTTGAAACCATGTGATATCAAGCAAATCTTTGTATGATCATGTGCAATTGAGTCTTCAAAATCCTCATTTATAGCTTCTATTTGATACAACAATGCTTGCCATGGTTTTGGTGTGTCTTGATTCACTGAATCATTTGAATGAGTGTCCGGAATATATCTTTCCATATACATGATCTCAATATCTTTTTCAATCATGAAGTGTGGCACACTGTAAAACAGGATGCCACTCAAATTGTGTCGGAAAGCTTCACAACTATCTTTTGCTTCTTTCTCTGCAACATCTTCAAATTTTTTTCTGTGAGCAACCTTGTTGACTTCAATTATTAAACTTTTGATCAATACACCTCCAAATTCGTGGCCCACCAAGATAATGCTATGTGGATGCTGGAGTTGCCATGTTGAGCTGCAATTCACAAACCAATCCAAAATAGGTGTAAGTCAATATTTTCACCAATACATATTCTGACTAGTTTGAAGTCTTTGCAGGACATGGCCAAATATTGGAGGATCATGTCATGTTGGTAAACTCTCACATGTTAAACAGGACATATCAGTGATAAACTTGTTTCAAGTCAAATTAGGAATGTTCAGACAACATTGTCAAATTAGATGCATGGTTCTAGAATATTGTTCTCCATTGTCTACTCATAGAACAATATACATGATCTTTCAACATCACTCCACTCCCCCCCACAGTGTAAACCATTCTTGAATTCATTGTGCACCGAAGCAATAACACACATTGTGGGTTATGAATGGCAGCCACCTTGCAGCAACATATGCAAGATTCATGTCATCTTAATTTATGAAGGTGACCATGTACAAGGGAAATGGTTAAGTGCAGTAGCCATCCTTCTCCTTATGATTATCACCTGATTCATGGGTACAAGGTAGGTGAAAACAGAGCACATAGGGACATCAGCACAAAGAAGACACTGGATGTGATAGAGAGCATGAATTTTAGTGGCCTAAAACAAGCAGATGACATCATGTAATGAATATGCTTCTTATGGCAAGTTCAAACCAGCAAATGTTGAAATAGGAAATGTTGAAATTTACATCCTTTCCTAAAACACCCAGAAAATTTCTGAATGTATTTGAAGGGCACCTTACATCTGTGAATATCTGGGGTAGAAAAATGGAAGGTCTTAAGTCTCCTACTCCTTTAGAGTTGTAAGATACCTCCCACTCTTATGCCTACTTATAGTTGTAAGATCGCCCCCACTCTTATGCAATAGGTGTAAAAACCATCCCCTTCTTACACCTCATAGCCTGCTTATGGTTAGGTTCAGGATAACCTTTGCCTCTTGCTTTATGATGCTTAAGGTCCATGGGTGGGAGACATTCCTAAAGGGCAGGGCTGGACTCAGCCACAACCTTGTCCTAGGCCCCTTATTTTGGGAATGCCCCACTCTAGGGTTTTACCATAACACATAAACTCTCCATTACTAACAAAGACAACAAGCGGAAAACAAGGGGAACATGAGCAGCTCGAGGAGGATCGTACCTATAAATGAGGAGCTCCATCATGTGCTTCACCCACACTTTCATGGACTTGCGAGGTACTGGGTAGGCGACGAACAAGACCCGAATGTCTGTCTCCAGCCCTTGATCCTTACGGGGTTTTGGTAGCCAGTCTCGCGGCCAACACACTTCTGGATGTCTACGCTGGATCCATGTGTTTTCCTGAGCCAAGTGGTCGTTGGAGGGGCTGTGGAAGAATATCAACGTCAACTTGTGATCATGCTTTGGCGTGCTCAGATCTTTCTCCGGATACAGTTGACGCACTGAATAGTACCTCTGCAAGCCAATACGCCCCAAACGTTGTTCCATAAGCAAATGAAGAAGGAAAAAAAATGAGACAATTATTGTTTCCCAGGAACTCGGTATGTTTTTCGAGTGTTGATGGCTAACGTGAAGTCCCCTTGTGTACCTCAATGTTAGCAGCACCAGGAGAATCTAAACTTTGAAGCACGGGTCAAACCTGCAGCATCTAAACCTTCCAGGCAAAATAAAGGAAGTTTGTTGGCTTGGAGAGTGCTGATCGAATTCAGTGCGAAGAAGACTTACTCTGTCAAAATCGTAGAGGATTGACTCGTTTCGCATTCGATGGGCCATTGGATGGGACTAGTGGTCGAATCTACAACGTCTGAGTACCAATCTGATGAGGGTCACTCGACAGTCAAAGGATTTCAAACGGTAACAAGCTCTCCACCAAGTGGGCACTCTGATGAAAATATCTATAACTTCAAGTTTCACAGTCCTATCTTCATAAAAGAACAACTCCCACACTACATGATCACAAGTTCTGTTCCAAAGCAGCAGGATTTTGGACTATCATGTCTTGATGAGACAAGGGCATCAGTGAACACCTGTGTTGGAAGGAAATCAGATACAGTTGAGGCGTGATGAAGACGTCATATTCTAACAAGGAGAGGAGAGGAGTCAAGAAAGGCGAAGTGTCACTTGAGACAATCCCATAAATAGTTTGTACTAGGCGTCAAGGACTGCAAGCCCTTGCCCTTTCTAGTTGAGGGCACCTTCTTCCCATCTCCCCACCACCCCGCAGTGCGCACGCGTGCAGACTAAAGAGCCCCCAGAAATTTCCTAGTATATATTTGGTACACGTTATAACTTATAATATATTATTTTTGTACCGACAGCAGAGTGGGCTTTACGACTTGCAAGTGGTCTGTACAAGTGGTGTTGTGCCCTGTGAAATCGGCCGACTGTCAAAGGAGACTTCTGACGCATCTTAATGTTCTGGTAAAGCCCTTGATTGAAGGCAAAATCAAAACTGGGTCTATGCTCAACTACTGCCTCTCACAAGCCCTTATGTCAGTAATGCTGGCGACCTGGGGCTTACCACCTCACATGAGCCCTTATTTTGATACCCTGGACCTAGGGCTTTGCATTACAAGAGTTGAGTCAAATTAGGGGAAGGTCTTTGTGCTTCCAACAAAGCCCCCCCCCCCCCAAGGGGAAAGGGAAGACCCTGGGAACCAGTTTTCTCTATACTTTTGAGGCAGAAATGAAGTGACCAATCAAGGAGGTGAAGTATCTTACCAGCTACATATTCTTCTGATCTTTTGGATCAAGCAGAGTCAGCAATGGCGACCTTTCGCCAACCTAAACGTTGCATAGGACACTGGCTAACATTTTAAATTGTAATTGCAGATCTTACCTGGGAACACCGTTGCACCCTCCACCCTGAAGTTTGCCAATACATTTGGACTCGTAGTGTTTCTTTTTGTGGCCAATTTTTCCACTGCCACAAAAAGGAAAGTGCTGTGCGAATCATACAATGTGGAGAAATTGACCCCAAGTGGTCATATTTTGAGGAAAATATCTGAATTTGCCATATGTGGATAAAAGAGTCCAGCACGTCACAAAACTCAGGCAGGATTCTTTTTTTCCCCTCCTCTCCTCTCTGACCTGTAGCCAAATTATTTGGCTCAATCTTCTTGTATATCATCGCCACACCACCTACCTCACAAAATTGAAAAAAGAAAACCCTGATTTGGAGGTGCTGCTGTATATGTGTGTAAGCTATTATATCTGAGCAGCTTAGGCTTTCTTGGTTTTACATTTGTGAGTAGATGGTCTAGAAATGTTCCATTGTTGTTGACCCCAGAAGTTAGAAGTTAGAATTATTTCTTCACCTGATCTTCCCCTACCCTATTGCAGGTCCACAGCCAGCAGTTAAACGGCCTGCACACGACACTCTGGAAGAAGTAACAATTTCAAATAGCATGAATTTTGGTCCCGAGAAGGCCCAGGGAGGAAAAAAAAAGGTCTGCTTCTGGTTGGCTGGCCATGAAAACTTCTTCACTTTGCAGATTTTCATGAATTTTTCATGTTCATGGGTAGGGTTGGGGAAACAATTAACACTTTACATTGGTTTATCTTGGATGTGATGATAGAGGCCAAAAAGAGGGCCTGGATAAACCTTCTCTTTGAGCATCTCCACCCCAAAACTCTATTCAACTCCTTTATTTTTTAATAAAATACTGTTTAATGATCACTGTCTCGACCCACAAACATTGTAAAAGTCTCTATACACACTCAAAAACCATTTATGTGCTTACATCTACACGAGTAATAATCACTGTCCAAATCCACAGTAAAAATAGCTTTCAAAGGGTTAAAATGACCACTGCAAAATGGACCATCAATACCAAAGGGCCGCATGATTTGCACTACCAATCCTGCTGCAAGATTTAACGAAAAGGGACGTTTGCCAGTATGGGGGTGGAGATGCCCTTACACTTTAAAAATCCACCCACTTTATTTCAATGTTTACACGAGTGAAGGGGCATACCAGTACCATAATGGATTTGGCACTTGGGTGTGGAATAATTCATTCATTCATTAAAATGCATTTTTGGCATACATTAAATATTTTTTCATATTTTTGGCTTGCATTTTGAAAATAATTAAATATTTTCAATAATTGAATGAGGATGTTGATTTTTTTTTTTTTCATACATAACATTCATGAATTGTAGTTTTTCAATTTTTAGTTGCATTTGCCTTTATGTTTCTTTATTTTTGTTTGCCATGCTTCGATTCACTTTTATAGATTTCAAATTGCAACAATGGATTGCATTAGGATACATGTAAGATTTGTGTTGTTGATTAAGGGCGATGATGTCTGGTGAAATAGTTTTGGAAAGAATCTTGTGTTGGATTTTGACATTGACATAGGATAAGTACACTCATAATCAAACATCTCCCTATACTGGAACACCCATTATGTATAGAGGAACAACCCATGAAAAGTACACTCATGTATTGCTCATCCTTCAAAAAATGACCTATGGTGGAATTCATGATCTAATAATATAGTGTTCAGAATTATCGAAAGATCCAACCATAAATAAGGGTTTGGTGTTTGATGATTGCAAGTGTGGATGGGGGTAGGAAAAAAAGGGTTGTATCAAATTGCATGAGTCATGTTTGGTGATGGGCTGTAATTGTCACAATTTTTATTACATAAAATTGAAGGATATCATGGGGGAATTAGGAGGCGGGGTTTAAGTTCCAAATGTCTGGTTATAGGATGTCTTTTCATCCATTTGTGGAAAAAAATTCAAGGTGGGGTGAAGACAATGTTTGGTCATAAGGAATTTGATGGTCACTTTAAAAAATATTCTTTGATCAAACACAATGGCAATCATCACTAGAAATCATGTTGTTTGTAACCAGTCATTATGTAATTGCATGCAACTAGGTGTCATATGCAACTAGATTAATTGTGTGTGTAACCACAAAATTGATATTGTATAATTTTTAGGCCATATGACTATGTGTGCAATTAAAATGTATCTAATAATGCACAAAATGAACATGTGTCATAAAAATCATGACCACAGTTAATATATACTTATATTAATACACTCAATACATCTACATAAACTATGTATAGTAATATTATACATTTAATATTAAGGTTAAACCCATGCTAACTAATGTTACCTAGAGCAAAACATTAGCTAAACATAAATTAAACTCACATTAAACAAAGTTAAAAATTAAACATGGACAAATTATTAAAAAGGTTGAATTAATTATGGTTAAATTAACATAAGTAAATCAACGAATAATTTTAATCTTCTAATTATTTTAGCCATGGTTAATTTAGCCAAAATTAGTCTAACCAATATTCATTTAATCAAAATTAATTTATTCATGCTTAATTTTATCAAATTTAGTTTTGCTTTAAAAATTATATTATTAAGTTATTAATCATTATAACTAACCCTATATAATTCTTTTAAAATTTATAATGATGAATATTGAAACAAGGTTTAAATGTTATGTGTCATCATGGGCAACACCCATGACATAATATAGGTATTTAGAATATAAATTCATACCGTATATATTGTCCACATACATATTATTGTGTGAAAAAAAAACTAATTGCATAAGATAGTTGCAAAATGATAGTTTTTTTTATAGTGAACGTTTGCTTATAAGGTGTTTTAAATTTAGTTTTGAAAATTGTTGGACCATTTGGCCACATGAACAGAAGGAATGATAATTGTTTGGTTATAGGGGTTTTTATGTACATTTCTAGACTTAATGGGGGCAAGGGCAAAGGAAGCATTTAATTATGGGGTTTGTTTGAACCAATTTTCAAGGAAAAGTCCCTACACAAAATTACACCTTTGGGTTTAGGGTTTAAGAGAAATCTTGAGACAACACACATTTAAGAAAACATGCAACAATGAGTAAGTGCATAACAATTTGACCAATTCCAATGCAAAAAGTACCTTCAAAATTATTAAACCTTCAAGCAATCAACCCCAAACGCAATATGACATTTGGATTGGGGTTGGGGAGGGGGGGCGGGGGACAAAGAGAGGGATGTAACAGATGAGAACAAACTTTCAAATTTATGATGGGTTTCTGACTGTGAAAGTGGAGCAAGTATCACAAGGAGAGTGATCCAGAAAAGCAAAGGTAGATTTGAAACATCGAAATAAAAATCAAAGTGGAACAAGTAAAACCCAAACAAAAAAAAATTCACAAAATCCAAATCTAAAAGATGATGTAGGATTAAAATCATAAACAAACTTTACAACTAGCTCATTTAAGAATTTTTTTTACTACCATTGGATCCAAAAACCTGTCTTCATAGGCTATAAAGTAATTAGACCAAAGGGGGACAAACCTTAGCTAATTCACATGCATCACATTTTGCAATTCATTCCAAGAATTTGTACATATGAAATTGTATTATCCTAAAGTGGGGGGATTTCTTGTATTTTCATGTTCTTATCATTTCAACTACAAAATTGAAGTCTTATGTTTTTCAAGCCTATTGAAATTTGACAAACTTCTTGATTTCTTAGTTCTTGTATAATATGGAGAAGGGCATACCTCTAATGGGCCCAAAGTGCACACCCCCTACTTATTGGAGGCCTAAGCGGATGTCTTCCATGTTGTAGCAAATGCTTCCGAATTATTGTTGTTAACACTCGTCAGCTACGTCGTTTGCACTTTGAACAAGGGCAAACCATTGTCGTCATGCTATTTTGGTGGGCTACATGTTGCTCACGGCACCACAATTTTTCATCTCGCCATTGGATTTGAATTTTGCTCGGACAATGGCATTGCACGTTGCAGGATGTTCGCATGCCCTATTGTATCCATGACCTTAGTGCTCTATGAAGGTCCTCGCTCTACTATGCTAGTCGCGAACTCCTTAGCATTACTAAGCTCGGTCGTGAAACACATTCCACGGCTGTCGCTCAAGCCGTCGGGTCGCTTGGGTTGCATTGGGTCAGGTGGATAATTGGTCTAAACTGACCATTCATGTACAACGGGAGTTGGGGTTAAGTTTGCAATGATGCATGGGTTCGACTTGTGAGGGTTTAGTGGAGCTTGCACATTTTTGTAGGAAGACAACCCCAGGAGAAGATCTCGTTGCATTTCCTTTAGTCCACAGGTGGGAAGGTACACAATTATTTTCCAATAGACTAACCTTTAGAACCCATGCCTGGAAAATGGGTTTGTTGAGGATTCAGAAAAGTAGGGCAGAATTGATGAGATTAATATTGACTTCCATTTACCGGATTTCATGCTTCAGTATTTGAGCAACCTTATGCAGTAAAATCTGGTTGCTATTCAAAATTGCTAGAATTTCCTTATTTCCATTGTAAGTCCAATCATTCAACTACTTAGGTGTAGGTGACCATGGAGCCTCACAAGACATCTGTTGATGATGACCTAAAAAGTGGTGCAAAGAAAGTTTAGGTTAGCATGTTGCACTCCATGTCCTCTTCAAAACTTGAATTTGTGTTGTAGTGTTCCCTTTTGTTTCACTACAATTAATGTTTAGTCAATGTGTTAAGCCCTCATGAGAATGCCCATTGAAGAAATGTGACTAATTACTACGGCTTTTTCCCATTGTCCCAGGAAGATATCAGGGCAAAGATGGAGATCATGCTAGACCCAGATAAGCTGCAGCAATTTACCAATGCAGGAACAGTAGTAGAATTTGATGAAACTCTTGCTGGCAGGAAATATCCTCAAAGTGGCATGCTTAGTGTGACGTCCTCAGGTGCAAAGAAGGCTGACAGAAAGGGAAAAGCAAAAGGGGGAAAAGCTGGTAAAGGAGAAGTGGAAAGCAGATTAATCCAAACAACCAACATCTAAGAAAGGAAGGAAACAAACCTGAGTGTTGGTCTATTTGCAACAACTGGAGATAGTGTTTGTGATTATTTCCTAGGAAACTTTTTGTTCTTTTGTTGTATCAAGTGTTGGCCCAGAGAAATTTTAAACAAAATTTAGGTGATGGATTTGAAACCTTTGCAAGTGAGTTTTCAAATTTAGTCTATCTTGCACTGTTTGGACATATTCAAACAGGAAAAAATTTCCTTGACTAAGCATTTATGGTTTTGACAATTCAAGTGCCTTTAATTTTGAGTGTCAAATTATATGTTGTATATCTATGAGGGAACTTAACAAGGATATTCTTATACAGAATCCTGCTATGTCGGTTCACAAGATCTCCTTAAATGCTAGCTAACATCATGATCCCCTTGCATCTGGCTTCAACGTTCTGGTATGTATGGGTCATGTTTGTTTCTTCCAAGGTCCCCCCCACAGACATAAAGAGAAAGAGGAGACAGGAGGACCTAAGGTTGTTGTTGGACAATACTGATCAGACCATGATCATCACTTTTTATTGGGATTTCTTTTGCAACAAGGACTAGCAAGTGGACTAGAGACTTTGCATGGACAAGCCTATGGAGCAAAGAAGTACCATCTGGTGGGAATCTACTTGCAGCGAGCAATTTTTGCCCTGTTTCTGGTTGCCATACCCATATGTGATTAGCTTCTACATGGCACCCATCCTTGTTGCCATTGGAGAAGACCTTGCTGATTGCAGCTGGTGCACAAGCTTATTGCAGGTGGCTGGTGCCTTGCATCTTGGGATATGCTTTCATGATGCCACTCATCAAGTTCTATCAATCACAGCACATTGTGTTTCCATTGATGTGCTGCACAACTGAGGCCTTCTTGTTGCAATTCCCTATGTGTTTCTTGCTCATCACTAAACTCAAATTGGGTTATCAAGGAGGTGCCATGTTGACAAGCATTTTGATTGTACTCGATACTGGCATTCATTCCACTTTCCTGCAATTCTCATCCAAATGCAAGAAATCTTTGAAATCATTCTTGATCGAGGCATTGCATGATTTGACTGGGTTTTTCAAGGTGGCTTTACCCTCTGCTCTCATGATGTAGTAAAATCCCTTTTTCTGACCAGCAGCTAAGACAAGACCTGAATTGAAATTTTATTTTTTTTGCTTTGATGCTAATAATGGAAGCTTGGGGGTACATGGAACTTGCAGATTCTGACCTCAAATTGAGATTATGCTTTTGATCTGGCTTTTCAAATGGCAGCTTGGAGCAATGGAGATTTCAGATTCTGACTCTGTTGGTTAAACTACTACCAAACACAGAAATAGAAATGGCAGCGGTTATCATTGAATATGTACGTATGTCATTGGTTGTTATTCTTGTTGAAGTTTGTCGAGTTTGCCATAGCTCGTGGGGGTTGCAGATCTGATAAACAAGATTGAAGTAGACTTATGGTTTGAAAAACAACATGATGGTTAGTAGTTTGAAGAGAATGATTTCTGATAAACCCATGGACAAATTGCATAAATTTGGGTGTTATGAACATTTCAGTTTGTCATTGTTTATGCTCACCATAATGATATCAATGCGTCTGAGCGTGGCCACTGGGTAAACACTGATCACTCATTATACTGACATCTTTCTTCAAGACATGGACCTCTGTGAAAGTTTAGGCATATTTTGAGAAAGGATGTGTTACTCATGGTGACATCGAGATCTCTTTGTGACACTTAGGACACTCTGGTTACAGAGTGACATAGATGCATCGTGCATAATTTGTCATTCTGTACACAGTGCCATGACAAGGTGGTTGCCACAGCAAGAAGCATCATCAGTAGCCTTCACATGACTTCCTTCATTCACTGAGAAATCAGAAGAATAATCACATAGACAATTGAATCAACTGAATCTGGATGTAGTGTGAGAGTTTCCAAAGAATTGGGAGCAGGCCAGCCACATAGAGCAAGATTTGCAGTTGTTGCCTCTACAAACATGGTAATGGTTATGGGAATTATAATGGCTATCATGGTCCTGCTCCTGCAGAATGTGTGGGGACATGCATTCAGCCAAGTACAAGAAGTGCTGGACTGTGTTTCCAGGACTACATCATATCTTGCAGTTCTTGCAATTTTTGAACTGCTGTCAAACAGTTCTTGCGGGTTGATAATCCAACAAAACCTTGTATACTGAAGTTACTAGAATGATCTAGTCCCCTGAGCATGTTAGTACACTGTTGGGTTGCAGTGCTGATCTTGAGTAGCTGTCAAACCTTGTTTCTCCATGATGCAGTGTGACAGTGCTAGCTGGCTAATGGTTTGGGTTTTGTAGGTTTGGTAAGAGGAGTTGGATGGCAAAAATGGGCTGTGTATGCCAATTTGGGAACACACTATGGCATCGGTCTGCCAATAGCCATCATCCTGGCGTTGGTGTTCCATTTTGATGGCAGAGTAATATGTGAAGAACACTTACCTTTTTGTGAGTCTCTTTGCTAGTAGACCTTTTTCTGATCTCAGATTTCGCAAGCAAAAAAAATCTGGGTGAATGTTGTTGCAGGGGCTTTGGATAGGGATGTTATCTGGTGTGGCAGTACAGACAATAGCCCTCACCATTATCAGCCTCTCTACCAATTGGGAATACTTGGTACAATTTCTTTCTCTCCATCTCTTTAATCTCCCTTGTGTATCTTTCTTTCTTCTCTCCAAAATTTGGTAGTTGTGGATCAAAAGTAAAGTAAGTTACATGTGATCCTTTGATCAAGACAAGTGGATGAGCAGCTTTTGAACAACATCTTTCTTGAATTTTTTGATTAGCAATGTCTCTTGAGTGCTAGCCAACATCATGTCTGAGTTTTCCCATTGCTTCCGGAAAGGCAACACAAACTCAGGACGCAGATTGTGTATAATGGTTTGCCCAAGTTTTTGGGAAGATTATTATATGCTTATCTACACCCACTGTTGGAAGCTGATAAACTCAGTGGGTAGTCATGGCAGCTCATCACTGCCGTTCGTGATGAAGGTGATGGTCGGTCACTTTGCGATTGACTCTCATGAGGTTATGACTGCACTCATTGTTGTGTTACCTTTAATTGTTGTTGTGGAGATTTCTCTGCAACTTCATCCATCTTTTCTTGGCGTCAGAGTTTTGTTACTGTTTCCCTCCTAACAGGATGAGTGGAAAACTGTAGTCCAAGGAAGCTTTGGACTGCATATTTTCATCACAATCCAGCTTACCTTGTACCATAGTGCCACTTCTTGATGACAAGGTAAAGATCTCTGTTTCCAGCAGTTGATGGTGACATCAGTTTTGCTTCTTTTGTTACTTCATTTTCAGCATGAATAATGGATGCACAAAATGCATGCACAGGACACGTAATAGATGATGTCAGTCATGGCTGCACAGTGAGTGATTTACGATCAATTATTCTAGGATTCCAATGCAGAATGCTAGTTGCCGACTGGAGCAAGACAGGCAATGCATCAAGGGTATGATAGAGCATGAATGTAGAATGCACCAAGTAGTTGAGATATTCACACCAAATTATTAAATTTCAGCATCAGATTTTGAGGCAAAGCTACTTGTATGCAACTGTCAAGTGAAGAAAAAAGCTGTATATGCATTTTCAACAGGAAAATGTGATCTAAAGAATAACTCCCTTGTTCCACAAAGCTTTGAAACTTCAAGTTTTGAACCACCAGTACATGACTAATTTGGAAGGCAGAGTGGCCACATGAATGTTTTAAATTATACACTTATTCACTTGTTCATTTGCATGGGTCAAAAAGGCAATAATAAATCCAGCATGTTCTGGTTAATATTCTTAGTTTGGAAAACTTCCTATTCAAGCAATTGAAGACATAATACCAGCTGATACAATTTGGTGAATGCTATAGTCTACAAGATCTGGGCTCCTTGTGGTGATAGGCAAGTAGACATTTATTGTTAACTTACCGAAAGAGGACCATTGATGGGTTTAAGGCTAGCATACAAATATCCAATTTTGGAAATTGGATGGAGCCCCCAACAATGCCAACAAATTGCCGGATACAAATTGTCTTTGTTTTAGCTTTTGTCATATCTTTTGTGTCCGGGTTGTTGAAAAACAAAACTTAAAGAAAGTGAAAAATTCCAAAACACCCAATTGTTCCTATCTAAACTGGCAGGCAAGGAATGATATCATATGATCCTTATTATTCATTCTGTTTTCCTACAACTTCTTTTTAGTTACTGGTAAAAAGCTTTTCAAGTGTTCACACCAGAGGCAGATCTACAACAATGGAGGAGGACCTTGGAGACAAAAAACTCTATAAACCCACAACCACCACCACCAAATGCATGTGATGATTATCAGAGACCTGGGCATTTGATTCTAACGATGTACCATCACACTCTCATGAAATCTGACCTAATATGTCATAGCTACTCATATGAGGAAGAAAGAATAACAAGAAGAACAAGCTACTCAGAGTAGTAAGAAAGATTAGGAAAATGAAGATACTCAAATGAGAAAGAAAGATTTCAAAAAACATATTTGGATTAGGATGAAAGATATGAAGAAAACGAGCTACTCACATTAGCAAGAAAGATGAACAAGAAGAAGCATTGCATCTCTGCAACAACTCTGAAGCACTCAAGAGACAACATTACCATCCACCTTAAATTGCAGCTATCATACAACAACAACAGATGCAGAACAACAGATTTGAGCAAATGTTGTTGAGCTGCATAGATTTTCCAGGGCCAGAAGCATCCAGTTGCACATGTAGTCTGTTTTAATGCTGCCGTGTGCTAAGCCGCTGTCTAAGAATCTGGACTACGATGTACTTGCAGACAAAGCGAAAAAACACTACCACAAAAGGTGTCCCTGTACGCCAAGTGATTTCACTGGATTTTAAGTGAATTCACTGGTTGTAGTGAATGGGGACCAATGAAGTGAATTCACTGATCTAGTGAACGCTAGTGAACTGCACCCACATTTTGTAGTAATGAAAGGAAATGATAATCAGGTCCACCATGCATGACCACTGGGTTGGTCGGGATATCCTGCAAGACTCTCCTCGTCACTACCCACAACGTGATATTCAAGCTACAAACCCTAAACAAACGCAAGGGATCTACACGCTGGCATGCACATACCTTCCAAACATCATGACAATAGCTTGAAGATTGGTCCCGGGAGAATTCACGAAAGTGGAACCGTCGATGATGTGAATCGCATTGGTCCCAAGCACACAATAATCCGTGTCTACCACTTTGCCCACAACGCATCCGCCATGGTAGTGCCACATGGTACGCACTATTCCCTTACAGTATGAAGAAAGCTGGCATCATCATTCCTTACACTTGACGATAGACCATACAGAAACTCTAGAACTGTAGGCAAGCAGATAGAATCAGTCACAAAGGGACCCAGAACCCTGGAGTATATAAAACATCCAACATTGTCTTGGTACCTGCAAGAAGAAGAAGAAAAAGTCACATTCTGAACTTCAAACCCATCATCAACATCCATAGTAATGGCTTGACTTTTAGTGCTGCCAACTTCTCGTTTATTTGCTTGGTAAGTAGCAAACTCCTCACTCATGAACATCATATGTGTTGATTTTCTTTGCCTCTTAACACTAATATCTAAATCCCCATGACACTACAAAACATAGGAAAAATTATCCACCTTGGACCTTTAGGTCATTGGCTCTAGGAGGAGATTTCACACATCCATATAGGATACAATTGGGGATACTATTTTGGCTTTTGGCTTGAGCTGCTTGTCTCATTGTTGCCCAACTATTTGAGATGCTTGATGCTTGTCATGTAGGAATTCTTTCATAATGGACCTCAAAATGTAGAGGAATTAGCAGAATGACTTCATCATGGGCATATCGTTTGCACAAATGGTTCTAAGCATTAACTGATAGAAATTTATCTTATAAGTCCTATTAAGTTTGGCTGTTGTTGACTTGACTGGACGTGATGTTTTGTGACAAGCAACAGTGACATACTACCTACTGTTGGATACTCTACACCTTGAGAACTAGGATGACTACCTGGAATCTGAATTTGACCAACTTCGGCAAAGTGTTTCAAATAAGTAGAGCAAGCAAATTGAGTAGGAAGCAAAGTTTCCCTTGGGGATAGGTCCCATTCTTGCTGCATCAGTACTATTGGGACTTGGATCCACCCTTTGTTAATGGGCTGGTCAGGTAAAACCATTCCCAATTTTGTTTGTTTAATAATAAATTGAGATCTTCAGTGAACCGAGTGATGTCATGTCCAGATTGTCATGAAACTTTTTCACCACATTCTAAATCCCATTTTGTGTTTTACAGGGAGGCTGCTGAGTTTTGCATGGATGACGGGTTAGCATATTCAACCATCGACAATGTTCATTAGAAGCCCACAAGTGGCTATCAAAATATTTGTTGTGTAAAGAACTTTATTAGCTCTGTTTGGGTTGGAATTATGGATTTTGCTCCTTACGCAAACTAACAACTCTTTTGTCTCAACTCTGATGCAGTTGATTGACATGCACCCAGCCATCTACTTTATGAACAGCCTAGCAATTGTGGAAACATTAAGGACTTGAGAAGAAGGTCAAGACATTATTGAATCATTGGATGACTCTCTAGATGTTGCTTACGGCTAGAGTCTTCAAGAATACATTCCAATTGCATTTGCATATGCCTCCAAGTGCAAGGCCCATGTGGTCTTCCTTTATTTGACACTAATTGTATGCTTCGAAAAGTACAATTAGTCTATCATGTTTGACTTCCTAGTTTTTGAGCAATCTTGGCAGAGGCACAGCTCTCTGTCTCAAATGAGAAAAAGTTGAATTGTTGTTTATTGTTGTGCAGGTAACCGCATCATGTGTATATAGAAAGTTAGAGTTGTGTATGCTAAGTTGTCTTACAAATTCATTAGTAGTTCTAAGGTACATTTCTCGATGGCCCATATGAAAATCATTGTTCTATGAGTAGTAGCCTCTTTGTTTACCTCCACAAGGAAATATTTCTCTTTTTGTCACTCAACTACTAAATTCAAGAAAAATTGTAGAAGCAATGGCAGTTAGTGCAATGCATTGAAGATGTTGAAGACAAAGCAAAATAGGGCTAAGACTTGCATCACAGTAAACACCTCAACCATGTTCTCATCATTCAAATGACATGGATGAGAGAATGATCAACCATGTCATTTGAATGATGATAACATGGTTGAGCTGTTAACTGTGATGCAAGTTTTAGCCCTATTTTTTACAATTGCTATTGAGTTTCTTATGTGTGTTTTGAAGGGTCGTGTGGTTTTAGCTCTTACTTTTGGAGGAGCAACGATGCGAGGCAGTGAAACATTCTTCATTGGAAAAAACCGTGCATGTTGGGGGCATTTCAATCACGAGGGCCAACACTTTAGGGGTCACAGCAGCTTTTGGGGGTCACTACAATTCTCAATCAAGGAAGGTTTTCCCCATCAAAAACCAAGAAGGTGGTCATCTAACACGAAACCCAGATGGTCATCGCCAAAATACTCCATGGTGCCCTAGAAACCTTTTGTTAATAAGAGTTCTAGTAGACATCAAATGAATTGTTGTTTTTTTTAAAGGCTAAATGTTGGATTTTGTGAGAAAATATTCCACACAAAACTTTGGCATTTGGTGTTCGAGATGCTGAGAATGGGTTGTACAAGCTCAAAGCATCAACTCTCCACAAGTTTCAACATAAACCAATGTCCATTTTCTTGATTGAATAATTATTAAACATGGAGCTGTGGCACAAAAGAATGGCGACATTAGGTTTCAATGCACTTAATGTGATTTACACAACTTGTTTTTCTTCAAGTTTTTTCATTAATGCTAGCAGGTTGCTTTGTTTTTTTTTATAATTGTTTTTAGATACTTAAAGATAAAAAATCCTTTTTCCATTTTTATGGACAACAATTTGTTGATCAAAAATAGACTTCAAGCTGCATTGTGTGTTTCAAATAAGTCTTGAAGCTTTTTCCAATATGCATGTGGATCATCCAAATCAGAAACGTACAAAAGCAATTCATCTTTGATTGTTGTGGCAATGATCACAAGAACCTTGTACTTGTGTTCTGTTAATATTGTTGTTGTTCCTACTTGATTTGTAGCTTGAATTGTTTGCCCAACCTAAGTAGGTGATTGCCCTTCATCTGACTTCATATCAACCACTTCTTCTCTGAGGTCCTATCGACTTTTGACTTGACAAGATCCCAAAGATCTTTTCTCATCAAGATTTTTGCTCCCCATTGTGAAAAGTCATAGCCTCCTTTGGGTTGATCTTTGGCTACTTAATCATTTTGGGTTACTTACATGGCCTACTTCACAACCTTCTTGCAAAACCTACTCCACTCTTTTCTTCATATTCCTTGTTAGAATTGTTGGTAGATTGTAAATGATTACAAAAAAGTTGTAATCTAAAAGTTTTTTTATTTTTTATTTTTATTTGTCAAATAGCAACAAGAATTTCACTATTTGTTTTAATATAGTCAAATAACTTTAACCAATATTTGTTCAAAGAGGAACGATAATGAACCAAAAATTTTGGATTAAATATTCGTGGTATGGTTGCCAAATGTTATGGCCACCTAGTGAAATACTAGGTTTTGAGAGAAATAAAATAAATGAATAGAAATTAAGATCTTACTCTCCTTAGGTAAGCATAAAGCTTCAATAGATAGGGGATTGTCAAATCTTGGTAAAACAATGTCATAAATTCTTTTTTTTTTAAATCATGAAGCAAATACAAGGAAGAGAACTTACATATAACAAATCAGAATACTTAGAACATACCAAAGAAAAACTACACATAGAACTTCCACATACAAAAGTATGGTAGGAAAAACATAATTTTACTCTAGAAAATATTCTTTTATACATTCTATAAAAGGACAAAGCCTTAAGTACCTCCAAGAAAAAAAAATCATAAATGGTACAACAAGTAGTTGACTTAATCCAAAAAAAATTGATCCTAAATATAGACGGTCTAAACTGATAGTAAAAATTGGTTTCGATAATAAGGTTTTCAGTAAAGGAAATTTGGTGAATAGGTTTCAATAAGGAACAAATGGTTTTAATAAAAACCCAATTTGGTAAAATCTACCCTCAATAGTTTAAAATGGATGGTTTACAAGAATTCCATTTGTCACAAACATTAATATTAGACATGATCACATGATGAATGGAGTTCATTCACATGGATTTCCACCATGACTTCTTAATCCATTCATAGTCCATTCATAATGAACTTATAATAATTTGTAGTTAAATCTCAATTCATTCTTAGATAACTTTTAGTTAACTCTTGGAATTCACTCCATGTTCATTAGTAATTCACTCATAGTTCATCACTTACAATTAAAAAGGTCCTCAAGAAGGTTTTTTGTTTGATGGGCATATGAAAACTTCCATGGAATCTGCCATGAAAGTTTCCATGAACTAGGTCCCCAAAGGGGTATAAACAGAATTAGAACCCCCCATTATGTTTAATTTGTTCAACATTAATTTGAGGTATAATTTTATTCCATAGCATTGTTTTGTTCCTTTTGTGTTTTTCTTTTATTTTATTGTTCACTTCATGTTTTTACTTTTAGCCTCTTATGGTTTTACTTTGATCTTTTTGTTCTATGTTCGGATTTAAATTTATGTATGCCTATTCATTAATTGTTTTCATAGTTTTCTTGCCCATGATACCATTGTTGTTGACTTTAAAAGTTAGAACCAATGTTGGCTAAATGATGTGGAAAGGTCCATATATGAACATGCATAAAGATTAAATATGCATGAAATCATATTTGGAAGTTGTTTGGGTTTTGATATTTGTTTTTATTTATAATTGGTGGATGGACATTGAACAATTATACATATCCATATTTGAAAGGTAGGGTTTTGATAAGCTTGATATCCATATCTAAAAGGTAAGGATTTGCAGATTTTGATATGCTTTTGTGTTGAAGTGTTATCCATATTTGGAAATCAAGGATGTTAAATGGTGAACGTGGAAGCATGAACTTGAATAGGGTGAGCATGACTAAATCTTTTTTGAGATATTTTATTAACGTCAAAAAATATTGAAAGAATATTTTTTGACACATGACAAATAATGTATCATAACGTGAAGGAATATTTTACCACGTGTACATGGATGAAACATAAAAAGGATGAAAACAATGGATGAACAAAATAAAATGAATGAACACAACTTGTTTGCAATCAAGAGTTATTTGTGAATGTAAACTCTACCTCTTCACAACCCAGAGGTTTGTGTCAATAGAAACATTACATGTTCATTTCCAAGAAGTATGTTCCCATTGGGAAACAAAACAATATCAAGCCGCACATTCTCAATATCATTTCACACTATTTTTTATTTGAATTCAGTCTATCAAACCTCTTACATCTAAGATCATTCTTACTACTTGAAAAAAAAACTGCATTTTTACCCCATCTCCACCCGAACTTACTAGCTCCATCTTTTCTATGGCTACCATCCATTTGCAATTGCTACACATTTAATTTGTTACTTAGATTTTAATAATGTTAATCCTCAAATCAAGAGTGGGTTAAATGGAATAAAAATATGCCCACTCACCCTTGGTATGAATCCAACTTTAGAATGATAACTTATATTCAACATACTAAATTGGAAGCACATGGTGGTTAGCAAGAGTTTAATTTTTCTTTAGATTTTAATCATTTTAATCCCTAAAACAAGATAGAGCGTTAAATGGAATAAATATATCCCTACTAACCTTTGGTGGGAAGCCAGCTTAAGTATGATACATATTCAACATACAAAATCGGTAACACATGGTGGTTGGCATGGTGAAGCCCAAGTGGATCCTGAAGTTATGCAGCAAATGTTTCTTTAGTGAACTCCACACAACCCTAGTATGTAGGGATACCAAACTTTGGCCCATTTATGGGTGTGTATTAGAGTGTCTCTAGTCTCTACCCTGAAAGGGCAGAGCCAATAAAGGTTATGAATGTGGACAAATGGAACTAGTGGAACCAAAAAGGGGTTAGATGCAAAACCTCACTGAACCCATTCAACAGCAAGCAACACTCCAGGTACTTCCACAACTGCAGCTCATAACTCAGCTTCAAAACTCAATCAATAATGCATAAAGCATGCTTGATACAGAGCCGCAAGTAGTGGATGATTACTTCTAAAATGCATTCAGACTGCCCACTACAACTACACTTCTAAGCATGAAGAAATCATAAAGCTTCTGGATCATAGCTCTCCTGATCTCCCTGTTGGCTATGTTGGTTTTACATAGCATCAGTTTCAACTCCCAAAGACCCCCTGGCCCCACTGATTCTCTCAAGCAATGGACAAGAATGAGACGAATGTCTTCATCAACCCATAATTTACAGTGTTCTCCCCTCAGAAATTGTGAACACAACATCTCTAGAGTTCCCAAATTAATGGGTCTTAGCTTCCCTAGCACTATTTCCCATTGACCTTCACCATACACAAAACTAATGCTTTCTTGAAACTAGCCATATTCATCCCCCATGGAGCTTCATCACCTCCAGCAGCACTATGTATTTTATTTCTGCAAGCTATACTGCCCAATTCCCACTTCCTAACCCCAGTGTGCAGCGGAACAAATGCTGGAGCAAAAAGTTAGGTCTTGGGCACCAGTGGGCATTTTTCCCATCCAGTCACAGTGCAAATCCTACTTAGATTGATAGAAAATGTTCTTCACTACGAATGCAAACACAAAAAACATAAATAATAGAAAAATAGTAAGGAGGGTGCTTAGCTTCTCGGCAGCCCGTCTTCTTATACTTTCCAACGACCACACTGCCTCAAAATCAGTCGCAAAAGATTTTTTTAAGAGAAACATTTTACATATCATGGAGGCTTTTTTGGAAGCTAGCTCCTTGCATTGCAGCTTTCCACATGATTAGTCCTATCTCACCATTCCTGAAGCTATGTAGTGAAAGCTTTGTGTCGACAAGTGATGTATATTTCTCTGTTGCAGTTGCAAAATCCAGCCACAAAAGAGTGAATAAGGATTTTGTAAAGGATCATGTTGTTGCTTTGTCAATGTTGTGTGCTTACTCTCTTCACATTCAATAGAGTAATCATGTTCCATGCCTTTTGCAAGTTGGATTTTGGGCATGGTTGCATAAGCAAGACAACAAGGAACTGAAGGCTCGATCAAGTGCTTGTTGCAGCTACATTTTCAGGAGATGAACAGGTAGGAAAACAACATGTGCTCTTCATCCTAGTAATATTACATTTAGGAGCCTCTAAAGTAAGTAAAGAAAAGCAACAGCTCTGGCTACAGCTCAGACAAGAGCTGATATCGGTTCACTCAGTTCATCCTGCCCTGTTTCACCTCCATGAAAACTTCAAACCTCGCAGTTGCTAACAACCTGGACAGATCCACATCCATCAAGCTCTTGAAGGCCCATTTAAGACCAACATTGTGTACGACATTTACACCTCAAGTCTTTGGGGAAAAGCAATGTTTTTTGAATGGTGTCTCTTGTGTAATTTCATGTCCCTTTGTTGTTGTCATTGCTCCATGTATAGCACATTTTCCCTTAAGCTGCAGAATGGCTCCTTAAGGCAAGGAGTCAAATTGGCTCTAGAGAAATAAAAAAAGCCCTTAGTGAAGATGTAGCCTATAGATTCATGTCACAACAAATTGTATACCACCACACAAGCAATCCTATCAATATACCTCCAAGCCTTAATAGTTACAAATCTTGTGCTCAAGACTGTCAACACTCCACTATCATCTACAACAAATTGTTGCTAGAATGATTAGCAGTGTTGCAAAACACTACCGACAACAGGTTCAAGCTTAAAAGATTGCTTTGCATTCCTGAAAGTGATGTGCAAAGGACTCATGCAAAGAACACCAACTTCCAAAAGACTATGCATTCCATTGTGGTGGATAGGTTATTTAAAACTACCACCAAACTATGTTCTTATGAGAGGTCTTGGACATGGTAACCCAAGCACACATCCTGCCAACAAGCACTCATGGAATTTTGACATGAAAGATTGGTTGAAACGGGGGTAGGAAGGGATCTTAGACCTTGCATAAATGAGAATTGGATCAAACTTCAGTGAAAATCCAACCACCATGCATGAAAGGTAGGGACTTGGATACAACCAGTGGGAGGTTGTGCTTAGAATGAGGGACAGATATCCACCGGTTACCAACCCGGGTGCATATCCACTTACCTGCCAGTTTTCAAAATTGTCAAATAGCCGGTTTTGGTATATAACTATAGTTCTCAATTTTTTTAAAGGAACTAGACAAAGAATGCCAGTTATTTGAGAGTTCTTTCATGAAAACCATCAATTTTTTGAGGTCTTGAAGCAATTGGAACTAACAATTCTTTGATTCTGAATTTTTTTCAAAAAACCAAAATTGAGAGTTCTTTGATTCTGAAATATTTCAAGAACCAAAATTGACGATTCTTTGATTCTGAAATACATAAAGAACTGGAATTGATGTTTCTTTAAAAATTCAAAAAACCACCCAACATTTGTGTATACATGGATGATGTGCATTGCACACACACTACTCCTGCCATAGTCTAGGTCTTCAAGGCTGCACAACTCAACACACACAAGCATCAAACTCAACATGGATTTTATGAAGCCATGCAATGCAAAAAGCCCAAAAAGACAATGCTCTTCAAAGTGTTTAGTCAACCTTTGGTTCACATCTATTCCTTACCTCAACAAAGGTCTCAAAGCTCACTAGAATCTATCATATTTACAAAATCCAAGAAATTGCAAAAATATTGTGGTAATTAAGAGCTTGTGGAATTGTGCATCAAAATACGACTCTCTTTTGAACAACTACTTATCTTGCCCAATTACAAACATCCAAGCTCCAAATTCCCCTTGTTTTCAAGATGTCACCAAAACAATTTTGCACATGTGGAAATAGTCATCATTACACCATAAAAGCAAAAATTAGAGCATATAATACCATCTTGAGTGTGAATTTCTTGAAGGTCAAGATGGAATAAGTTTTAATAAAGTGAATTGAAACCATGACATATGAATACTTTTCAACATTATTACCACTCTTGACATTGGTGGTCGTTTTGTAGGCTGAAATTTCATGCATTTTCTTGCAATCGCTAACACCCGACGAGCTTCATGTGCCTTGTATGTTCTATCATGCTTGAAGAAATCAACATCCATCACATCTCTGGTTCTTGCTCTATCTACAAGGTGCACAATATCCTGCTCATTAGAAACAAGGACACAAAGCAACACCCCAAAACTATACACATCTACCATCACTGAACGCTGCATGTACCTTTGGAAATGAGGGTCCATGAAGCCTCGTGTTCCTGTCAATGTGGATGTTCCAACCATAGACTCAGATCGTTGCATGAATCTAGCAGTGCCAAAGTCCGCTATGTATGCTTGGAAGGTGTTTGGGTCAAAAAGAATGTTTCCGGTCTTAATATCACAATGAATGAGGCGTTCAGGTGCACCATCATGAAGGTATGCTAACCCTTCTGCCACTCCCATAGCAATTTTGACCCGTGCTTGCCAATTGAGCGACGGCTTTTCACCTTCATAAAGGTGCTTGAAAAGGCTAGAATGTAGTGGTGTCACCATTAACAAAGGAGAATTTTCTTCTGGCAGGCAATATCCCAAAAGAGACACAATGTTCTTGTGTCGTACAGTACTAACCCTCCAAATTTCTTGCCTGAATTCTTCATTCATGGCAGCAGTATGGAATCCTTCATGAGAAAGCCTTTTTATTGCCACCTCACGATCACGTCCTTGGTGAAGGATAACAGCCTTGAAAACTGTTCCAAAAGACCCTTTGCCAATTTCTGAAATTGTTGGGTCAAAATTCTTGGTCGCATAACATAGAAGTGGGTATGAGAATGCAACACAATCACTTATCACATTGGCAGTTGGAATGACAGGAAGTGCCTTTTGCTTGCAAACCATGTCCACAAAATCCAACAATATCGTATATGATGAATGTAGATTATTTATAGGTTTACAAACCTCCCAATCATCAGCATCCTCAATAATGTGGACACAGTCACTAGCTGGTAGCTTCATCTTCTGTTGATTGTGGGTGGAAGCCTGCACATGAACAACCCAATGTTTTCCTGAACTAATCAGGACTAGTCATGTATGTTAAAGTCCATTATGGAATACTTGCACATCAAATTTCAGTGGCTTCATCTACCCTATTTGAATTTAATAGAACAACACATAGATTGATTAATCAATCAATAAGAGTTTGAACGAAAGTTGACTAGAAAAGAGACATAAAAAGACCAAACATTATCGTTTTCATGGCTACATACCATATATCAACACTATGATTTTGCTGAATCAAATAAGATGCTGAGTTACAATTAGGTTCATTGCAATCTTGCAAGTGGTTTCAAAAGCATGGTAGATATTGCATGCAAAAAAAATAGCCTAACAAATTATAGAAGTATGAGAACCTTAACCAAGTCCATGGTTATGAAGCCCAAGACTTTTACAATCACATTGCTACAATAATTATAGTTGCTAAAAATTGTTCTCTTTTAGTCAATTCCAAGTGTTCCAAGGAAAGAATTTAGTAGTTGTGTTAAAACTATAGAATTGATAGAAGTTCTTGCCTCCAATAACCACGTATAAGTCTCCAAAAGATGACTCAAGAAGGCACAAAACACAAACTTAAGAACTAGACTTGATCAAGTTTTTCCATATGGATGACCTTGAACAAAAGCTAAGATATTGATGTGGCCATCATCCAAAACATGATGAAGCATAATGTTAAGGAATTTACCTTCATTTTCTTTGTCAAACGATGTGATATCTCACAGATCTTTGTATGATCATATGCAATTGAGTCTTCAAAATCCTCATTTATAGCCTCTATTTGATGTGACAATGCTTGCCATGGACTTATTTGATGTGACTTATGCTTGCTATTGGGATAACTGCTGTCTTGTGAGAATGCCGGGGTTTTGCTTTCCTCATAATTGTCAGAATGTCCTTGAAACATGATCTGAACATCTGTTGTAGTCATGAAGTGTGGCACACTATATAACATGATGCCACTCAAATTGTGTTGGAAAGCTTCACAACTATCTTTTGCTTCTTTCTCTGCGACATGTTCAAATTTTTTTCTGTGAGCAACCTTGTTGACTTCAATTATTAAACTTTTGATCAATATACCTCCAAATTTGTGGCCCACCAAGATAATGTTATGTGGATGTTGGAGTTGCCAAGTTGAGCTGCAATTCACAAACCAATACAAAGTAGGTGTAAGTCAATCTTTTCACCAATATATATTATGACTAGTTTGAAGTCTTCACAGGACATGGTCAAATATTGGAAGATCATGTCATGTTGGTAAACTCCCACATGTGAAAGTGCACACGTCAGTGATAAACTTGTTTTCTTGTTTTCAACTTAAGTTAGGGATGTTCAGACAACATTATCAAATTAAATGCATGGTTCTAGAATATTGTTCTCCAAGTTTAGTGGTAGAACAGTATACATGATCCTGCAACATCACTCCACTCCCCCCCACACTGGAAACCATTCTTGAATTGATTGTGCACCGGTGAGAAGCAACAACACACATTGTGGGTTATGACTGACAGCCACCTTGCAGCAACATAGGCAAGATTAGTCTCATCTTAATTTATGAAGGAAATGGTTAAAAGCAGTAGGCATCCTTCTCCTTACGGTTAGATCACCTGGTTCTTGGGTACAAGGTAGGTAGAAACAGAGCATCATAGGGACATCAGCACATAAAGGACACTGGATGTGATAGAGAGCATGAATTCTAGTGGCCTAAAACAAGCAGTGACATCATGTAATGAATCTGCTTCTTATGGCAAGTTCAAACCAGCAAATGTTAAAATATGAAATGTTCCATGAAGTTCCCAAAAACTGAACTTAGAGTTCACAGCAACACTTGGTGAACATTCCCAGAGAAATGTTGGACCAAATGAAATTTCTTTCTTTTCCTAAAACACCCAGAAAATTTGTGAATGTATTTGAAGGGCACCTTACATCTGCGATTATCTTGGGTAGAAAAATGGAAGGTCTTAAGTCCCCTACTCCTGTAGAGTTATAAGATCCCTCCCACTCTTATGCCTACTTATAGTTGTAAGATCACCCCCACTTTTATGCAATAGGTGTAAAAACCCTCCCCTTCTTACACCTCATAGCCTGCTTATGGCTAGGTTCAGGATAGCCTTTGCCTCTTGCTTTATGATGTGTAAGGTCCATGGGTGGGAGACATTCCTAAAGGGCAGGGCTGGACTCAGCCACAACCTTGTCCTAGGCCCCTTATTTTGGGAATGCCCCACTCTAGGGTTTTACCCTACACATAATCTCTCCATTACTAACAAAGACAACAAGCGGAAAACAAGGGGAACATGAGCAGCTCAAGGAGGATCGTACCTACAAATGAGGAGCTCCATCATGTGCTTCACCCACTCTTTCATGGACCTGCGAGGTACTGGGTAGGCGACGGACAAGACCCGAATGTCTGTCCCCAGCCCTTGATCCTCAGGGGGTTTCGGTAGCCAGTCTCGCGGCCAACACACTTCTGGATCTCTACGCTGGATCCATGCGTATTCCCGAGCCAAGTGGTCGTTGGAGGGGTTGTGGAAGAATATCAACGTGAACTTGTGATCATGCTTTGGCGTGCTCAGATCGTTATCCGGATACAGTTGATGCACTGAATAGTACCTCTGCAAGCCAATACGCCCCAAACATTATTCCGTAGGCAAATCAAGAAGGAAAAAAAATGAGACAATTATTGTTTCGCAGGAACTGTATGTTTTTCGAGTGTTGATGGCTAATGTGAAGTCCCCTTGTGTTTTACCTCAATGTTAGCAGCACCAGGAGAATCTAAACTTTGAAGCACGGGTCAAACCTGCAGCATCTAAATCTTCCAGGAAAAATAAAGGACTTGGATGATGCTGATCGAATTCAGTGAGAAGAAGACTTACTTTGTCAAAGTCGTAGGATAATGAATCTTCTTCTGCCATTGGATAGGAGTAGTGGTCGAATCTAGAACGTCTGAGTATCAATCTGATGAGGGTCACTCGACAGTCAAAGAATTTCAAACGGTAACAGCTCTCCACCAAGTGGGCACCTCTGATGAAAATATCTATAACTTCAAGTTTCACAGTCCTATCTTCATAAAAGAACAACTCCCACACTACATGATCACAAGTTCTGTTCCAAAGCAGCAGGATTTTGGACTATCATGCCTTGATGAGACAAGCTAAGCTGGGCATCAGTGAACACCTGTGATGGAAGGAAATCAGATACAGTTGAGGCGTGATGAAGACATCATATTCTAACAAGGAGAGGAGAGGAGTCAAGAAAGGCGAAGTGTCGCTTGAGACAATCCCATAAATAGTTTGTACTAGGCGTCAAGGACTGCAAGCCCTTGCCCTTTCTAGTCGAAAGCACCTTCTCCCCGTCTCCCCACCACCCCGCAGTGCACACGCGTGAAGACTAAAGACCCCCAAGAAATTCCTTAGTATATATTTGGAACACCTTATAACTTATAACATATAATTTATGTACGACAGCAGAGTGGGCTTTACGACTTGCAAGTGGTCTGTACAAGTGGCGTTGTGCCCTGTGAAATCTGCCGACTGTCAAAGGAGACTTTTGATGCATCTTAATGCCTCGTAAAGCCCTTGATTGAAGGCATCATCAAAACTGGGTCTATGCTCAACTACTGCCTCTCACAAGCCCTTATTTCAGTAACGCTCGCGACCTGGGGGTTACCACCTCACATGAGCCCTTATTTTGATACCCGGGACCTACGGCTTTGCCTTACAAGAGTTGAGTCAAATTAGGGGAAGGTCCTTGTGCTTCCAACGAAGGCCCCCCCCAAAAGAAGGGGAAAGGGAAGACCCTGGGAAGCAGCTTTCCCTATACTTTTGAGGCAGAAATGAAGTGACCAATCAAGGAGGTGAAGTGTCTTATCAGCTGCATATTCTTCTAATATTTTGGAACCAGTGATGAAGCAGAGTCAGGAATGGCGACCTTGGGGCGACCTAAACTCTAGGTTGCATAGAACACTGGCTAACATTTTAAATTGGTACTGCAGATCTTACCTGGAAACACCATTGCACCCTTCCACCCTGAAGTTTGCCTATACATTTGGACTCCCAGTGTTTATTTTTGGCCAATTTTTGCACTGCGACTGAAAGGAAAGTGCTGTGCTACTCATACAATGTGGAGAAATAGACCCCAAGTGGTCATATTTTGAGGAAAATATAAGTCTGAATTTGCCATATTTGGACTAAAGACTCCAGCACGTCACGAAGCTAAAGCGGGAATCTTTTTTTTTTCTATTCTCCTCTTTGACCTGTAGCCAAATTATTTGGCTCAATCATCTTGTATATGCCACACCACTTACCTCACAAAATTGAAAAAAGAAAACCCCGATTTGGAGGTGCTGCTGTATATGTGTGAGGTATTATATCTGAGCAGTTTAGGCTTTCTTGGTTTTACATTTGGGAGTCGGTGGTCTAGGTATGTTCCATTGTTATTGACCCCAGAAGTTAGAAGTTAGAATTATTTCTTCACCTGATCTTCCCCTAGCCTATTGCAGGTGCACCACCAGCAGTTAAATGGCCTGTACTTTGGAAGAAGTAACGATTTCAAATAGCATGAATTTTGGTCTCCAGAAGGCCCAGGGAGGGGAAAAAAAAAAAGGTCTGCTTCTGGTTCGCTGGCCATGAAAACTTCTTCACTTTGCAAATTTTCATGAATTTTTCATGTTCGTGGGTAGGGTTGGGAAACAATTAACACTTTACGTTGGTTTATCTTGGTGTGATGGTAGAGGCCAAAAAGAGGGCCTGGATAGACCTTCTCTTAGAGCTTCTCCACCCCAACACTCTAAAAACTCTTTTATTTTAGCATAGAATACGGTTTAATGATTACTGTCCCCACCCATAAACGTGGTAAAAGTCTCTATAGACACTCAAAAACGATTTATGTCTTTACATCTGGACAAGTAATAATCACTGTCCAAATCCACAGTAAAAATGGCTTCTAAAGAGTTAAAATGACCACTGCAAAGTGGACCATCAATACCAATTTCTTAAATCCCATTTTTTGTTTTACAGGGAGGCTGCTGAGTCCTGCATGGATGAGGGCTTTGCATATTCAACCATCAACAATATTCATTAAAAGGCCACAAGTGGCTATCAAAGTATTTGTTGTGTAGAGAACTTTATTAGATCTGTTTGGGTTGGAATTATGGATTTTTCTCCCTATGCAAACTAACAACTCTTTTGTCTCATCTCTGATGCGGTTGATAGACATGCACCCAGCCATCTACTTTATGAACAGCCTAGCAATTATGGAAGCACCAAGGGCTTCAGAAGAAGATCAAGACATTGTTGACTCTTTGGATGACTCTCTAGATGTTGCCTGCGGCTAGAGTCTTGGAGAATGCATTCCAATTGCATTTGCATACACCTCCAAGTGCAAGGCCCATGTGGTCTTCCTTTATTTGACACTGATTGTATGCTTAGAAAAGTACACTTACTCCATCATGTTTAACTTCCTAGTTTCTGACCAATCTTGGCAGAGGCACAGCTCTCTGTCTCAAATGAGAAAAAGTTGAATTGTTGTCTATTGTTGTGCAGGTAACCCCGTCATGTGTATAGAGAAAATTAGACTTGTGTATGCTAAGTTGTCCTGCAAATCCATTAGCAGTTCTAAGGTACATTTCTGTATGGCCCATATGGAGATCATTGTTGAAGATCATTGTTGTACCAGTAGCAGCCTCTTTATTTACCTCTGCAAGGCAATATTTTTCTTTTTGTCACTCAACTACTAAATTCAAGAAAAAATGTAGAAGCAATGGCAGGTAGTGAAATGCATTGAAGATGTTGAAGACAAGGCAAAATAGGGCTAAGACTTGCATCGTAGTAAACACCTCAACCATGTTCTGATCATTCAAATGACATGGATGATGAATGATCAATCATGTCATTTGAATGATGAGAACATGGTTGAGGTGTTAACTATGATGCAAGTCTTAGCCCTATTTTGTACAGTTGCTATTGAGTTACTTTTGTGTGTTTTGAAGGACCATGTGGTTTCAGCTCTTACTTTTGGAGGAGCAATGATGCTAGCAAGTCAAGCATTCTTCATTGGAGAAAATTGTGGATGTTGGGGGCATTTCAATCACAAGGGCCAACACTTTAGGGGCCACAACAACTCTCAATCAAGGATGGGTTTTCCCCATCAAAACCAAGAAGGTGGTCATCTAACACAAAACCTAGATGGTCATCGTCAAAATACTCCATGGTGCCCTAGAAACCTTTTGTCACCATGAGTTCTAATAGACATGGGATGAATTGTTGTTTTTGGGAAGGCCAAATGGTGGATTTTGCTAGAAAATGTTCCACACAAAATTCTGGCATTTGGTGTTTGAGATGCTGAGAATGGGTTGTACAAGCTCAAAACATCAACCCTCCACAAGTTTCAACATAAACCATTGTCCTTTTTCTTGACTAAACAATTATTAGACATGGAGTTGTGGCACAAAAGAATGGGACACATTAGGTTTCAATGCAGTCAATGTGATTTGCACAACTTGTTCTTTTTCAAGTTTCTCATCAATGCTAGCAAGTTGATTGATTACTTCTTTCATCTTTTTGAAATACTCAGAGATAAAAAATCCTTCTTCCAATTTAATAGAAAATAATTTGTTGATCAAGAATAAACTTCAAGCTGCATTGTGTGTCTCGAATAAGTTTTGAAGCTTTTTCCATTATGCACGTGGATCATCCAATCAGAAACGTATGGAAGCAATTCATCTTTGATTGTTGTGGTAATGATCACAAGAGCCTTGTACTTGTGTTTTGTTAACTTTGTTGTTGTTACTACTTGATTTGTAGCTTGAATTGTTTGCCCAACCTAAGTAGGTGATTGCCCTTCATCCAACTCCATATCAACCACTTCTATTCTTAGGTCTTGTCACCTTCTAACTTGACAAGATCCCAAAGATCTTCTCTCATCAAAACTTTTATTCCCCACTATGAAAAGTCATAGCCTCCTTTAGGTTGATCTTTGGCTACTCGGTCATTTTAGGTTACCTACATGGCCTACTTCACCACCTTCTTGCAGAACCTCCTCCAGTTTTTTCTTTATACTCCTTGTTAGCATTGCTGGCAAATTATAAGATCTAAGAGTTTTTTTATTTCTTATTTTTATTAGTCAAACAACAATAATAATTTCACTATTTGTTTTAATATAAACAAATAATTTTAACTAATATTTGTTCAAATAAAAATGATAACGAACCAAAAATTATGGATTCACTATCCACTTTATGGTTGCCAAATATTAAAGGCACCCAATGAACTATTGGGTTTTGAAAAGAATAAAATAAAGGGGTAGAAATTAAGATCTTACTCTCCTGAATAAAGGAAAAAGCTTCAACACAAAGCCGATTGTCAAATCTTAGTAAGACAACCTCACAAACTTTCTACAAAAATAATCATGAAGCAAATACAAGGAAGAGAACTTACATATAAAAAATCAAAATACTTAAAACGTACCAAAGAAAAACTACACATAGAACTTCCACATACAATAGTATGGCAAGAATAACATAATTTTACTCTAGAAAATACTTTCATGTACATATAAAGGGACAAAACCTTAAGTACCTCAAAGAAAGAAAGTCATAAATGGTGGAACAAATAATTAGTTTAATCCCAAAAAAATTAGTCCCAAATATACGCAGTCTAAACTAAGAGTACATATTGGTTTTGATAATAAGATTTTCAGTAAAGAAAATTTGGTAAATAGGTTTCAATAAAGAAAATCTGGTTTTGATACAAAATTGATTTTGGTAAAATCTACCTTGAATAGTTTAGAATGGATGGTTTACAAGAATTCCATTTGTCACAAACATTAATATAAACATGATCATATGATGAGTTCAATCACATGGATTTCAATTGTGACTTTGTAATCCATTCATAACTAACTTATAAATAACTTGTAGTTAACTCCCAATTCACTTTTAGATAACTTATACTTAACTCTTGGAATTCACTCCATGTTCATTACTAATTCATTCATACTTATTCATAATTCATTTACAATTAAGAAGGTTCTCAACAAGGTTATTTGGTGGGTGGGCATATGGAAACCTTCATGGAATCTTTCATGAAAGCTTCCATGAGCTAAGTCCCCAAAGGGGTATAAATAGAACTAGAATCCCCCCATTATGTTCAATTTTGTTCAACATTAATTTGAGGTACAATTTTATTCCATAACATTGTTTTGTTGCTTTTGTGTTTACATTTTCTTCTTCTTTTGCACATTTCATGTTCTTATCTTTAGCCTCTTATGGTTTTGCTTCAATTTTTATGTTTTTTGTTTGGATTTAAATCTATGTATGTCTTTTCATTAGTTGTTTTCATAGTTTTTTGCCCATGACACCATTGTTCTTGACTTTAAAAGTTAGAACCAATGTTGGCTAAATGATGTGGAAAGGTCCATATATAAACATGCATAAAGATTGAATATGCATGAAATCATATTTGGAAATTGTGTGGGTTTTGAAATTTATTTTTATCTATAATTGGTGGAAGGACATTGAACAACTATGAATATTTGTATTTGAGAGGTAGGATTTTGATAAACTTCATATCCATGTCTAAAAAGTAAGGATTTGGGGGTTCTAATATGCTTTTGTGCTAAAGTGTTATCCATATTTGGGAATCAGGGATGTTAAATGATGAGTGTGGAAGCATGAATGTGAATAAGTGAACATGACTAAATTTTTTTTGGATGCCTTTTACTAACATCAAAAAAATATGGAAAGAATATTCCTTGACACATGGTAAATAATATATCATGACATGGAAGAATATTCTACCATGTGTACATTGATGAATGATAATTATGGATGAAACATAATAATGTAGGAAAAAAAGATGGATGAACAAAATAAAATGGAAAAATAAAAATGAATGAACACAACCTATTCGCAACCAAGAATTATTTGCTAACGTAAACTCTACCTCTTCACAACTTACTAGTTCCATCTTTTATATGGCTACCATCCATTGGCAATTGCTACGCATCTATTTTACAATGGCAAAACGAAAATTTACAAAAATGGTCGCACCAAACACCTTGGAAACTATGATTAAATACAGAATAATCTCAAGCATATTAAATAAAATATGCAAAATGACAATAAAACTTTTGGAATATCCAAGAAATCCAACTTTGCTAGATCCCTAAAGAATTTGCTAGAAATTAAAACATGGGGAACAAAATAGTACAAAAAATTTGACAAAAAAAAATCTTGCGTTGCTCAAAGAAACTATAAACATTCCAAAGGAAAATATGGAAGATTACCATTGGGTGATGTTTACACATGCCATGGAATTCTTTCAAGAATGCACAAGTTTGAAAAAACTAATTCCAAAACATTTTTTCACAAGTTCATTGTAGGATTTGTTGATGGAAAACTTGGTTTCCTTTGACAACCTCCTATCAATAGAATTTATGGAACCTAATAGATGACTCTATGTAACTCTAGGCAAGTGAGATTGGGTGCCACAAGATTTAAGGAACAAAGTGTTAAAACGACCTATGAATTGTTGCATAATAAGCCCCGCCCTGAAACCATGAAATGTTTACAATAGTCGGAATAAAAAGATGTCCCAACAATTGAAGAAGAAACCAAAATACCATTCTTTGCAATAATGTTTGGTTCATTAGATGTTTTGATATTAGGGTTGAAGTTGAATAAAAATATTTCTTCCTGAAAAATATAAGAATTTTTCAAAAAAAATTTATTTTTGGAAATCCAAATAATCCTAATACCTAAACTAAAGGATTGTATCTTCCAACCTAGTATTATTAATTCATGTACTTAATTGCCTTACTTAGTATTACCATCTCAATTGGTTTTTTCACAATCAATGACAAATAGATCATTGATTACTAACAAGCTACCATTTACAATTCTATGGATGAAACAAACATTTTGTTGCATTCAATTTTGGACACAATTTTAAAGCCAAAAGAACAACCATGGCAAATTCCTCAAGATGACAATTGATTTGACCTTTTACACAAACTATTATAAATTAAAAGATGGGGCATTCTATAAAAGGACAAAGTGGCCAAATGGAAAAAAACCAAGAAACAAACTATATATATTGCCAAGAAAAGCCCAAGTTGAAACCCCCCTTTAATAAATAACTAAATAAAAAACTAAATAAAAATAATGACCAATGGTGTATAATCTGAAGGAGATGAACTCTCAATACTTGGCACATTCTAAAACATCTTGCATTAATTGATTTCGCCACGAAAATATCTACTATGACTATTGACATAAATAGTCATCAATCAAATAATAAAACTTCAATTATTCATCGCCATAAATGTTCACAATCCACACAATAAGACGAACGTTAAAAAATGATAAATTCAAAATAAACAAAAACCTCCCCAAAGACTATATGTAATGATATAGAGGCACCATGGACCAAGACTACATTTCATTACAAGGGTAGATTTGGAACTGTGAGAATGCTTGCTAAAATTCCTTGAAACTTGAAACTATATCTAGCAATGTATCATAGACATATGAAAGCAATAGATGTAAACTACAATGTTAGAATGGGATATTGGGCATCAAGAAATAATGTGCCAGCATACAAAGTCTATGTCTTGTGATACAAATGTTTGATTTGGATTTTGTAAATAATTTGTGACAAGTTCCTGGAAACAATCCGTGGCTAGCCAAATTGACAAATTGCAATTACATGACCCATTTATTATGCCAAGTAGAATATTTATTGGGGACAAACAAAGCAAACTAATATTCATTAATAGAAGTGTTAAACAAAAAGTGGCTAGAAAATGAAAATGATCTAGAAGATGACAAGTATGAATTGTCTATTTTAAAATACAATGCAAAATAGGACACATTAATAGAGTAGGAGGAGGAGGAGCCCATAACACCATCGCAATTGGCATCTAAAGAAGGAAAATATTCAAAAAGTGAGGATGAAGAATCTTTTGGGTCTTGCAACAAAGTCATTATTGATTTGTGGCATCAAGTAGAAAGGGGGTCACCATCATATGTCTAAGACTGTAGGAACGCATAAATGAAGATTGTCGACAAGACTATAATTATCCCATTTTTCATAATAATTTGAGAATGTAAAGCAAAAACACATGACATTGTTGATAATCAGAAGCTAAAGTTGATTGAACTTATTTTGTTATATTAATTGTCAATAAATAAAAACAATGAGCTCGAGAGATCAAAGAACATACTTGGACATATGCTTATACCGAAGAGTATTACAATCCTCCGGAGACACCAGAAACAAAAAATGAAGGTGGTGTGGATATTATTGATGTGAATGCAAAATAGGGGGAAAATAGTTCCAAACTAACTAAGATAATCATAAAAAGGATCAATGTGAAAACACAAAAAATAAGTATAAGAACATTGAGGAACAACAAAAAGTTTCAATTTCCATCCATTATAGAATTGTCTAAAAGTGAAAGCGACTTGGAAGATTACAATATGTTCTTTGATGATTATGATGAACATAATGCAACAAAAAGATTGATTTAAGATATGAAATGCATTGAAGGATGGAAATTTACAATGAAATAAAAAGAAGCTATGAGAGTTACAGATTATTCCAATGTTTTTTTTAAAAACTTTAAAATGCGTGGAATTGTTCTTTAAATAACATAGTCAAAAGCAAATATGATTGAAATTTCTTCTTCACAACGAATAAATGGGGTCCAGTTGAGAGCCTAATCCAAAGTCTTGTCTAAAGTCTAATCCATAGTATGGCAAGTGAATTGGTATTTTGAACAAGGAAGGTGACCGATCTAACGTAGTAAATAAAAATTTGCAAAGAATGACCTTGTGTTGGATTTCGAATGATGATGGTTGATTTTATAGTAGTAGAAAATTTGCAATGTTGTGTGAGTATATGTATTGCACATATTTTATGAAAATACATAAAATGACATACAAGAGGGAGAAAGAAAGTCTGTGAACTATTTTGTAGTATCAACTATAGTGTTTAAAAATATTAATTGTTGTTCACTAAAAGCCTCAAATTTAGTAAGATTTTGCATTACAAATTATTTAATTAAATGCAATGTTCGAAAGCTCACAAAACACTCAAAATAACAATATGTGCATTTTAAATTTTTATTGGAAATATTAAAAATTAAAGCATAGTAATGAAGTTTATGGATATAGTTGGGTAACACATAACTCTAATATGATAGTTGAATAACTACAATGATCACATAAAGAACTATATTTCATTTAGTGGATAATGGGATTTAATTATATATCAATATTATGCTCCTGTTGTGCATAAGCAAAGCTTAAATGTGAATGAACACCCACAAGGAAATGATGACACTAACAAAAGGCTAATGGTATGCAAGTGAATGCAACTACATAAAAGATAATAACACAAAGGAAAACAAAAGATTCAACAACTTTTATTCTGAATGAAATCTTGTCACTAAGCTTATTATAAAATTGGATCAATGTATCCTAAAGAAGAGGGGAAATGGCAATTGCATTTGGTTTTTAATATATCGTCTTGATGAAAACATTAGATTCCTAATGTGATTACAATAGTGAGAAAACACCCACCATCGCATCATGCAAGATGAATGGTGCGTGAACCAATAACAAATTTTTGTTGGGTTCCAATTCTCCTGTTGGTTTAATTGTGTTTTTAGTTGGGGTTGAAGGTAGAGGGGGTTTGAAAGCAAAGCCATTAATTAAATCATTCCTACTATTATTTGTGCGTTGAAAGAAAAATATTTTAAAAATCAAATGCCGAAGTGGGGAATTTGTTTTTTGATAATTAAACAAACATGAAATGTAATAACAAAATAGATAAAACATTATTTTTTTAGTGATGATTCAATATATTTTGCTTAAATAAACAAATGGCCCAACTACATCATTTACCAAAAAATAAACAAATGTCTTCCATAGATTTGGATATAAGTAAAAAATTATATTTAATTAATGATTAAATATGTTGATGATGACGAAATGATTGTCAATAAAATTGATGAATAAATATACATTTAGAGGGATGCCCATATTTCATTCAGAATGAACCCATGAATATCCTCGCATTTATTAAATATAAGGCTATTTGAGTTTAATTATAAGTTCAAATTCATTTACTAATTTTTTTTCGATTACATGTGGCAATTATCAAAGATAGGGACTTGATGTTAAATAATGTTACTTTCTATACACATAGCTAGGAAAAACATCCTTGTTATGGTCGGCGTCGATTGTAAGGGGGGGTTAATAATAATAAAACGAAATATATAAATTTCAAAAAAATGAAATAAAGAAATAAAATAAAATTATTTGTGAAAAATTTGAGTGTAAATATTGGATGAAGAAACATACTCCATCCCTTGTGGTCAACACCGACCATAGGAGGGGGAAAAATTAAATTAAAAATTTCTTGCTAATAAAAATAAACTAATTATTTATGAAAGAAACATTTAAAATTTATGACTAATAATTATTGATGCTGAAATAAATGGTTTTTGTAGTTTTTCAACATTCGAATTAATGAAATTGAAGGAAATGAGTGATACAAATCTTATTAAAAAATGGAATATACGGTGGGGGGGGGGGGAAGCAAGTTTGGAAAAAACATACGTAAAAACAATGACCAACATCCTTCGTTCCCTAAGGTCGGCAATGATCGTAGGGTGAGGGAAAAAAAGTAAATCTGAAATTATTTACTTACAAAATTAACTAGTTATTGATGTTGGAAAATATATATTTGATATATTTTATAATTCGTGATTATGAAATTAATAGTTTTGATACTATTTCAACATTAGAAGGAATGAAATGGAAGGAATGAAGTTCTAAAAAACTTCTAAAGCAATGATATAAAGGGAAATTTTTGAATTTATGTGAAAAAATGTGGGTAAAACAATGGTCAAAATATTCAATCCCCTATGGTCAACACCCATCAAAGGGGGAGGGAAAAAATGTAAAATTGACATTATATAGTTACAAAATATACTAATTGTTAAAGGTAACATTTTAGATGATGTAATAAATTTAGCATGTTTTTAAAATTCAAATGAAGAAAATGGGTGAAATGAGGTTCAAACCATCTTCTAGAAAATATTTGATTAATTCAAATGTTGAATTGATTCAAACATATCTTTCATTAAGGTATCATTGAGTCTCATTGAGTCTCATTCTTCCAAACTTTATAAATGGTTTTGAAAATATAAAAACAAATAAGCATTGAAATTCATTAATATCAAATCAAGTTGTTTGTTAAAAGGATGATGGAAACAAAACAATGGAATAATTTTATTGAATGATGGTAGAAGTTTAACATAATTCACAAGAAAGCACACAATAGCACCAAATAGAACCAACAACAAATTCCAAAAAATATATAAATTGCAAATGAGACACCATTCCAAACAATTTGTTGCCTCATAGTCAATAATGTTTTAAACACCATGGTCATATGATCTCTCATCCCTAGAGGATTTGGGAGAGGATAATGAGGCCATGTGTCAAGCGATGTCCTTGGCATATCTTGGTAAGTAGTTCTTTGGAGGGGGGTTTGGGAAGAAGTCCTTCAAAGCATAGAATAAAATGAATAGAAAATGATCAAGCTAGATATCTCTACAAAAAACATAGAACATTAGCCTAAAATGAGAGCCAAAATAACTATGAAAGAGACAATCAATGATGACTAATGTAAACTTACTCACAATCAAAATTGACTCGCGCTCTTTTCTTAGGTGGCAAATTTGGGGGAGGTTGAGTAGAAACACCAATCTCTAGATCAAGTTTAGATTTCTCCAAAAAAGGTTTGACAACCTCTTCATATACATCATTGTTTGGTTCCATCACAAAAACATTGTGGCCAATAGATGACTTTTTAAAATGCAAGTTATTGCAAAACAATCAAAGAAAGTAATATTTTAATCATGAGGGAACACATAATATTGGTTCAAAGTTTACAAAGAAAAGTCAAAATGACATCATGGAAAATAAGAACTATGCCATTTTCTTCCATCTATTTGTTTGCAAAACCAAATATCCCATATACATTATCTATGTGACGATTCCAAGAGGGAACAACAATGGGAGGTATGGAGCCAAAAGGGACTAGCAAGTTTGATGGAACTTTAGCAATGAAGAAAACAAGTTTGCCAATTCTAAAATCTTGCAAAGTGGAACAAAAATTGTTAATAAATCATGTGAAATGCACATAAGGAATTTCCTATTCATACCTTTGAAAACATTTCATTGAGTTCTTCGAACTAAGAGGGTCACAAGCCAAAAGAAACCTTTCCTACCACCATGTTTGATTAGGAAAGATTACAAGTTGATATAATTAGCTACACGAGGGAATTGTGACTACTTGAAAATTTGATAGGATTTGGGATGGGATTTTGAAGAAGATCCAAACTAGGATCTATGTCAATATTCAAGAGTTGCCTCCTCCAATGGACAATTTGAGACTGAAGAACTTTTGGGATGGGAAGGGGCTCCTTTTGCTCTAGATCCTCTTCATCATGTTTGTCATTTAAAGGTCCAACCGATTGGTCCTTGGTCTTCTTCAACTTCTTGGCACTATGGTTATTCTTCCCACCCCTAAAATAAGAATCAGTTGAAATGGGTTTGTCAAGATGCACGCCCTCAAGCTTAGACCTTAACCCATGCTCCAACTTTAAGGTATTGTCAGTTAAGCAGTTTAAATACCACCCATAGGATGCCATGTAGCCATTTGACCACTCCTTCAAGAAATCCTTCCTGTACATGGTGTTTTTTTACTTTAAGATCACATTAAATCTTAAGAAGTAGAAACAAGTTGCGGATAACCTTTTTTGCAAAGGACTTGGGAGAAATACTTGCAGTAAACAAATGGGATTAAATGTGTGGAATAATGTTCTTGAAGCCAAGTACAAAATTATTTTGGAACATGGAAGGGAAGATATATCCATTACTTATAAATCATGGATTTCAAAACTTCCTCACCATTAGTCTGTTATTGTTAAGTCTTGCTTTTCAAGATTCCACCTTTGAACTTGAATTCACAATAAAACAAAGACTCCCATAATTCAAGCTTCCAATGACTTATGAAGTCCTCAAGACTATAAACCTTGACATTTGCGAGGATAAATACACCAAGGTTCATAACTATGCTATCATAAAGCTTTTTGGCCTCCACTTCCAACTATAATGAAAACACAAATGCAAAGCCATCAACATGAACGCCCAATGAAAAAGCCTAGAAATAATTTCAATGTATAGTCAAGATGAATTAGCAAGGTTCTTGAAACCAAACATTGCCTTGTGAAGTCATTTTTTGAAAATGGCATTCAACATCTTGACCTTGGGAAAATTTTGAACTTCCTTGATAATCGAGGATTAGTTCCACTACTTGAGCCAATAAACCTTTTTCTTGTTGTTCACTTGTGAAGACACAAGTAGCTGCAACTTCTCAGTCATCATTTTTAGATCAAGATTCATGTTATAATGAACTTGTACTTGTTGGAGAAATTCAACATCAAGTGTGGGGTCACAAACATGTAATCTTTTATGGAACATTATCATGCGTTCCTTCTGAACACTCTCCATTGCCTTGTTATTTAACAAAGCCATCATTTTCGGGTTTCAAAGAACGGGATTTAAAACATCTACATAATTTAAACAATGTGCGATGTTGACAACAGTCGCAAGTTCTCTATGTAAGAAAACATATGGCTTAGAATCAGATACAATTGTTATAGATAATGTAGCTCATCTAAGAAAAGATTTTGAAATTTTACCTTATACATATATTCAAAAAACACCTCTGGCATGAGGTTATACCAAGTATTATTGATTTTATTTTTGCATTTCTTGTATTGGGCGTCTAGAATGACCTCCTTGAATTTGTGGAATGGAATCATTTTGATGGATTGAATGCGAAAGAAATCATGAACAAGTGACGACTTCATGTGGTCTATCTCAATGGACTTGCCAAGAAAAAGAACTTAAAACATCAACAACACACCATTTGACATCTATGGGAAAAAAATGAACATTGACAATGGAAATTCATTTATTTATGTCAGTCATAGCTGTAAATAGTTCAAATGAATTGACCTTGATGTGTTTGTTGGGTTTGTTGGGATGGTTTACATCAATGTATGGTCACCAAGCTTGAAAGCAATGATTGTCGTCCCAAACGTGAAACATTTTTCCATTAAGCTAGCATAGATTTGGATCCTTGGCCAAGAATTTTTCAATTTTTTCATTTTTTTCTTTCCAAATAGAATTGTAGCAATGTGATTACACACATTTTCTTCCTCACCTTTCCAATTTGTTGAAAAAATATAAAATGCCCTTTCACCTTTGTGATAACTCAAGAAAAACACATGTTCCATCTTGAGCACATTGATCTTTGAAGCTTGCCTAATAATCGACATGGTTAGGAGTTGACATAGAAAGATATTCATCTTCACTTTATTTTTTGAGAGGATTTTGTACTTATCAAGAACCTCAAAAATATTTAGCTTATTTTGACATTAAATTACCTCTATGGTCCTTTGGCAACTGGATTCCCCCTATGATTACACAAATTAGAGATATTTATCTAGTTGCAAGAGTACAAATCTATCCCTTATAGATAAAGAAATAAAATGATAATGCAAAAAAAGGAAAAAACTAAAGATATTGTCCAAGGAGGTGATATGAAAAGGGAATGTTTCTAAGCATATAACTTAATAGTCAATGCTAACCATTAACAAAAAGCTTTTTAATTCTTAAAAAAATTACTAATACTAAAGACAAAACTTTCTACAATCAATGTTGACTATAAGGATTTTGAGTGTTAAAGGAAACAAAAAGACGTTAAAAACGTTTAAGGAAAGAAAAATAATTTTTCTTAAGGATTTGAAAGGATTTGAAAGGATTTTCCTCTGTAGTCAACACTAATTATAGGGTGTTGGGTCTATGAAGTCAAACCCAAAAGAAACTTGCAACTAAAACAATGCAAAAAAAACTTGATAGGAAGATGTTTATTTTTAAAAAAGCCTATGGAAAACAAAACAATGACAAAATGTGTAGTTTCAAAGCTAGATTTACTACAACTCAATGTAATCATATACATTTTCTAGAGGGTTTTTCACTATGGTTGGTACTAACTATAATTGTCTAATAATGTTCGGGTTAAGATGGATTCATCTCTTGAACATATAGATATCTAGTTTTTCTATAAAAAAAAGAAGCTTCCCTTATAATTATTGTTAACCACAAAAGTGAAAAACATTTTTTAAAAGCATAATGGCTTCCTTACATCAATTGAAAAGTGGAATTTGAAAACCCACCTCCTTTGGATTTGTTGGAGCTAGGTCTCCTGACACAATAGTTTGGTTTACTTGTGATTCCTACTCCATATCTATTTGTAAATGTACTATTCCACAATTCAATTCACTATTGTATGCTTGACAATGAATCATAAATATAGATAATTCCATTGGAGGTCAAAACCTAAATCATTTTACTAGAATCCTTGTTCATATCTATACTCATTTCAACCTAGTTGGATTGCCCAAAAAATTACCTCTTTAAATTGTAAAATCTTGGTTATTGAATCAAAATCTAGCCCTTGGAATCCATCCTACACAATGCAAAATATAAAATTAAGGTTTAATCCACATGTTACACAATTTAAAACAACTAAAATTGAACAATAAGCATACCTCCTCCTGAACATTTGTCGCAACCTTAGTTTTGGGCCCGTAACCAAAGCAAAAGGTTGCAAGGGTGCGGGCCAAAAGAAAGCATGGGAGTCACATCACATACTCCCGAGAGTGTAGGAAAGTGTGAGGGAGTGAACCCTCACACTCCCAAGGCAACTCCCACTTTGGGAGATGGACTCTCGATGGACTCCCAAAATTTCAGAAAGCAATTTCAGGGGTCAAAACTCAATTTCTTGTGGAGTTTTTTATATCATTGGAAATCTCTTAGAACTTAGATGTTTAAAATGAGCTCACATTGCTCATTTGGAGATTTGAAACACAAGTTGTGGCCAAAAGAAAGGCCAGGAGTCAAACTGCCAATTTGATTCCGCACTTGGAAAAAGTCGGGAATCGGCCCGATTTACTTGTTTACAGATGGCGTACAACATACCATTTGGAAAGCTCTCGATGAGGGCTACAACTTTGCTTTAGACCGCATCTCAATCTGAGGTTTGCTCGCAAAGTTATGGGGCTCCAAAGTCGTAGGAATTCTAATTTGGGCAATTTCGGGACTCCCACTCAGGAGTCCCAAGACAAAAAGTCGTTTGGATGTGGGCATTATGGAGAGGTGCAAAGTATACGATAAAAGGGAAGATGGTGGCTTCCCCCAAGTCCGAAACGTGGTGAGTCTTGTGTGTACGTGTTGCCCGTGGCTTTTCTTAACATCAAAAGTGTTCCAACTACGCACTAACCACCTTGTGTGGGTTTTATGCAAGCATGTGTAAGTGAGTGAAGCTTGTCAACTCTTCCTAGTCCCATCCCGGAGCTCCAGCACGCCCCCCTACCCCTCTAAGTGTTCTAAGCTAGGGAGCGTGCCCCGACTCCTCTTTCTTCCGTTGTTTTATACTTGGACTCACAATTGAGTCTTTCAAGGAGTTGGGAGTGCGTCCGCATCCCTGGAAGTTAATTGCATAACATTTTATTCGGTGATGAATGTTTTATGTTTATTCAAAAACATTTCCTCCCCATTAGGTTCACCTTCTAATGCAATTAACTACATTCTTGTTTCATTCTCTACTAATAAAAGAAGGAATCATATCATGAGTGTAAAAATTGGAAACCGTAACTCAAATTAAAATAATATTTGCATTCACCATACAATTTTAAGCTCATAATTCAAACATTTCATTTCTTTCACCTCTACCTTTAAATTTTCATTGGCATCCAAAATGCAATCCCAATGTGTCCTAACAACTTGAATAACCTAAACCATCTTGTTTAGGAAAGTGACAATGGAGAAGCCTATGAAAGATAAGGAATTTAAGTGGGTGTGAGAAATAGTTTCTTGATATGGAGCTTGGCCATTATCGAAAGCTTTTTGCAACAAAGGTTGATGGTCAACAAATAAGCAAACTCATGCATCACTAAAACCTCCCTGCAATCCTAGCCCAAGAACACCTTTAAGTATCAACCTTGGCCATCACCAAGACATCCCTTACAACATGGCCTAGAAATGATCTCAACCATTGTCGAGACATCCCCGGCAAGTTGGCTTGGGAATGACTTTGACCATCATTAAAACCTCCGAAATAGCCTAGCTTATGAGCGAGCTTGGCCAATACCGATACCTCCCCAACAACCCTATCCCGAAAGCAATTTCAACCATTGCCTAGACCTCCTTATCACTCTAGCTCAGGAACAACTTCAATAATTGCTGAAACCTCCCCACAAGCCTTGCTTGGGAGTGACCTTGGCCATCACCAAAACCTCCCCTACAGTTCGGATTGAGAGCAATCTTGGCCATTGTCAAAACTTCCTTGACACTTTTACCCAAGAGCAACTTCGACAATTGCCGAGACTACCCCACAAGTGCCGCCTAGGAGTGACCTTGGTCATTGTTGAAACCTCCCTTGCAACTTGGCTTGGGAACGATTTCAACCACTACCAAGACCTCCCCCAACACCCTTACCTAGGAATGACCTCAACAATTGCTAAAACCTCCCCATAAGCCTCACCCGGTAATGACACTAGCCATTACCAAGACCTCTCTTGTAGTTGAGTTCAAGAGTGATTTTGGCCATCGCCGAAACCTCCTCGACAAGCTAGTTTAGGAATGACTTCATCCATTGCTTAAGCCTTTTTGCGAGCCCCACTTGGGAGTGACCTCGGCCATCGCTGAAACCTCCTAGGTATCCTCTTCATGCACTCTCTTGGTGACATAAAAAAAACAATTAGGAGCTCCCTTGAGCTCATGAATGCCATCGCTCTTTTGAGCTTTGGCCCAATCTTGTTGGAGCTCTTCAAATCAATCTCTTGCAACATCCAAATTAAAAAAAACAAAGCATGAAATTGTAGGAAGGAAGAAGAGTTTACCTCTTGGCTTGTTGTAGTCTGTGTTGGAGAAACCTCAACTTGAAAAGGAAGAAAAATCACATATCATACACTTTGAAACCCTAAAAATTACTTTTTGCAAAAAATCAAACCTAAATACTTGAAAAGTTAACATTTTTCTTATCTCTTTCTTTGTTTTTTCTTGGTGCTACAACATGAGATTCCTCTTCCTTACTTATTCCATCTCTTTTCCTCTATTGCATTGTTTCAAATTTGTCCACAAAAAAAATTGTTGCCACCTCATTGTTTTGGGCTTCAACATTGTTTCTTTTTGTTATTGCATTTGAAGAATGATATGATGTGTTCAGTATTAAAAACCCTTATTCCAATGTGAATTTATATTACCTCCTTTTTGCTCAAAAAATACTTGTACAAATGTAAATAAAAGGAGTAACAATTTATTATTAACCTATTGTTACATTAATATACAAACAATTAACTGTTTAACTATTTTGTGATTCCAAGGAAATGTACAATAACAATGGTGATGATTTGAATGTTGTTTCGTAAAAGTTGGTCAATCAATAATGCACCAATTGTAGTTTTGATTCATCCTTTTACATAGTCCCTCCATAATGCCTAATTGATGAAAGTTTGGAAAATCCTAAAATTGTAGCTGAAGTTTAGAAAATCCTAGTGCACTTAACATGTAATTATGTTAACACATCATATTGAGTAATTTTGCAAATTCTGGCATGATATATGTGGAATGATTTGTTATTGTATGTGTAGGTGTTGATGTTGGACAAAATCTTTAAATAGAATATCAAGTTGAACAATTTAATTATCATTGAAATTTTTTATTGCCAATGTCAAAAATAGTACATTCAAGATCTCCAATGTATTTTTTTCAAATTTTATTTCACAGCCAAAAACACATAATGATGTTTACACAATTGCAATGGTCAAAAATTTCACTTCACATAAATTTTAAGCCATTTAAATATTTAAGTAAAATTTTTTTTTTCACCCTGATTTCATGAATTTGCAATATGTCTGCAATTTTCTCCACCCAAGCAAATGTAATTTATTAAAATCCATAAATGATAGTGTCAATATGATTTCGTTCGAACATTTGAATGTTTTATTTACATTAATAAATTGAGCATGATACTTTCTTCACATTCACAACATTTATCTCTTTCATTTAGATATGTGCCTTAAACCATTCATCTTTAATAAAAATATAATTTGCTCAATATTGGTTGCCAAACTTTCCCAAATCAAATAGTATCCCTATTTTTATCCATGCCCAATGATCCCAATGAAGTGGTATGACGGTTTAGTTAGTTAATCCGATGATCATAACAAATATAAATTTTATTGGATGAATTATTTAACTCACTCCTTTGAAATATTTTCCTGAAGATAGTGGTCATCAATGATAAACATATCTATCTTTTACATACTAACCTCCAACTTTTGAAAGTTTTTCCAACTAATATTTCAAAACAATTGTCCCCTTCTCACCACACCTTTAGAAATGACAAAAGCAAGTTTGTTTAACATGTTAGGATAAACTTGCTTTGGAGTTTTCTTGCATTTTGTTTGTCATTATGGATGTTTTTGTCACTATTGGTACATGTCATGATCATCCCCACCATGTTTGTAAAAAATCTTGAGGGGAAATGAATCATTTATTCTTTTTATTATTCCACATTCACCTAGATATGTGGGGTGTTGATAATGATGTGTGGTGATGTGTGATATATCAAAATTTCCAATTATTGAATAACTAAATGTAAAATTCACATGTGGGCTTGAATCATAATGTGTTTACCACATGTTTTATTTTTATGTTGTGATGCATTTGCCATATATACACATGTTGCACATACAAATTGTACTTTCAAATGTGCATATGCCACATATTGTTTAATATCTTATAACTTCATATAGGTCACATGCATATTTTAGTAGATAATTCTATTGGTGTTCAACTAATAATCGCACATACATAATCTTTAGGGTTTTTGCACATCTAGATGGTAGATTTGTATGGAACATTCACATGCTTGGTACAATCACCTATGTGGTATGTACATTTACACCACATTCAAATTAAGAATATTCAAATATTTTAATGTCAAATACACAAAATTCGATATGCTAGAAGATTGCCACATTACATTTGGTGGAATCCCATTGGGTTGTTATTTGTTTATGATATATGATTTTTATATTAATTATGTTTTCCCATGAAAGTGTAGTTATTTTTGGATAGAATTATTTATGTCAATTTACAACATCTAGTTTTGAAAGAAATATCTTAATCTTGTCATGATCCCATTAATGGCGTGTTCATTACTTTTTGTTTGCGATATGTTCTTTTCCAATCAAATCTTGTCCTGTCATAATCATGCCAATAGTAGTTCACTCAATTTGATTGGTCTATGCTAAAGTTATGACTCCAAAAATCATTATTGCCTTTTGTATTAACTACCCTTCCTTTACACTTCTTTTTGTGATCTTCCACCCATTTCTCAAATTTATTTTTTTGAGATTTTAAATGAAGCTAAACTAATTCATCATTACGTAAATGGCAATTCTTGTAGGATTAACCCCACTTTGAATGTCCTACCGCTAGAATCAATTCTTGTGATGACAGTGTATTATTTTTATGTTTCAGTTGTCTTTTCAAATGTAATATGTGAAATTGTGGTTGTTAATGATCAAGGAATCAATTGAGTGACAAATCTTTCCAATTGTTTCCCACTTTTAAATTCCTTTGAACAATTCATTTCATTTTTCATTTGTTTCCTAGTCTTAGGAACCATTATGGGATTTAAGGAATGGAATCTAAACAAGGCCTTGTATTATGGTAGTTTCAGTTTTATCACCTTGTTTCTTTCAATATTTTCCCATGGATTCCATAATCTTTGGCTTCAATAATATTTCAATGATTTTTTTAATGTGTGTCAAATTGGTGTTGTTCTCGATTTGATTCCATATTCATCCCTTTCATTCTTTAACATATTATGGGGTCTATCTTGATTTGCATTCCATTTTTGTTCTCCCTACTCCTTGTCTTTTGAAGTGTTCAAAATTGTACTTTGTGTTTGATTGCATTTCACTCTATGTTGCCTTCTTTATTTTTCATTACTATTTGTGTGTCCCTGATAACATGGCAACATTTCATGTTATTGGATGTTTAGAGCTAACCAATATGGTCAACAATTCAAGGATGATTTCGGTCTTTAAACAATGTCTGTGTGCTATGTTTTTGTTTCAGCTAGGATCCTTGCATATATCCAAGGATGTTTCGTATGATTCTAATAACTTGGTCTTGAATTTGGTGTACTAGATTCCTATGACCTCCTCTCAAGGGAGACAATAGGTGGTTGGTTATGGGTGTTATCGCATTGTTGGCAATAGTCTTACTCATAATTCTCAAGAAATAATCTTGACTCCAGGAATCATAAGGGCTATGGTCAAGATTGTGAAACAAGAACATGAAGTTAACGACATTTGATATTTGTCTTCAATTAAACCTTCTTCATCTGATTTCATTGAACTATTTGTTTATTCCTCAAGTGACAACTTGACACCCCATTTTTCATCCATGATATCACTGAATTTCATTGATCAATATGGTTCCTTACAGCCACAATTTCCATCGTCATGACCATTTTCCACCCTGTCATCATAGCCTTTGTTCTTTTATGATAGTATTAAATTAATGGTTTATTGCTTATGCTTAATTGCACTTCGAGGACGGAGCTCCAACAAACTGTGGAATTTGGATTATGACAAGACACTTGTTCAAAAGTCCAATTATTGTCAATTATTTTTTATGGGGACATCTTGGTTGAATTGTTGCCTTTGTTTCCCAATGATCACGCGTCTTCCAAAAATGCAAGGCATGGACAAAAAGGATGATGGCCATGCTTGGTGTAAGGTGATCACCAATAATATTAAAAATAGTTTTGGGTTAAGTTTCAAGAAAACTCATTGCTTGGGTTGCATGTGTTGTGTGAAGGATGATTGTGAAAACATTGTGCGCTTTGTCTTTCATAGTGAAACCTTTTGGTGTGATGAGAGTGTTCATAGTCTAACCATAAATTAGATGCAACTAACTCCATTCGCTTCCTCATTTGGATGCAAATTTTTTCATGCTCTTCCCCTCTGCATCACTGGGTTGTAGTGGGAGAATCTATTATGTTGTGCATAAACTCTAATATCTATCAAGAGTGGTGATTCATTTTGGTGTACAATGGCAAGTGTAGGGAGTCTTTAAAGGAGACTAGAAGGTTGATTGTAAAGGAGGTCGATCACACGCCTAATGCAAAGATGTCTGTAATTTCCTTTAGTGTTAGCAAGACCTTTTTGGTTAAGCCTATGTTCAATGAATGTAGCGATGGTGAAGTGGAGCTTCTCAAAGGTGAGTAGTTGGAACAAATCCAAGACAAAATCTATGAATTGAATTCTCCCAACGTTTGTAACCTCATTGGTTCTTTCAAGCATTGTCCAGGTGGTGGTTACATTGATAACATCCTTGAATTGAATCCAAGAATCGATATGATTACATCCAAAAGTGTTGCTCCCTTGGACAATGGTGTTCATTTTCAAGATGTCCATAAATGGTGCGGGGAATGGAGTGAATCTTGTCACATGAATGCAACTTGTAAGGGATTTGCAAAATGCTTGGATCATGTTTGATCATGTGAAGTGTGTGTTGTTAGTTGTATGAAATCATACCTTTTTTCTTTTTGGTGGTACTACAAGAACTATAAGTTTGGAAAATAGAATGGCAAATCACACAATGCATGGTTTGAAACATAACTATATATGACTTACTACCATCATTCACCAAAAAAAAAGGCCAAGGGAGAGACCAACTTGTAGTGAAGGACCCATGCCTTTTGATTCAAGGTGAGTCAAGTCTTTAATACCTCCATGCAATTTTGCTTTTTCATCCAAGTCGTTTGGGGTTCTAATGTTTTAAGAAGGAAATGGTCCACTGGGCATTGAAATTGTATCAATTAATGGCCCTGAATCCTTGGTTAAGTTTTTCAATTCCATGTGAACATCATTGGAATCAAAAGTTTCATGCATATGCTCATTTATATTAAATATTTAAGTTTGATTTACCATTTGCACTTTGACTTTACAATAGAAAAAATTAAAAAATTCCAAAATCTAGTTATGAAATTTGACATTGATGGACTTTAGAAATTTGACACTAACACATTTGTGTATTTATCGTTGGCAAACTTCTGAAATCTTTCAATGATGAAATTTTGACATTGATGAACTTAAAAAATCTTTAGTAATGAACTTCAAAACCCTCAAACATTGATGAACTTTAGAAATTTGACATTGGTGAACTATTGAAATCTTTCACTAATGAACTTCACAACTTTAGAACCTTCAAATACTAATGAATGTAAAAAATCCAACATTCATGAATTTTTTAAATTGACATAGACGAATTTTTGAAATATGTCATTAATGAGTTTCAAAAATCTAACATTGACAAACTTATGAAATTTGACATTAATGAACTTCAAAACTTTAGAAGTCTCAAACACTAATAAACTTATGAAATATGTGAAATATGTCATTGATGAACTTCAAAACCATCAAACATTGATGAAATTTTGAAATGTGTCATTGATGAACTTCAAAAACTTGACACATGAACTTTTGAAATTTATCCTTTAATGAACTTCAAAACCCCAAACTTCATGCAAATAGATTCCCTTTCGGCAAAACACAATGTGAGAAAAAATTGCAAAAGCATTTTGGATCCCAGACAACAAATTAAAAAAAATAACATTTATGTCCAATTTTTATAAGAAACAAGAAACAAAAGATATTAAACATACATATATACTAGTGCAGAAAAATGAGTTTGATTGCTGAAAGTTGAAAGGAGAAGCTACCATTGTGCACCCTCGATAGCACCTCGACCTCCATCCTTCCAAGAATTTGATCAATGTTCACAATAACATTAAAGGCAAATCACAATCAACAAATACATGTGACTATTAAAACCTACTGAAAGAATCCATCCTCATAGAAAATAGAAAATCCATTGACAAAAGCTTTAGGGCAAAAAACGAACAGTGAAACTCTAAATGGATGAAGGTGCTTGGATGAAAAATGTTTTTTAAAATGTATAAAAAAATAGACCTAGGTAGGTGTGAGAGCTCCTCGTAAGGCCATAGACAGGGTATTGATTTTTGTTAAAGTGATACCCCACCAACAGGGTATTCAAGGGTATCTAAAATCTTACTGCCAGACGGGTAGGTTCTTGGTTGGGTATTGCTTGTAATTGGTATCGGCAGGTAGGTTACATGATACCCGGTTCGTTTTTAAGAATATCCGGCAAAGACTGGGTTTTACGCCAACGTGTAGGCTCTTCCCTACGGGCAGAGCCAACAAACAGGGACTAAATGGGTCTCACGTATTGGCTAGATCTGAGTCTATAGATAAATGTGAGTGTTTCCCACTCCGGCCCCCACCGCGCCTTCCCCTTTCCTCTAAAGAACTTCATAATTTCACAACTAGCTAATGAGTTAGAGCCTTCAACACAGAACAACTTCTGTTTGCAAATGTGTACTTGTGCTGTTGCAACAGCTTGGCCAGTGTTGTGCTGTTGAAGATCAAGGATTTTAGGGTTTGGGGTGTGGAGTCTCTGGTAGAGGAAAAATGGCAGCAGCTCTGTCGACGATCTCCATCTCGGCATGTCCAACTTTGCAGTCGAGTTGTTGTTATCATCATCTTGAGAATTCGAACGAAATTGTGAGCAGCAAGTCTGTACTGCCGAGTGGCGTTGTTGTTGCCGCTCTTGTTTCTCTTCCTTTCTTCTTGAAGAAGAGAAATCCTTCTCACAGCGTGGAAAAGCGTGGAAGGTATAATTGCCAATTCGCTAAGAGGAAGTCGAGCCAGGTTGCAGTGAGTGAGGGAGAAGAACTGGATGAGGATCTCCGAGCAGGCCTCAACGAGGTTATCATCTTTTCTCCTTTTTCTTTTGGCAGGACAGAAATTTGAGGTTCTTTCTCTTTTCTGCTTTTGAACTTCGAATTTTGTCCAAGTTCTCATCTTTCTTTCTTCCTCGTGAATTCTCCTTCAGATCTTCCCATGCATTTTGACTTTGAGTAGATCGCTCTGGTCTACTTCTTTCTCATCCACTCCAGGGACCGCTTACTCTTTGGATTAGGGTTTGGAACTCTGCACAAAATAATGTGAAGTGAGAATGGTGATAAACCTACCTACTGTGCAGACTTCAAATGAGGCACTGAAGGTCATGCTGTCAGAAGATGACAAGCTGGTTGCAGCCTTCAAGGAGAAGGTGGACTATTTAGGGGAGTTTTTGGTACAAGATGGCCAACATGAAGCTGCTCAGTTCATGTTAGTCTTGAGAGGAATGCTTGACCATGAGGTTAGAGACAACAGCAATTACATTTCTTTTCTTCTCTTTTCTTTTCTCTAAAACCTTCTCACTCTATTTTTCAGTTCTCCCAATGCATTACAATTTACAGTAGAAAGATTTTTTATGGTGTATTTATGCCTGATTCTGTATACTGCTTGGATTGTGGTTTTCAATCCCCTGTGCAGCTGTATCCCCAAAAAGATGATTTAAGAGGACTATATAAGAAGGCATTTGATAAAATATGGGGTGTCCTTGAAGATTCAGGATGGCTTCTCACTCAACCAGGTGCTGAAGCTGGTGAAGTTCAGATGGTATGTGTCGCCTTCCCTTCTTATGACCATTATGCATCTTCTGATGTCCGTGGCAAAAGTATTTTCAAGTTCTTATCACTCATCAGCTGTAAACTTTGCATATTCTTGACATTCTTATGCATCTTCCAATGTCTTACAAAAGTCTTTATAAGTTCTTATACTCATCAGCTGTAGACTTCGCACATACATTCATTATGCAAAGTTTACACCATAGTGAAGACAAATGTGATACTGAACTAAACTTTTTGTGCATGACAGGTGGATGATGAACTCATCCCTCCAGTGCTTCAAATAAAATACTAGGTTACATTCTGGACCTCCAAGTACTGTTTGGGGGACATGGAAATTGTTAATGTGACTGTTGTATTGGATTGGAGGAGTCAAGAGAGATGGGCTGTTCTTTCGTCACTATACAAAGGATGCATTCCTGTTTACTCATTGCCAACAATGGAGAACACAAAAGTTTGTGCCATGAAAAAGGGGGGAGAACAAGCATGGCACATTAGTTATCATGTCTTGAATATTTCAAGAAAGAAAACTCAGGGACCAAGTCACTTAGCATTTCTACTTGAGTAATGTCAAGGCAGCTGACTATAGAGGCCATCTGTTTGTTGGACATGCCAGGCTCTTTGTGCATACATCAATGGTATTGCATCATCTTTAGACACATCACAGCAATTCTCTGTCCTAAAGGACCTGATTCCAGTGGACAGTAAATTCAAACATCCTTCACCTAACCTTTGAGTGATCTTTCAAAGACAGAAATCTGCTTGAGTTGCTGACTAAAATCAACTGGGCAGAAGAAACTTCTGCAATCTTGTTTAGTGTCAGACTGTCATCAAGCATTCTTCCTTGATTCTTTAGTTTCTAAGCAACTCCAGCATGGAATCCTGGGATTGAAGTTGTATCTCAAAAACAGTTCAGATCTTAGTGCAATTGTCAAAAGACAAAAGCTAGTTGGAACTACATATGCATCAACAAGATAGTGAAGAGAAAAAGATATGTATTCTTACAAGGACCCTCTTCTTTGCTGTAGCTCTGCAGCATCAAAAATATCCCAGAAGTTTGCAACCTGCCAACATCCTGCAATAACTCTTTTCATTACCAAATGGACAAAACTCCTCAGACCTATAGAGGTACAGAAATCAGTGTGACAGCTAACTGATCCAACTTATGCAGAATTAAAAAAGTCTCCTGGAACATGCATGTCGCAGACAAACAATAACATTACAGGCCATGAGGAGCAACTGCTTATTCACTACTTCTGACCATGTGCCAGAAGACAATGCTTGCACATACGGAAATATCACAGAAGTAAAAGATGCACATGAAGCAAGTGATGGAGTGTTATAAGTAAATGGTATAGCACTCACATCTTATATCAATGATTGATGATAGTGAAACATTTTCGCAAAGGCAACAACTGTTTTGAAACTGATAACTACAAGAAACACCACAAAAGTGTAGCGACAAGAAGCACGATTGTGTTTCTCTCGCGGGCTTCACTACAGAGATGGGGAGAGATCAGAGCTAGAAACTGGTGGAGAGTTTCTCATCACAGGCTTGGCTTCTGGCTGTGGATGCTGCTACTGCCACTGCCCATAAGTAGCCATTGAGTTGCATATCACAGAGGTTGATGATACGTCATGATTGCTTTGACAGTTGCAAAGCTCACCTACTGAGCTCTGCTGCCTCCCACCCACCATCTTCACTCCCAACCAATCCCTTCCTGTTTTCTAGGTCTTCCAAAATTGCAAAAATTGAGTTGCAAATGGAGTAAGTGACAAGTGCAATAGGCAAAATGGTATAGCACTCAGCATCCTTTATGAATGGCTTTTATGATGGTGAAGCAAACTAGGCGAAGTTTGAGACAGTCTGGAATAGTCCGCCACAAGAACAGTCAGCATTTGTGTGGTGAATAGCATGTTCATGTCTCTCTGGTGAGCTTCACTACAAGCAGGGAGGAAGATTTAGATCCAAGAATGGGATAGTTCTTGTTGTAGGCTTGACATCCTGCTGCTGCTGTGGATCCACACATGTGGCCTCAGAGTTGAGAATCACAGAGGAAGATGAGTCACAATCACTGTGACAAGCTCGAGTCTCAGCTCCTGGGCTTTGCTGCATCATCCCAGTCATGTCAACAACCCCCAACCAATCTCTTCCTACTCCTAAATCTCCTCTTCTCTGTGTAGGTATTCCATCCATTTTCAAGCCTTTCTGCCGCTTGTCCCCACCACAGAAGGGCATGGGGTCCATGTCTTCAAAAACAACCATCTGAAGAGGAGAAATGGCTCCTCGCTTACCAGACACAGCAGCAGCACATTTGATGATGCCTTCAGCAGCAGCAGCAGGGCTCATACAGGAGCGTCCAACACTGATAGTCTTGAAAGTTGCTGCCGCTGGTCTGCTGCTGGGCTCCTCCTCCGCATAAACCGTATCCATGAGGGAAACATTAAGATCCAGCCGGCTCCGCCAGGAGGAATCGCATATAAGACCAGATCTATGCAGATTCCTTGTGTGACCATCTGATGGAGCAGCAGCACGATGGAGGTTCTTGGGAGAACTCCAGGACTCTACAGTGGAGCTTTGACTGGTGCTCTGATCATCGCAAGGGAAAGCAAAGTTGGTCTTGGCCTTGGTACCTCTTAAAGCTCTGGCTGCAGCATCGTAAGCCCTGGCAGCTTCCTCGGCTGTGTCAAACGTACCTAGCCACACTCTGGTCTTCTTCCATGGATCACGGATCTCAGCAGCGAATCTGCCCCACGGCCTCTTCCTCACACCTCTGAAGTGTGCACCCTGTTCGGCTTGGTGAGGCTTCATATTCCCCCCCGCTCTCTCAACCCTTTGAGCCATGACAACTCCCCTCCCCCCAAAAAAGAAAACAAATAAAATCCTTCAGTCGTCCTCTTCTTCTTCTTCTGCACAGCAACAACCTTTTTTTCTAATTGTCGCTACTGCTATTTGATGACACAGAAAACACACCGATCGACAAACAGAAAAAAACCATCTCACCACTCCTTCAACACACACACATACATACATGACCTTCAGAATCCCAAACCATCACCAGCCATGACCTTCAGGATCCCTAATAATAGGGTCCGATATCTTCTTCGTCTTCTTCTCCTCCTTCTTCTCTTCTTCTCCCCTCCCCCCCTTCTTCCCCACCCCCTAACCTTAGCCTCCCTACTTCCCACATATCCATCACCAGACAATCTACTTCAACTCTTCTGATCACCCTCAACCTCTCCAAAAGACGAACAAGGATTTCTCTCTCTCTCTAAAGTCCACGAGAAATCACGAGAAAGCAAAATCACAGCGTTCTCAGACAAAAGAAAAAGGAGAAAAAGGCCGATGATGAGACACCCCGCGTCCACCAGAGAACAGGTAGAAAAAGGAAAGCTACTCTCCACCGCCTATTCTGTCTCTCTCTCTCTTTTGTTTCTACTGTCTCTTCTTCTGTCTCCGCTCAGCTGTTGCCATGGCCGCCTGTCTCCCTCCGTCTATCGCTCTCCGTCCCTCGCTTTCCCACCACCACCGCAACAACACCGCCAGCGGCAAAGAGGCGCAGGCTGGCCCACCACGACCGGGGTGATCGGGGGTGCCAGAGAAAAGGGGGGCACGCCCGCGCGCCGCTACCCGGCCGCGATTCTGCCGCCAGAATCGGCCACAATCCAATTCTGCTGTACAATAATACCTAATAATAATTTCTTTTTTGGAAAATAAATTCTAAACGAGGAAAAAAAGGTAAGGTAAAGGGACTTTACACGCAAGGTAACTCCCAAGGAGCGGAGCAGGAGTTCTCAAAATAACTGACCCTAAGGCGAGAGAACCAAGGGTTGGTGTTCTGGGGATTCCCTGTTCCATTAGAGTTACCCAGGTACCCGTTCCTATACTTAATATTAGGCAAACATACCCATTATAGTCTCACAGGCCGGAGGTGAATGGGGTTGCAAGAATGTGGGTATCAAATGATTTGTAAACACTAAGACTTGCTTGGATGTTTTTAGTGTATTTAGCCTAGAATTGCAAAGTATAAAAGCTTGCAGAAAACAAGATGCTTGGACTCCACACTGCACACTTCTACCATTTCTTAAATTCAGTTTTGAGGGTTATTTCTAATTTTTGTTAGTCCAGATTTACCCTTATCGATACCACCTGCCTAAATGTTACCCCCAATTGGCCCACTTTGTCCCCTCCTCTCCCCCGAACTCCCCCAAACCCAAAAAGGGCAAGCGTTTGCTTCACGCTTCAAAGTCAACGTCATGAGAACGAAAATTATTGGATGGATGAGAGTTGTCTCTAAGTGGATGCATGAAACTTGTACTTTGTAACTGGATGGATGAAAGTTTTCTCCACGTGGATGGATGAAATTTGTTTCTAGTTGAATGAATTGAATGTTGTTTCTAGTTGGATGGATGAATGGTGTCTCTTATTGGATGGAGGTACTATTCAGCTAGTAAACAATAAGAAGACACACAAATTGGAAGCAATTCACATTCTTAAGTTTTCATAGGAAACCCTAAATCCAAAAGCTGAAGAAAAGGGCGAGGGCGTTGTTTGGATCAAATCAACTCCTATCACAAGCTGCCAAATAGCAGTGGTTCACATGGCCCACCTATGGGCATGGCTTTATCTGGTCCCTAAACCCACCCCACTTTTTTCCCATTTAATAGTGTCATGCCCATTTTTGTTGTTGTGTTCATTATTGCATTCTACTGATGTCTTTGATTTATTTTGCTTTGACTGAAAGTACTTGTTTTTAAGGTTTCCTTGTTGGTGTGTAGAGCCACATCGTGCCTCTATTTTTAACTCTTGGTATGGTCGCACTTAACGTGTGGGGGAGCCTGGCAGGGGCGTAATGGGTACCTTCCGTAATGGAAGAATTGATCCTTTCATTGGTGATAGTTGAAAACGGTAGTACCTTGGTAGCTTTGGAACAGCTAATATTATTTTTAGAAATGGTGATTTTTTCAAATATATTTCTGAAACATCAAAATTTTGAGAAGGAAAGTGAAGATTTTCTTTTGTGTCCTATGAATATTCAATTTTTGAAATGAAAAAATTTCAAAATTGAAGTCACCCTTGTACTACAGTATGTGGGAACTAAAGAATTCCAAATTTCAAGACATTTCACTCAAGCTTTGATGAGCTGTTGCACTTCCCTATTTGGATAAATTAGATCAAAATCCTTCACTATATGTGCCTTGTTGACATTGCCACCTTTTCAACAAATTGAAATAACCCAAAACATGACAAGTCAAATAAGGAAAGTTAGTTGTGTAGTAGCAATGTGGAAAAATACTACAGTGATATTTGCTTGTAGTTTTTGATGTCAATGATTTTGTTTGAACACGTTTTGGATTCAACATTGCCCAAGGAATTTATTTTGTTGCAAGAGGGATTTGTCATAGGGTTAATGACTTAGGGTCAGGCTTTCATTTCAATGTGTGCATTTTGGGATTCAAGGTTAAGTAACTTCATCATGTGCTATGTCTAGGAAAATCCCATTAAAGTTGTTCATGCAGTGCAACAAAAACACACACATTTCTAGGGTTGCCCACAAGTATAGGTCCCTACATGTAGAAAGTTTTCCCTCTTGCTCTCTCTCTCCAAATTGATATGTAGCAAAACAAAAACAATAGCAATACTTGTTTCACACATGTTGTTGGCGTCCTTTAGAAGGAAAAGCGGCCTGGCAAAAGTCGTCATTCCTGCATATTTTAAAAACCTCATCATACCAAATATTAGTGCCATCATAACATACTAAATGCGTTATATATATATTTCAAATTTCCTAGTGGAGAATCAAAATCAGGACTAATTTTGCCAAATGTTTTACATCACAAAATTGAGAGAAAAAGCCCCACTGGAGATACCTACTCAGTCACATATATTAGTTGGTGAGAAAGCCATCACCAAGTTCCCATTCTTTACAACTCTACATGGAAATAAACACCTCATTAGGCCTACATATATCATAACCATAAAAAATACATGTTATCAAAAAATGCATACTTAGCTCACATCCTCGCACAATAATCTTTGACAAAAGAGGTAGTAGCTGTATACGGTAAAAGGTGAAGAAGAGTTTCACTATACTTAAAGGCTTTACTTCATCCAAAGTATTATATGCAGAGTATTATATTGCTGCCTATGGAGATGCTCTTGGTTAGCAAACTAAGTGTCTCCCCACTTCTGTAGCACTTATTTCATCACTATGAGCTACGGATCGTATAGAGGGTCCAGAACTCATCAGGAGCTGAGTATGAAAGAAAGTATGCCATTGAATTACGCACTTTTCAAATTTATAAGTATCTTTGTGATGGTTGAGTCTCTCTTCAAGTTTGTAGTCAAAGGAGGCTTGGCCGGTGCCGTGCCCGGCCAACCCTGATAAAGTGGGTCGGGTGCAAGATCTAAAGATTAAGTACACACGAAAGTGGCCTGTGGCCCCTCTCGTCTTTGTTGTTGTTTACTTCTTGAGAACTTCTGTATGTCTTTTGTGTGGAATGAGAACTGGATGTCAACCCAGAAGTGGGAGGATCATCTCATCGTCATCTTTTTCTGGGGTTGCTGGGATGGCTGCTGCCGCTACAGTTGCTGTAAGTAAGGGAGTTCTGTTCAGCCAGAGTGAACCAACAGCGACCAGCAGACCATCCATTGGAAGCCTGTTATGACTCAGCTATGGATGGATGAACTGTAACTGAGTTGACGCTGGGCTTCATCATGGTAACCTATCCTGCTAAGCATACATCCTGCAGGTAGGATAGTTTTTGTTTCAATTTTGGGTCCAGGTTTGGTTTTGATTCTAGAACTGGGCCTGGTTTTCAACCCAGTTCCAAAAATCAGACTCAATTCCAATTTGGGTTGTACTAACTGAAACCAGAACTAGTGGTTCTAACTGGCCAAACCAGGTAACTGCCCAACGCTGGTCAATACATAAGTAAGTGCTAGTGGGTTGTTAGTTGGTAGTAAGTGAAAGCATAAACTAAGCTGCACACCAATTGTTAGGTGGAGAAGTGGAACTCAATGAAAAACTGTTTCCTGTCCACCTGCCAGCCATCCTTCATGGTCCACCGGTGGCTAGCTGTTTGGTTCACTCTGGCCACTTTGTCAAGCTGTAGGTACCTAGGTGTCATTCAGTTGGCTTTTTACAGGAAAGCTTAAGAAATCTCTTCAACAAGAAGTCAATTTTGTTAGAGGAGGTCAAAGATGACATGCCTTTGAATTTGGATTGTAGTTGCATTTTCATTACTGGGCAAATGTTTTTCGAGAACAACTCGGACAAAAAAACATGTATTTTCAAAGTGTAAAACCTGTTTTTCCAGCAATAATTTGCCACTTTGATGAAAACTAAAAAAATTGAAAAGGTACTAGCTCATTTGCTGCCCACAGTCTCTTTGGAAAATCATGTACAAAATTATGTGGGTAATGTTCATTTTGACCCAAAACAATATTTTCTGATTACCAAGGTGACCCCATATACAAGATGAGTATTCAGATGCCTACTTAAATCATGTAGTTGGGTGTTCATTTTGCCTAGAAATTCTACAGGCAAGATGAAGGTGTCCTGTGCTGAGGCTACCAAACATAATAACATGGGCAAGTGCCAAGACCTATTATTATTTACAAGACAATTCTGCAAAATTCACATGACCATGATGTAAATCCACATGACCATTCTGCAAATCCACAGAGGAAAACCAGTATGTAATGGAGCACGGCCAAGTATGGATAGATAGACCATTATGCCTGTTTCACTGCTGTCCGGAAATTCAGGCATGACCTCCTGCACATGCCCAAATCCCTCACTTTTGACCTACTGGGTGGCCTATCTCTCCACAATTCATAATGCCATACCTTCGACTATATATTCCATGCTTCTTTGCTGAATATTTATTTATTTTAAAAAACAAGGTTCAGCAGTTTCAAATTTAATTTTATAAAATTTCAGCAATTTAGGAATAGGTATGCAAAGTACACCTTATATTGTGTATTGTAATGAGTGGTGCCTAATGGTGATAGATTTTCAACAATTTTGACAAATATCAATAAAACAATTTCTTTTTATTGGCTTAACCTTTTGCGAATTATTTTGTGCCAAACATCAGTCATGGGTACTGCACATAGTCTCTCCCACCAAGATGGTTGCGTACCTATGTGAAATATGAAAGATATGAGATGTGAGTGGACTATATAGGGGATGAGTTATTATGGTTCCTTTGGTGCACATATTTGTATTTTTGTCATCGTGTGCACAGCAAAATGTAAGTAAAAAGCTAAATTCAAATCTACTTGGAAATATGTTGAGTTCTAAATTCTAATGCCATTCAGTTTGATATTATTATTATTATTATTATTATTATACTCTTTAACCTAAAGAAGCCCTACATCAGAGAGCACATACAAAGAGGTGAGGGTAGTGAAATTAAAACCAGTTTATTTTTCCTTTATTTTTTCTGGAGAATTTTCACCAAATGATAAATTTTCCAAATGGAAAAATTATGTGTATTTTGGGATTTCTAGCTGCCAAAATTTGAATTGTATTAAAAAATTGTCAAATTCTACATAAAGTTCCAGTAGGTAACCAGAAACATAGAAGGATGCTTAAATTTTTTTACTTTCAATTGTTTATAGCTAAATCATCTTATGGATGATTGTCACTTCAGCAACATCACAAAATTGGAAAGAAAAACACACACACACAGTGCACAGATGTTTTGTTCTGAGGATACCCATGTCTTACTTGTCTAGCGACCAACCAGACAAACAGACCGTGCTTTCTTTATTTGCCTGAAGGAGGGATTGCCTCACGACCCCAGCAGATGACGGTTTCCTTGTTTGTGTACGTCTGACCTTCCCGGGACAAATCCAGGTTATGATTCCAAAGAGGGGGGAAGGGGGAGACTGGGCCCCAAAGTTGGGAAGGTAGTGAATTTATCTGGAAACTCACCCTGTCTTTGGGCCCCAGTTTGACCCTCTAACCCCTGTTTGATCCCCATTTTGAGTGCAGCTTAAAATGACAAAAATTGGCTACAGTCCCCTGAAACTGGATATGAGTTCAGAATATTTGCGGCCACAATGAACCAGCACGCACCAGAGCACCATGAAGGATGAATGGTAAGTGGTCAGGAAACAATTTTCTGTTGGGTTTCAGTTCCCTAGTTAACCATGATGGTTAGCTGAGTTGCTCTTTTTCTACCTACTTACTAACAACCCACGAGCAGGTTGTTAGTAGTTAGGTAGTAAAAACAGCCTTTACCTATGTATAAACCATCTTCTTGCTTAGTAGTACCTTATTTCCTATCTATCTACCTATATATGAGACCTATTTCTTACACAATTAGTTACCAAAGTGAAACCAAATATTAACTCAGTTGAAGTTCATCCACAGCTGAGTAATAAGGGGCATGCAGTAGATGGTGTGCTGGTGGGTGCTGGATGACACCAAGATTTGCAGGATCTTATTCTGGTTGAAACCTGCATGTGTGATGTGAGCTATTGATGAAATTACATCAAAGATGTGAATATGGAATTGACTTGGCCTTAAGATTTTTGCCTCATAAAAATTCATTTAGATTTAGAATCCGGTTAAGATTTTACATATAGACCAAGAATAGATTGAAATGGATGTTTGGGATGAATGTGGCTTAATCAAATTTAATAAATGACATGAAAATTTAATCAAATGTAAATTAAATAAAAATTAATTCTAAATTAGACCAAATTCAATCAAAATATCATATCAATTATATATATATATATTATATTACAAAGTATATATTAAATATCTAGACCAAGATCACACCAAGATTACCATAGTTTAGACAAATTGAATAGATGACTTGAAAAATTCAATCATTTGTTCAATCACACCCCTTTGCCCTTGTCCCTATCCTCCCCCAAAAGTGTTGGTTTCCATACCCTCTTAAAATTATCAATTTCATCATAGAATGAGTCTTGATTTGATGAAAAATATGATCAGCAATAAAGACTCAAATAAGGCAGATCCAAAACTGGGGATCAAACTTCCCTGAGAACCAATTTTGGTAGGAAAACTAGTTTGGTCCCCTATTTTTCTTCTGTGTACTGTTTTCATCTTGACTTCTCATCTCATGCTCAGTTTCACCAAAACTAGGACCCAGTCGCCCCAATTTCAAGGTATTTCATAGATAACTCTAAGTAGAGTTATTTGTAAAATACATGAAACAGGGGGTACTGAGTGTCAGTTTTGGAAAAACTGGGGACGAAGTCAAATGTCAAGATGAAAACAGTAGACAGGAAAACAAAATAGAAGACCAAACTGTTTTTCTCACCAAAATTGCTCCCAAAATTGGTCCGCACATGAGTTTCACCTGAGCCTTCACGGCAGCTCATATTCTTTGTTAAATCAACTCTTGCCAGAATAGATTCATGCAAATCTTGTGCACTGATACCCAGTTTGAATAAACGGTATCCAGTTTTGCTCACTTTACACTCAAATTTGAGATGAACCAGGGTTTACAGGGTAAAAGTAAGGCTCAAAGACAGGGTGACTTCAAGGATGACTTTAGTGTGGCCTTGACCTTCAACACCCACTAACTTTAGTGTGGGCTAACCTTTGTTCAGGCTTAACAATGTAGCATCAACAGAGATTTCAGGCCATGTTCTTTGTCCCAACTATTCTTCTTCTCGATGGTCAGGGATTTTTTTCTCCTGAAAATGCATGTACTAACTCTCCATACTAGACCTTTCATTCAGAGTAGGTCCCAAATAATCAATTGATAACCACCTATTATCTGGTCAGTTATTAGCTGGTCATAATTTTTTTAAATTAATGTTTAAAGATTGATAACCTACTTAGATGATAATTGGGTCATCCAAATAGGTTATTAGATTTTTTTTAAATTCAATATCAGGTGGTTATCAATTTAACCAGTTATAAAAAAATCAATCACCAGCTTATAGGTTGTTTATTGATAACTGGCTTGATAACTGAGTCAAAACTTAATAACCAGCCAACACCGGATTAGTCACTCTAGCTTTTAAAATATCATTGAGGAGTGATATAAACCAGTTTGGTTTTGAGTGCTCTGACCGTGAAGAATTATTAGCTCTGCCCGGAGCATGCTTATGTATAGGATTTGCCAAAGAGTTTGGACTTGAATCAGGAATCAATTTGAGAGTAATTATAGGTGGATATGTAGTTATTTTCTCTATGCTCCTTTGTACTTTAATCAAAGTTACTTTGTTTTCAAATTGCCAATTTTGGCTTGGTATCTAAGCTTCAACAATGATATCAATTCATAACAACTCTAGTTTCTGAAGATTAGAGCAGCCTGGTCCATGTTTGTAGACATTGGCCTTTTACCATATTAGTCTGAATATTAACCTCCATTTTTTAGGGAGAGCCTAGACCAGGCTGGTATAACTTGGGTCCAGCTACTAATCTTCATAGTCGATACCTCTGTTGTGTGTGTGTATAGTTTGGGACTTACTTCCGTTTAAGTGTAAATGTATGTATATTTTTTTAACTTTACATGCTGGATAAGTCTAAGTCTAGCAATAAGTGTAAGTGTAATTGACAAACTTGAAATGTGTAAGTGTTAGGGCATGTAAAGACATGTAAGTGTAGATGTTCAAACCATGTAAAGACATTTAAGTGTAGATCTTCAACCTCATTAGGAAATTTGGCATCTAGTAGATCTAATATCTTTTCCTCAACATCACAAAACTCATCCACATTTTTCAACAATCTTCCTTTAGCTTCGAATCCAATTGTGGGATCATTAGGCCAATTTTTGATCAAAAGAACTAGAAGATCTAAATTCTTTGGACCAAGGCAACAATGATGAAAACTTGGGTGAAAGCACACTACGGTGACCCTCTTTGAGGTGTCACATTGTATTATTTCTTAAGGGTGTGGATGTTTGAATGTATCCCACCTCAAACTTTTGAAAGAATCTCATAATATTTTTGCATATTATGTTAGAATATAACCTATGAAAAATATTAAAATAAAAACTATTTCATTTCATCTTATAAAATGAAAGATTGGAGTATATTTGTGCAAACAACTGTAGTGTACATGTGTATTCAGAAACATCAATATAATTCAAAAAAAATTTAAATAAGTTTTAATCTTTATGAAAGTTAAAGGTAGGTTGAACCATGTCAATTCACATAGTTTGAACCATGTTTGGATACCATGTCACTAATTTGAAAACTTTCATCTCAAAAAATGAGTTCCTTTAATAAAAATACGATAAATGTGTAATAAATTAAAATTTTGACAAGTATTCACATTCACATGGAAGATGTCAAGCATAGCTAAATGGGCCATTTTTTTAATTTGATTAAAATTGATCATTTTAATGATTAATGAAACATTAAAATTAATGCAATCAAAACAAAACAATGACCCTATTATACCAATGTATACTATAAATATATTCACGGATCTTTCAATATAAATAATGAAATTTATTATTATTATTTATTTAATATTACATAACATTAGTTTTGTTAAAATAATAGTTGTAAGGCCCAAAAACCAAAATTGATACCCAAAACTAAATTTACCATACTTTTGGAACAATTATATTATGTATACTTAATATTAAACCCCAAAATGCCCCAAAGGGGCTCACCATAATGTTTTTCACCCACTTATGAAAACATTTGCAATCAAGAACAATTTCTTTACCTCAATTTAACTACTTAGTATGCCTATTATTGTTTAAGCCAACTTGTCAATTAACAAAAATTATCCTTCATGCTTTGATGACCGCCAAAGAAGAGGGTTTTCCATCTCTTCCAAAGGCATTTCAAATGTTCAAAAGCAAGACAACTTTCACCAAACCTACATTTACACATATAAGTTGTAAGAAAAATTAGCTTCAAATGTACAAACAAGAACAAATGAATTCAAAGTTTTTTCCAAACAATCAAAAGAAATAACATTTATTTGTTCAATACAAGTTTACTCTTCATACACTCGCACTCCAAAAACAACATTAAGATTGCACATAGTTATTGCACAACAATGGAAGAAGTATTGGACCATCCACGGTGCTTCTAGTACAAATTTCTCAAGGTAGGAAGGAAGGAAAAACTCTTTGTCATATACAACGTCAATTTTGATTGTAGAAGAATGGCCAACATAATCTACCACTAAACTCAAATCCTTGAATCAAGGACCCAACAAAAGAGCAACCATATTGTGAACTTTCATCGGTTTGAAAGAAAACATGAAATCAAGGAAGGGAGTTAGAACAATAATTACTTGCTCTCGCATGTTGGCACCCAATTGATTCACCTTCATGCGCATGTCCATCTCCTCAATGGCATCAATTTTTGCTTATAATTCCAATATTTCCTTAGAGAGCTTCACATATAACTTGATTGCAAAAGCTAAGGCATTTGATAATAACCAATACCCACAGTGTCGATTAACTACACATGTAGTCACAACAAAAGAAATAACATCACAAATTGCTTAAGCAATTGCCCAAGTCTATGTTGAAGGGATAATATTGACTAGAGCCTCTATCTAACAACCATAACACATGAGAATTGGCTTTGGATAGCCAACATTTCTAAAACATTACAACTTTTGATGCAAATTAAGTCTTCAAAAGAGTTGTTAGTTTGCATTCACACAAACCAAATTCAATGCATGTTTGCTTCCATTCTTTTGATCCTTTGCCTACAATGCAGAATGACAAAAGGACATCAATTATTTTGTACTTTTTCATAACTAGAAATTATTTGAATTGCGAAAATTGAAGATTATTATTAATTAACATACTTAACTTCTTTGGCCAAATGATGCATGGTTGGAGAGATGTTTGTGTAGACTTCACATTAATTGGTGCCAAGTTTTAAAAAAATATTATCATTGGTTGCATATTGAACTACCTTGCTAGTATCATGCCCAAAACATGTTTCATCAAAAGTTTGAAGCAAATTTAGGGCCTCACATGAACTCATCAATTTGCCAACATTAAAAGAATTCACGGCTTTTCAAGCGGTCCAACTTGATTGCCATGTCCATTTTTCACTACTTGGTCAATGTGACATTTAGTCAAATATGACCAAAAATGAACCTTTTTAGTCAAAATGGACATGGGTGTAGTCAAATGAAACATATTGTCTATTAATATTTATAATCGAATAAGATAACATGTGTACACCTTTAGTCAAAAAAGACAAAGGTGAAGTCAAATGAAACATGGAGCCAAATGGGACATGCACAACCATAAATCTTGGAAAAGAAATTATTACATATAAATGTTTACAAGTAGTAGGTAAATCACATATAGATAGGTAATTAGGAGGTGGGAAATTATAGTAGGGTAGGTAGGTAGGTAGGAAATTAAGGTAGGGAAAATAGGTAAAAGGGTAAGTAAATAAATGATAGGCCTATATTAACATAGGTACATCTATGTGAGCCTACATGAACCTAGGTTATATCTTAGGTGAGCCTATGCTAGCTTAAGTAGGCCTTGGTTTGCATAGATTTGATAGCTAGGTAATGTAAAAGTTATGGTGTAGGTTATGTAAGGTCAATGTATGTAAAGCTATATATAATTAAGGCTTATCTAGGCCTACATAGCCTTTACAAAAGCTTACATAGTTCATATTTAAACCTACATAACCCTTCCATAGGCCTACAATATAACCCCTACATAGCCCTTACATATATAGGCCCACATAACTTCTAGAATATATGACCTCAATAATATTGGCCCTTATATATGCCTAGGTACCCCCTATGTACCATCTAGCTACATATATAATGCTTACATAGGCCTACATAACCTCGCATAGCCTAAATAGTCATGTCGTAGTTAGCCCTTATAAAGGCCCCTATGTAAGCCTCGTTAGGTAACTACTACATAGATTTTACTTAGGCCTACATAGTGTGCATAACCCCTATATAGCCCTACATAGCTTTTGCCTATGCCTAAACACAACCCTACGTAGCCCCTACATACTTCTTACCTAGCCCTACATAGCCTAACTTTGACCCTACCTACATTTATGTATAGCCCACACAACCCCTAAATAACCCTACATAGCCCTTACTAATTATGCCTAAACATCACCCCTACATATCCTTACATAACCACTAAGTAGTCATAGGTAGCCCAAAAACATAAATACCTCTTACTTAAGTCAACATATATAACTTAACATAGCCTTACATAGCCCTTATTTAACCCTACCTAGGCCTACATAGCCTACATAATCCTTACAATACCCTACATAGCCCTTACTTATGCCTAGACATAACCCTTACATAGCCTTACATAGCCTTATATAGGTCTAAATAGTCCATAAATACCTCCTACTTAGGCCTACATAACCTACATAATCCTTACATAACTCTACATAGCCCTTACTTATGCCTAGACATAACCCTTACATACCCTTACATAGCCCCTATATAGGTCTAAATAGCCCATAAATACCTCCTACTTAGGCCAACATATATAGCCTAACATAGCCCCTACTTATACCCTACCTAGTCCTACATAGCTTACATAGCCCCTAAATAGGCCTAGGTGGCCCATACATACCTCTTACCTAAGCCTACATAGCTTACATAACTCCTACATAGCCTTACATAGCCCCTAGAAGTAGGCCTACGATGCCCATACATACCTCCTACTGAGGCCTACATAGCCCTTACTTAGACCTTATCTAGGCCTATGTAGCCTAACATAGTCTAGTATAATAGCATAATATAACATAGCCTAGGTTAATACTTGTGCATAGGCTAGTTAGTATAAAATACATAGCATAGGTAGCATAGTCGAGGTATCCTAGTTAGTATGTTTGACCTTCTTTACTATGTCCCTATCTATCTTCCTATCTACCTTTATAAGTAGTGTAAAAGAATTTGAACATGTTTATTACAATATGTTCACAAATATTTTCACCTTACAAAGGTGGTGGTGCAATGGTAAGGATTTGACTCCTTGAAGTGGAGGTGAAGAGTTCAAGTCCCAACACTTGCAATCTAGGCCACTACCTTAGCCAGGTGGCCATAACTAATTATTCAACTGGGTAGCCTAGGCAAGGTGGTATAGCTACCTAACCTACCTAGGTCGAGTGGGTGGCCTAGCCACTACCTTACCTAGTTCAAGTGGGTGGCCTAGCTACCTAGTTTACTTAGCCTAGGTAGCTAAGTTGATAAATAGGTGGGTATTTAATAAATATAAAACTATTTTAAATTAAAATTATTCATTAACTAATAGGGTAAGTAGGTAGTTTAGTAGGTTGGGTAGCTAATTAGCTAAAGGGTAGGTAGGTGGGTAGGTAGGTAAATAATTAGAAATTAGTTACCAAAAAAATTGATGCCTAAATTTTAAATGGTCAGTCAAAATGACCTGGTCAAAATGGACGTGTTCAACACAACTTGTCCAAGATAATCACTGGTCAAGTTGAACATTTGTCAATTTTGGGGTTTTCTTATTGATTTTTCAAATAAAAAAAGCCGTGAATTCTTGTAACGCAATTTATTGCCTTCATCTTTCACATAACACAACACCTTATATGTGAAACCAAATTTCTCCAGCATGGCCTTCAATTATCCTATTGCCCCATGTCCATAATGTTATTGGCCCCCAAAAAGGTCAATTGTGACACGATGAAACTTCTAATCAATTAATAGAAAATTTATGACAAGGGTGAAAATATCACTACTACAATTCATGGGTTTTTCAACTAGGTTTTTAATCATAAAATACCTACAAGTGTCAAGTGTAAAAAAAATCACCCCATCGATTTGGACAAGTTGTTTTGTACATGTCCAACGTGACTAGGCAATTAAATTGAATCTTGTCATTTTGACTAACAGAGTGACTGACAAAATGATTAATTAGTTGACTAGTGGATAGTGGAACATTTGATTGGGTCAATCTTATACTTAAATTAAAATCATTTTTTGGATTATTATTTTAAAAATTAATAGGTAGGTAGGTAGGTAGTAAATAGGTCATGGTAGGTCAAAAAAAGGCACTTAAGTAGGTAGGTGCTAGCCTAGTTTAACCAACCTAACATAACCTAACTACTTTAATTTAACCTACCTACCCTAGCATTCTCAACATGCACATAGGTTGTAAATATAAATAATTGAACCCCAAACCTTCCCAATGATAAACCCAAATCCTTATCAATGGACTACACCACCAAAGGTGTTCAACATTTATCAAATTATTTTATTTCATATGTTCATTTCACATCATTAAACATAATGGCTAAATTTAGGTGACAATTAGAGACTAAACTTAATGATTTAAAATAATGGATAAACCTAATTGCTAAATTTATTTATTTAAAGTAATGGTTAAACCTAATGGCTAAACTTAATGATTTAAACTATTAGTTGAACTTAATGGTTAAATTTAGTGATTTAAAATAAATGTTAAATTAATGGCTAAATTTAATGATTTAAACTATTAGTTAAACTTAATAGTTAGATTCAATGTTTTAAACTATTGGCTAAACCTAGTGGTTAAATTTAGTGAATTAAAATAATGGTTAAACTCCATGGTTTGAATTATGGTTAAACCTAATGGTTATACTTAGTGGCTTAAATTATTGGTTAAACTCAATGGTTTAAAATAATGGCTAAACCTAATGGGTAAATTCAATGACTTAAACTATTAACTGTATTTAATGGCTAAACTTAATGACTTAAAATAATGGCTAAACATAGTGGCTAAACTTAATGACTTAAAGTATTGACTAAACTAGTGATTAAATTCAATGATTTAAACTAATGGCTAAATTCAATGACTTAAAGTAACAATTAAACCTAGTGGTTAAACTTAATGACTTAAAGTAATGGTTAAACCTAGTGGCTAAACTTAGTGACTTAAAATAATAGCTAACCCTAATGCCCAAACTTAATGATTTAAAATAATAGTTCAATTCAGTGATTTAAAATTATCTCTAAACATAATGGTTAAAGCTTGATTAAACCATATGATTAGATTTAATGGCTAAACATGGTGGCTATACTTAGGCTATACTTCATGGTTATATTTAATGGTTAAACATAAGCTATACATATTAGCCAAACTTAGTGGTTCAACTTAGGTTAAATCTAGTGGCTAAGCATAATGGTTAAACTTAATGGTTAAATTTAAATTAAACTTGATGGCTAAAATTTGGCTAAACATAACGGTTAAATTTCATGGTTACACCTAATGGTCAAAATTAAGTAAGTAAATGGGTGGATAGGTAGGTAGATAATATGTAGGTAGGTGGGTAGGTAAGTAGGTAAGTCATATGAAGGCAAAAAACATAAGTAGGTATGTAAGTAGGTAAGTAATAATAAGTGGTGGGCGAGTGGGTGGATAATAGGTAGGCAAATAATTAACTAAATAAATAAGTGGATGAAAAGGTAATAGGTAGATACATAAGGTAATAAACCATGTCATAATTGATTAAGGATCATTGGCCATCTTAATTAAATCTTCAATTTGACTAAAGACCATTGGTCATTTTCACTAAGGATCATTGGCCATTTTGACTAAGTGTTCAACTTGATTAAAGACCATTGGTCATTTTGACTAAGGTTGTATAATTTGACTATATGTATTTAGTAAAATAAACCACCATAGTCAAATTGATTAGTCAACACATACATGTGTCATTTAATCCCCTAACCTTAAATCAAAATGTACATGTCCATCAATCAAAATGACAAGTTAGTCGATTTAAACATCTTAAAAAACCATGATTTGTAGTAATGTATACTATTGGCCTTTATTCATCAAAGTTGGCCATGATTATAGACATAAAATTAAGTTAAGGTTGAACATACAAATTTACACAATGTGTAATAATATGTGGAATCTTTTTGGACAATGTCCTTCGAGATAAAAAAACAAGTTTTGGATCTAACTTCAATACCAACTTCTACATCCAAATATTTTCACATGTGCTCAAGGAAAACCCTTTCATTATGAGCAAAACTAAATCTTCTAGGACTAGTTGTTGACCCTCATTTAATTTCTTGTAAGGAGTTTTGCTCCCAAAAACAATTGAAATTGCACTTGGAGCTACTTTGAAACCTTTTTTGGCTAGTTGCATGGCCTTACAACCTTCATTGGCACCCATTGTTTATGACCTCTAAATGTTGTTTATAAGAATTTTTTCAACAAAGGTAGTCAAGAGTTCAAGTGATGCATTCATGCAACTTGCACATAAAAGACAATAAAGGGGGAGCAAAACCACACCAAAGGGGGAGCTATAACAATGGCAAACACATCAATGTGTCAACACAAACACACAAACAACAAGACTAAAAGGGGGTGGGTAGGTTTTGTTCACCTTTAAAGCGATGGTGATGGTTGACACATTATTTTTCGCACTCTTGCAACTTGCACATATAAGACAAAGGGGGGAACAATATCACACCAAAGAAGGAGCTATAATGATGGTGAACATAACATAACAACACAAAATGCACAAACATTGAGACCAAAGGGCAATGGGCAGGTCTTGCTCACCTCTAAAGATGCACTCTCCTTGCATTCCTACAACTTGGACATAGAAGGCAAAGAGGGGAGTTAAATTACACCAAGGGGGAGTTGTAGCAATGGCGAACACATTACATCAATACAAACAAATAAACAACAAGACCCAAGGGGGGTGGGCAGGTCTTGTGCACCTCTAGAAGTAAAGGTGATGGTTGATGCATTCCTCTTCATGTTCTTGCAACCTACATTGAAAAGACAATGGGGGGAGGGGGGGGGGGGGGAAACAAGATTGCAACAAAATGGGAACTACGACGATGGCCAACACAATGCAACAACACAAACAACAAACCTAGAAAGGGGGTGGGCAAGTCTTGTTCACCTCTAAAGGTGATGGTGATGGTTGACTCATTCTTCCTTGCGTTATTGCAATGTGCACCAAATAATGCATAAGAGTAAGATTGCACAAGGGGGGGCAATTGAAAATGCCAACAAAAATTTGAAAAAACCAAAGGCAGGGGAGTGGGTAGGTCTTGTTACCTTCCTTTTGAAGGTGATGGTGAGGTCAACACAAACATTACCCACAAAAATGAAAAAACAAAAGGCAAGGGGGTGGGTAGGTTTTGCTCACCTCCAAAGGCAATGATGAAGTTGATGCACTCCACCTCACATTCTTATAACCTACACAAGACATCACCCATGAACAAAACAACACATGGGGAGGAAAGGGGGGAGAAAAAAATTGCATTGGTTTTTTTTTTTCTTTTTTTTTTGAAGCAAAAGGGAAAAAATTAAGGGGTAAGTTGTTTTGTTCACTTATGAAGTAGTTCGATAGTGGTGAAGTAACTCAAATGGCAATGAGGTAGCTTGAATTTCAAGTTATGGTGGTGGTCAAACAAAGCTCCAAACAATGGTATAACTAATTTTTTATTCTTGTGTGAACTTTCGACTCACATGTGACTTTTGACTAACCCATGGACTGTTGACAAAAAGCTTGGTGGGAACAATTACAAATCATAAAGTACATTCCCCACCCCTAAAACCTTAAAATGTTTTACTCAGCATTAATACAACCCTATAAATTTATATGGGGTAATGTAAGTGCATTTTCAAAAATAATTTACATCGTTTGCATGTAAATGTAAATGTCAAAAAAATACATTTACATGTTGACAATGTAGAAAAAATGTCATGTAAATGTAAATGATTTACACCTACATAGATTATACATGTTGTATATAATATCATATACACTTATACGCACAACATTGGTTGATACATGTGTTCAATAGTTATTATTAAAAGGAACAAACCCTTGACAATTATCAAAGTGGATATTAAGATTTATAACTGTGATTTTTATATAAAAAAACTTTGATTATAATAAAATTGTGGGCCAACTTTAGTCCTCACTATATTTATTCATTCCTTTTGTTGAGTTATCCATAACATCCATCAAAATGCATATTGGTCCTCAAAACTAAGGATGAACTTTAAAAAATGATCACCATAAATTAAAAGGAAAAATTAGACTATGGTTTTACCTAGGTTATGGTCACTTAGATTAAAAGTTTACTAGGTTAGGACCTACCTACCTATTGGCTACCTACTTACTTGTAAGGCTCCTACTTACCCACCCACCCATGGGCTATCTATTTATACCTACATACCTATGTTGGACAAAAATGATGAAAAACTTACATGGGGAATTACATGGAGCCTACCTAATGATCCAATTAAAGGTTACCTAGGGGTTATGAAGGGGCCTATCTAAGTTAAAGGATACCTAAGGACTATGTAGGCTTTTAATCATCTTTAGGTAGGCTACATGTAGCACCTTAAGTAACCTTTAGGTATCCCAAAACCTAGATAGGTCTTTAGATGTTTCCTTGGATTTCCTAGATAGGCCCTAGGTTAAGTAATATTTTGATATCCTTTAACCTAGGTAGACCTTTAGACAGTCCCTATGTAATTCCTTAAGTAATCCCTAGGTATCCCCTAATTAAAAAATACCCTAGTTAATCCCTTACAAATCTTATAACATAGATAAGCCCATAGATAGTCATGTAGACGTATGCAAAACAAGGGAAACAAGAAGAAAATCAAATCATCTTGGGTTGAGGGGAAATTTGAGGTTCCTCCTTTGTTAGGCTCACTTTTCATTAGGAGTCAAAGCCAAGGGTGAACTCAAATTTAGCATTCCTATCGTGCAATTGTTGAAATAAATCCCGAGGTTTTACATTAGGAGTCAAGGCTGAAAAACAAAACAACTTTTTAATCTACCAGTTTATGGCCCTGACTTGGCCCCAAGGTAGAAAAAAAACACCTATGAACTTGGGGAGCGAATTTGCAATCTTTCGGGTTAATGTTGCTATAATAAAGTATCATATTGATGAAATCCACATTGTAGGATTAAACTAAACCCTAAACTAAACCCAAAATGTTTTCATCTTTCTTCATTTTCCTTTCTTCTTGTTGATCTTTTGTGCTTGTTTGTGAATGATGGAAAGAGTTTCTACTTTTTCTACTTGAAATGTAGAAGATGTTGGAGTGTTACATGAAAAGGATGTGTCCAATGTCAGCTCTCATTCATTTCAGCCCTCCTATAACTACAAAAGCTAATCTAGCCATCTTGACTTGAAATTATGTTTTTTAAAATGAAGGAAAAAAATTATGCCCAAAAAAAATCAATCAACAAAGAAGCAAAGAGAAAAAAAGAATGATACTAAGAAAGAAAACACACAAGGGGTTGAAGCATTAGTCCCTACTTTTTGGCTTCGATGGCTTTACACATGAACTTGTTAAGCCCAAAACAAATAGTATTTTATTAATAACTTGTGGCCAAACAACGAGCCAAGAAGTGCTCAAATTTCCCATTATTGGCACCAAGAGTTTTTTGGCCTGGACTCCTACTAGTCTAAAGCGAGCCTTATATTTCTTTGGCACTCATGTCTCATCCTACATTTTTGACTGTAGTCCAAAAAAGTTTCAGGGAAACCCATGGTTCTACTCCTAGGTTTTCCTATACTTGCGAATAACTTTAAGATATATATCCACAGTTCTCAATTTTTTAAAAATAAAATCAAATAACCGACCATAAAAAAAACTGTCAGTTCATTGCCAGTTCTTTTGTGAAAACTGCTGGTTCTTTAATATTTTTGAAAATTTGCCAGAACCAGCTGTTTGTTGATTCTGATATTTGTCCAAAGAACCAGAACCAGCTGTTCTTTATGAAATCAAATACCCACACAACACCAGTCAATACCAAGGAAGCCATCCTCTTCACTGCATTGGTATGAATCATTATCAGCTAGGACAGCCCTTGTCTTTAAATTTTTAATTTTTAAATAAATAAATAATGGCCAGCACCCCTTCCTCATGAAGGTACGCCTGCTGCTTTTGGTTTGTGGGTAGCATATATGCCATTCCAAAAGAAAATTTCAACAGCAGAGGAGCTGACTCTTCCATAAATACAAGTACAGTAGTTACCTGGGCTAGGTTTGGCAGCAAGGTGCCTAATAATAATGATTCTTTTTTCATTTACTTTCAGAGTCGGAGAGATAATATTTTATAATTAAGCAATATACTAAATAATGAAGCTAGTGTGCTCAAAAGTTTCTTTCAGATTTTTGGCATGGCAAGTAAATATTTTTCAGAATTTTTTGCAATTTCAACAATGATTAATTAGTGCTTATTCAGCCTATGTACTATGATATTTATTATAGTATATCACTTGGTGTAACACTAAAAATACCTATATTGGTACAGTGCATCATCAATGTGTGATATGTGGGAGCCTGGTAAGGCACTAATTAAATTTTTTTTGAAATTGCGAAAAATTCTGAAAATTCCTGCTTGCCATGTGAAAATCTGAAAGAAACTCTTGAGCATTCTAGCATCATTATTTAGTATAGTGTCAAATTGCAAAATAATATCTTTTATTGTCAAAAATAAATGACCAAATATATATATATATGTAGCACCCTGTTGCCGAACCAGGCTACTTAGGCGTTTTTGGTGGAGGAAACCCTGAAGATTTACTTGGGTAAAAAATTATTGGGGTTTTAGTGTCTTAGATGAGTAATATTAGGGTTTTGGATTTCTCCCATGACTTTGGGTTTGTGTGTTTGAGTTTCTCCTTTGTGTAGAAGTTGTGAGCTTTGATTTTTGTTTATTCGATTTTTCTAATTTATGTATTTTGATTTTTTTTAATGTTTGAACTTTGATTTTTTTGATGCTCTAATTTTTTTGGTGCATGTGCTTCTCTTAAAATCGTAACTCTAAATCCTAACTGTACCTTGAATCACATTCACTTCAACAACTTTAACCTTTATTCTTGATAATCACCATGAATTGGAAAAAATAAATTGAACTGTACCTAAGGATCTGAAATATTTTTACAAAAAATTTCAAAACCTTGTCTGAAAGGATAACCAAAATTATAAAAAATAAAATACTCAAGACCATGCGTTCCCTTAAAAATCAATACCTGTGCAACACTGATATATACCCAATCTGATGGCGGATGAATATCTGTCTCTCATTCTAATAACTCCCAACACTAGAAAATGCCTAACCATGCCGCACAACTTCATCATCTCTCCTGATTTTGTTTGAACTTTGAACCTACCATGAAGGGCAGAGCCATTACATGATGAGCCAATTGTTTCATCAATCCTTGTGAAATTTCATTTGTCAAGAATGTATTATCTGCACATTCACTTGTCTTAAACACTTGTGCTTTTCCATGATTCAATCTCCAATTTACAAATCTGTGTAATGTAAAGCACAAGGCTGAGGGTCAGGTTTTTTTTTTCCAGATGTGGCAACTCACTGCCCCAGATCAGAAATCCTATATAAATATGGCGACTATCTTCAAAAAATTTAAGTTATTGATTAAAAAACTTGTGATTTTTTCTTTAAATCAAGACAATCGCTACAGAATATTCCCATTCCAGAAGTTTTTGTCACTAGGATGCAAAAAATTTGTCACCAAAAACCATTGGTGACAGCATTATCTAAATAAGGGCCTGTGGAAGGCAGCAGCTGAGAGCTGCCTGGTTTCATCAATGCCCTCACCTAGGTGCTTTATGCAGAGTAAAGAGTGACAGAGAAAAAAATCTGATGGGCATTAGGGTAAACAAGCCAGTGACTAAACATTTAAATGCTCAAGGGCAGGCTCTGTTGTTTTTGATGTCCAAACAAATCTAAACCCTCCTCTTGGTGCATTGGACACACTAACAATCGTTGAAAATGGATTAGAAATGAGAAAGTTATGTTCCCCCAAAGAAAAGAGGGGTTAAGAACTCAAGAAAACAAACCACCAAATGTTACAAAAGCTGGTTCTTGAACATCCAAAAAATTCTTTGTATGTTGCTATGGTGCTGCTAGAGTTCAAAGATGATTTGTAGAACATCAGGTGGCGCTCCTATAGCATTTTTAAAATAATAAGAAATAAAAAAGTTATGAGGTTTGAATGTAAGAGGGTCCAAAGAGAAGAAAATAAATAAATAAATAAATTATATATATATATATATATATATGTTTATAAATTGAAAAGCTTATTTTTCTTCTTATTATTTTTTCATTGCTCCTTTTTCCTTTGCACTTTAAAAATGATTTCTAGAGATTGAGGTAGCACTCCCATAGCATTTTAAATCTCTCAAAAATGAAGCACATATGATGAAGATATAAATAAGTGTTTGGTCATAGGCAGACAATCAATGGTGAGCCAGTCTACCCTACTGAGCCAACAAGCCTGATTTTGGTAATGCCCTCACGCACATGGTTTACTGAGTGTAAAGAGCTGTAAGGAAAACATAAAAAAGCAGGAAAGAAAATTAACAGCAAGCTTTTACAAAAATGGAAAACCTACAAGAGTGAAACTTTTCATTTTCCAAAACCTGGATGAACTTTTACAGTCTGCTAAGTGCTCTCTATATACACTAGAGAAATCTCTCAAAGGGATGAGGACCTGCAAATATATGATGAAAACGAAGATAACAGTAAATATTGAGAGGCTGTGAAATGTCCTCTAAACATCAAAACCAATGGATGGCTCAAACAGCACGTCTCTTTACATCGTAAATCTTACTAAGAGCAGGTCCAACCACACCCTCTATTTAGGCCTCTACCAGATGTTATCACATCCATCACAGAGTGTTAAATGTGAAAAAATGGCCACTATAAGGTAAGAGATCAACTGAGACAATCATTATGGTCAGTCAATGAGAAGCAGTGATTTTCTTTGTATTGGCCCTGTGAAGACCACTGTATTGAGCGGAAATGCACCCATTTCCATGGTAGGTGATGGTTGTACTCCATCCAAAGTACAGTTCACAGGCCATTTTACTGCTCGGACAGTGAAACTTGAAGGATTAAGTTAGGTAGTCTTCTAAAATTTCTCTCATTATCAGAGACAATGGCCATCTTCAGAGCATTAAAGATTTACTACAATTTCTACTACCGGCAACTCTTGAGTGGGGTGGGAAGGCTCTCTTTGTATATTGTATAAAACACCTGAGGTATTTTTATTTTTTAGTTTTCTATGCTATGAAATAGTGAAATATTAAAAAAATATTATAAATATTCTCATAATGAATAATAAACACCCCTATTAACATTAAGGTAATAATTTATAATTTATAATTTATTTTCATTTTGGTGCACATTATATATTTTTTGCACATCGTTTGAAATATAATGAAAGTGACCTCCTCAAGTGACAACTTCATGATCAAAGCATAAATACAAGTTGACCTTGGTTACTCATTGCAACTAATTCAGCCAATTCAGCTACTTAGGTGATCCAGAAAATCCATGAAAGCATTGGAGTTTCAGCATCTCCTTTGACCTTGAGGGAAGGGATTGCGCAAGAAACTTCCCCCTTGCTAGGTCACTAGAAGGCTGTCCAGCTTTGAAAGAAAGAGCAGTAGCTCATCAAGAGACAAAACTTTTACGTGAGTGTCAAAGCTCATTTGTGATAACAATGTTGTCTTGTATATCTTGTGAACAATGTGTAGAGCAATTTTCACATTCAAAGAACAGGGTCAGGATGAAGTTCCTTTTTTTTGCAGCTCTGCAATGATTCACTTGCAGTTCAGTTGCAGTCTTCAGTTTAGGTTCCAGTGCCAACCAACCAATTTGATGCTCTCTTCAACATTTCATTCACACTCACGTGATATCAGCAGAGTTTCATGCTTGCCTGCAATAATTCCAGTGGACCATGTCTTTTGTGAGAATCTTCAAACAGATCCAGGACATAGATCATAGCCAATGGTGGTCGGAAGTGCAAGCTCGTGAAACACACAGATGACTGAAAGGCAAAAGCATTTGTGGTTCCGCAACAAAACCTCTCAGCAAGAGCACTTCCAGCAAACATATTCTTGACAAAAAGTATTCACATCTTGATTTGCATTCTTGACCTTGTTGCATCAAGGACAACCATCACTCCCTGCTCATTCATGGAAGGTACAAAAAATGTACCACATTCCAGCCCTATCTACAAAAACCAACATCATATGAAAGACCATATTGTTTCTTAAGATGAAAATTTGCTGAAACAGAAACACAAATGTGGGGAGTTTACAAGATCATGCAGAACTCATAAACTACCCAAAATTTTGTTTCATTGAGATATACATACAGCAAACCAACATCTGGTCAGCACTGCAATCTCTTGTGCTCTAACAAAAGGAATTTGCAGTCCACTACAACATAAGCTCTGTACATGAGGGGAGGAGGCTCCTGGATTCCATAGTAGTTCAATCTCTCTCACCCTTTCTTACTAATATGTGGATTCAAAATGCCAGGATCCATTACGAAGGGCTTTTCTAACTTACAATATAAGATCCAAACAAAAAGCTCAGGTTTTTCCAGTTCAATGTTTGTTTCCACTAGATCCTTAGGAAGCCAGGAATGGCTTCTGTCCCCCTGCTTTGATTCCAGGATTACAAACTGAAAGATCTGGGAAAGCAATGCTTTCTATTGGATATGTACATCAAATGATCCAGGGCACAAAACTATTCATTGAAAGCAAAACCAATAATAAATTTCAGACATCCCATGAGTTGGTGCATTTTTCAAAGGAAGATTTAAAGTCCAATTGTTGCTGTGTCTCTAATCTGAAGAGTGAAGAAATATAACTGAAACACTCTTCCTGCAGATTGAAGGCCAAAAAGTACTTGCAAACCATCACAAAGTTTCAGACATAAAAGTGGTGTCAAATGTGTGAAGTGATTAGGGGTAAAGATCACCATGACACATATCTAGCAGACTACATATCCTTCTCCCTCAGCCAACAAGATAATATCCTGATCCAGCTGCAATTGGATGTGAATGCATATCCCATAAAATTGTATGTCAAGCCATCTGCAAAACAATGGAGCTTTAAGTGCAAACTGAAAATCAAAACCTTGTCAGTCTCAAATCACAAGTACCCACAGCAGCGGCAGCAATATCCACATGAAGGCCAATGCCAGACAATTCAAATTGTTGCTGTTGTAACCCTGTGAATTCAGATTTGTATGTCTGATTTCACTAGAAGCTAAAATCACAGTTTCGAGTTCTGGAGGAGCAAGAAAACAAAAACAAGAAGCTTGACAGATCTCACAACAATTAACCCAAAATCTTCATTGACACATGTACAGTTGGATTAATCAACTGGTCCAGAGAACAAACGGGATCTTGCAGGTGGTTCACTGATTCATTCATATACTTAGTACTCTAGTTTATTCTGTAGCTGGCTTGCTTTCCAGTACAATGCTCATAAAGAGAGGCCTGAGTCATCGTCTCCCTCCGGCAGACCTGTGGAGTAGATGAAGTACAAGACCCAGATGAGCGTAGTCACTCCCACCAAAATCCATGTCAGCTTGGAGTTGCTGAGGCCCAGTCCCAGTCCTGTTCCTTCGGTCGACAGCCTTTCGTCAACTAGAGCCAAAGCCGGATGTGCCGCAGTCAAGGCACTTGCTGTGGACATGGCAGCCACTAGCTGGGAGAATCCAGCCTTGCCGGTAGTCCCCTGATCCAATGACTTCTCTGCAAAGTCTTTCCTCTCCGCTGTAGAACTGCATACGATCCTGGGCATATGCAGGACTGGCAGACCTGCAAAGTGAAGCCCCCGCTCTCAAAACAAAATTGACAACAACAAAAATCCAAACCCGGAGCCAAACACTTGAAGAAGCTTGCAAGACTTCATATATTTCCCAAGTCTAAATGAAACACGACTCCGATCCTTTTGGAAAAGTTAGGAGGGACAACAAAAGAATCAGAACTCTCATGCAGAAAAGAATCAGGGACCTGAGGAACTGGAACAACCTGCAGCAGAAAAGATCAGGGAACTGAGGAGTTACTGGAACCTGCAGCAGCAGAAGAGATCAGGGACGTACTGAGGAAGTACTGGAACCTGTAGTAGGAGGAAGATCAGGGAGATGAGGAAGTACTGGAACCTGGCAGTGCAGCAAAGAAGATTAGGGAGCTCTGCTTACCAACGACGGGTCTAGCGACAGATCGTTGGCTGCAGCTGCTGGGGAACGACTTCTGCACGAAGCATGTCGCCGCGGAAGCAACGCTGGAAGTGGAAGCAAGGGCAGCAGCCATGGCTGTTGAAGAAGAAGATCTCAGAGCAAAAATGTAATTATTTCTCAGGAAAAAAAAAAACACTTCCGTGGGTGCAGAACTGCGACAGAAGACGATGTGTGCGGAGATTGCTGCTGGCGCTGCTGCGAAGAGTGTGAAGAAGAAGGGGGGAAGCACGAGAGAGAGAGAGAGAGACACACACACACACACGAGAGCGAGGAAGATAGGACCTTATCCTGTGAAGCTCAATTGCGCCAATGAGAGGGGGAAAAACGTGACACGTGTCTCTATATGATTGGTGAAGCTTGTGGTACGTCTCTTTCACAGACTCGGTTTCTGGTGGTAGGGCCGGAATTTAGGACCTCGTTGGTTGGTTGGTTGGTCCGTCTCGGGGCTTCATCAATAAAAAGGACCTCGTGACGATGGCTTTCGATGGGGACCTCTCTCGTCTAAGGACCCCATGATTTTTGGGACCTTTTGGTCTACAGATATCCCTTACTACTACCGTGCCAGCTTCCCACACTAATTAGATTATTTTCAGAAAATGTAAAAATTCGAAAATAATTTAACTAAAAATTAAAAAATTGTGAAAGAGAATATTAAATCTTCAGGAATATTCTATATGTTGAAATTAAAATTAAAATTATTTATTTTGATATTGCATTTTGCACTGTTAATTTTGCAGCGTTCTGACCTGAAATATTTGATTTCAACTTATACAAAGATTTTTAAAATTTGAAAAATGGCCCAGACTCAAGATCTGTAAAGAAAAAAAATCACAAAATTGAAAAAAGAGAGAAAAACAAACACTGCCACGAACCATAGTGTAATACAGTGTAACACAAGGGCAGGTTCAACACATTTTTGTCAATAATCAATTAACTTGGGCTCCTTGCACTATCACTCAATTGATTATTTGATGAAAAAAAAACATATTTTGTGAAAATTATGCAGTTTGAATTGAATTTAAATTTACAAATTGAATTTATATACATATTGGATTAAAATTTAATTGAGTCAAATTCAATTGAAGAGGAATGAAATGCAAATTGATGGAGAAGATATTGAAAATTTAATTGTGAATGTGGTGTTGTGAGAATTTTTTAAAAAAAAGTCAGAGATTTAAAAACACATCTTTCCGTACCTTTTTATTTGAGAATGGGCTAAGCAAATTTTAATTTGAAACCATCCAAGTCATGACTACAACTCTGATTAGAAGAACTTAAAGTTGACCTACCTAAACTAACTCCAATGATTCATCACTAGAATAATATAAAAAATACATCTACAATATAATATTCGCATATGGATGAACTTCAATGAAATTCGGTTTATGAAGGTAAGTAGCATATGTCGGGCTCGCATGGAAATACAGTCTTACCTTATTAAGTATCTTTGTTTCTATTGCCATAAAAGAGGACCCCACAAATTAGAATAAATTCTGTAGCAACACATTTCTGCCTCCTCGCCTTGCAAATGAGGACTGCTTTTGCCAAATTTCTAGTCTTCTTATAAATATGTTGAACCGACACTAAACATTTCTGGGGATGGTCAGAAAACTGAAATAAATAAAATAATAATAAATCCCACTGACTTGAAGATCAATGTACACTGCAGTAGTTATTTATTGAGAACCAGCAGTGCGGTGAACTTTGCACATTTCTATTTGCTTTTGCCCTGTTGATATCATAATAGTAGCAAAGTCATAAATAAGTTATCCAAAGGAAAAGGTAAACCTATATCCACACCGCACTGGTGCCAAATAATACAGCAAGTAGGCAGAGAAGACGTTTTTCAGGCATCAGATGATCCCCTAATTATCAACCATATTAGTACACCCAATATTGAAAGTTGAAGCTTGTCATGTGTGAGGGGCACCTTCGATTTGTTACTCTTTTTAGCATGGGTTGGATAGTGATACACCTATCCCTATAATAAAAACCATTATACTTTCTTCTCATCTAGAAACAAAAAACTGAATGCAGTTTAGAACAAAAGAATGCAACAAGCTCATGCTGGTTTGCATGACGACCTTGTACCTTAACTTTCCTATAATTCGATTTGTTAAAAGGGATAATTCTAGGAGATGCCAAGACCATTTTCTAGTATCTGATCCCCAGATACATCCCTGTAAACAGGGCACTCTTAAGATGCTTTGCCAAAATCAAACAATGTCACAAGGGTGTTGAGAAACACCCCTGCACCATAACAGAACATTGCATATCATGTATTCAGTTGGAGCTTGTCCTCCATGGAAGTTCCTCTTGGCAGTACTGCAGATTGTCTTGCAAGTACAAAAAGCAATTCACATGGGATAGAGCAACATCGAATACTTGACATGGATGCAGACCTTTCCACCCTCTACAGCCAACTTTGCCCCTGTAACCAGCCAGTGCCCAGGCTTGTCTTGTGCTTGCTTGACCATCTCCGTGACATCCACATACTTCAACAACTTAGGGTTCCCCACAGGTGTCTTGGGTTGTACAGTGCAGATACTTGAGTTAGGGTTAAATGGGGCCTGTAGCAACAAATCCCCAAACAAACAATCAGAAATTATGTAACACTGTGAGTAGACTTCTGTTCTAGTTTCACAACAGTCACACCATATACTGCAGATTCGTACAGACACCTACAACATGAGAATGCTGACTATAAACAGAATCCCACCCAGCATTGCAACAAGCTGTGCATCTCTTTATCCTTCACATTTGTGATGCTCTCTCCCAAAAACTACCTGGAAATGACAGCAGGATCATCTGAAAACAACCTGCCCCTCAAAATCTTTTTCTTCACAGAAATTAAGCTCTAGATAAATGGGGGAGTACATACAGGTTCTTTGTTTTGGTTCAGTGCTCCTGTAAATGTGGTACTGAATCCAAGCTGTGAAAAAAATCCAGACTTTTGAGAGGAAGCAGGTGTATGGTCCCACATGTATCGTCGTACAGAGCAACCAGGAACCTCAGAGAACTGCAACCTCAAATACAGAACATTTCTTCTTCCTGGCTCCCACACCTGGAATCAAACCATACTGAGTTAAACATCCCTCAGATATGGTTACAGAACCAGAACTGAGACATCTACAAAATAAAACAAACCTCAGATAAAGACCTCCACCTGGTGATGGTATTCTCCAGAGTGTAAGTAGTTCTGACTCCCTAGCAGGACACATGATCAGTCACAATCTGGACAACAATATCATGGCCACTTGTAACAAGACCAGACTGTACCTTGAGCTGACATCCAGTTACAATATATGCGCTATCATCAGGCCACTCTACAGGGTTGGTGCAAACATGGCTGTAACTATTTGATTGGACAGCTTCAAAATATCTAGTGTCTGTTCGTGTAGGCTCTTTCCATTCAGGTTCTCTAATGGAGATATGGGAGCCCCAGTAAGGTTGAAAAAGTCGTGGAAGCGTTGACAAGTGGTTCACATGAATTGCCAGTCTATTCCGCCTCTTGCCTTCCAAACACAGTCGGAGCCCTGTCACTGGTTTTCTGCCAACTGTCACCTGTGTATAACAATCAAAGCCTCAGCAATAAACCAAAACACAGCTTGGAATTCCAGAACTTTATCAATGAAAAAACAGCAGATTGTGATAGATGGGAGTAACAAGATGTTAAAGGTCAATGCTCATGACTAAGATCTGACGTCCACCAACCTGACGGCCACTGACAAAGAGCTTAGAGCCGAGACAACTGAATTGCAGTACAGGCAAGGTAGACTCCTTCCTCTGAGGACCCACTGTCATTTCAAATGCAGGAGGTGACCACTGTCTTGCAATTTGAAACTCTAGGAAGCACTCCAATTCGTCAATGGGAGGCTTAACTGTAGACACCAAAAAGATGATTATTGTCATGCAATGGACATTTATCTCAGCAAAACACAAGATTCAGAAACATTCACAGGATCTTTAACTCTTCAATAAACTCCACAACCCTTCTGAAGCATTGGTCAGATGTCTCAATCTCAACCATGGAAAAGAAAATAGTTGTACTATTTTCTATAGAACTTCTGCTATAGAAGGCAAATTGTGTCCAACATAATCAAGCTCAGGAACAGGGCGAGAGAGGACACATACATCGCAGGTATAATTTGATAGCTTGACTCAGAAATCCACTGCCAGGTACACCTCCTAAGAGAGAGCTTATGGGAACAAATGTCATTGCTATGACATCTGGGATTCTTGATATAGTGGATAACCAGTCTTGATGACTTTTTCCTGTAATTATATCACCTCCCCTCCGCTTTGGGATTATATCAACCCCCTGCATGTACACTTGCAGACTTTCATAAGCAGAAAAATCAAATGCCTAAATGCCGCTTTCAGCATAGGGCAGTGCATATGAAGACATTACATTAAAACTGAAGCCTTTCTTTAAACTGTTCCAGAATTGTTGACATAAAAACTGAAACATAATGAGGCATTCAGAGTAAAGGAATGATATCTCACTTCTTTAGCAAAGGACATTGGAGGCATCTCCAGGTTCAACCGGGCAGCTGTTCTCAAGGTTGCATAGGAATCTGGAACCTGATGTATGATGAGCACATTCAGAACCCATGTAGAGTTCTCTATGTTCCAATCTTACTTCTTACATCTTTCAATTATTGTTCTAATTGGGGATAGGGTGCTAGCAATGAAAATGTCAAAAATCCTCCCCAATCTATCTCTGGTGGTGCACATATATTGCAATTCTGACCTAATGACCCATACAGCACATGATTTGACATTATTGATGGGCCACCTGAGGTTTGCGAAGGCCTACCTTCACTTTCCAGATGTTCTCTTTGCTGTTCTGATCATTTGTATGACCAAGAAAGCTTTTGTCTGCCATGGTTTGTATGATTTTCTGGACTTGGATGATGGATGCACTTGATGACTGATGCTGTCGTGCATATATCACGTCTTTCCCACCAATCTTCACACTAGTGATAATATGTGTCCCATATTTCTCAATGAAGCTGGCAGAGCAGTATACGAGCCACATCACCTCAGTCTCTTGAAACTCACTTATTCATACAAACTTCAATAACCAGCATATTTTTCATCTCAAGTTCAGGAAAGGAAGATTTGTAGGTGAAGTGTTTCATTCTGTAGTCTGTCATTGGAAGAGAGGGAGAGAGGAAACACCTGACCTTGCCAAAGCCCGTGGCTCCCACGAAGGTGGAACTGCTTGCTTAATTTCATCACATAAGGTCAAGGCTGTACTGGTCAGTTGCAGACTATAAAGGGAAATAAACCAGCCATCAAGAGCAAGCCCTTTGGTGGACTGTTGATCTGTTTGCCAATGCCCGTGGAAACCATACATGGAATTGAACAAACCTAGTGGAACCTTCCCATGAATAGCTGCACCTTCATTGAACCGGGCTGACATCTGTAAGTATGCAGACCAACAATCACAGATAAGAGAAGTACAATGGACATTACTATGTGCAGACCCACCACAAGAGAGCAAGAGAAAGAAATTAGTCATGGTGTCAATTGTGTCCAATACCTGAACAAATGGCAAAACTTCTGACTTGAAGTGCATCCGTTCACCTTTGATACACTTGATATCACAGGACACATTAGGGATGATAATGTCTCCTGGAATACGAACGTTATATTTGTCCTCATTAGTTTTCACAAGCTGCTGAGGGCCCTTGATGAAGTTTAGTCGAAAATCACATGTGACATCAAAGCCTCGGCCCAGTGCTAGAGCAGCTTCTGAGGCTACTCTCTGCGCCGTGGTCAAATCTTTTTGAGGTGCCCGTAAGGTCCGATGCTCTCTGTCTGCCATAGCCAATGCAAACCATCACCAAAGTGCCTGCCTCTTTCCCTTGGTTTCTTTTCTGAATCTTTTGGTAGGAGTTGCTGCAGACATTTCATACATGTATAGGATTGAATCTTCACTTGCTGTTTAAGGCCATTCACCACATTGTTGCAGATGTAGGTGCACACACATGTTCCATGATCTGGTGATCTCACAGAAACAGTATTGACCTTGTCAATTTTTTGTTACAGGCACTTGATCATGAAGCTACATTAGCTACAAAATCAATCATGCTACAAGGACAACATGCAAGACATAAACAATCATAACCAAGCTGTATGCTCGGAACACAGATCAGCAAACGGTAGTAAAGTCTAATGATGTAAAGTTGTTTTCCACTAAACATAGCGGAAGGTTTTTGATGATCTCGAAACCTCCAGCACAAACAAGGAATAAACACTGGACATGGCAAAAACTGAAAAAGATTGCTTGAAAACCGATGCAGGCTCTGGCAACTAAATTTTTTGAGTAAGTGCGTTGGTCAGTAGTCTCCAAGCAGTAAGTTACTGATCATTCTTCGCCCTTACAATATCTTCAATCTTAACCGCCAATTTTCAAGGCCAAAAAAAAAACACGCATCCAGACTTCGACCTCGAATATCTATCTCAGGAAGTCTTCGAGTCTGTTTTTTTTTGGTCCCTAGACAAACACAAACTGGAGCACGAATTCTCTCGAAAGATATTACCAAACCCCTGCTGCAACATAAGTAATTTCGAGGAGAAGAACTGGAGAAACAACATCTCGCCCCCAACCCCCCCCTCCTCGGCGTACAGAGGGGTGGATGCAATCTTGGTCTCTAAGAACTTTGTGATGTGAAGGAGATAGCTTATTATTGTGCGAGAAAGAAGAAACTTCTAAGAACTTTGTGAGATGGAGGAGGCCTCTTAGTATTGCGCGAGAAAGAAAAACCTTCTAAGAACTTTGTGAGATGCAGGCAGGAGATAGATAACTTAGTCTTGTGCAAGAAAGAAGAACCTTCCGAGAACTTTGTGAGATGGAGGAGAGAGATAGATACCTTATTCATGTTGTGCAAGAACCTGCGCAACACAGTAACACCAGACAAGAGTTCGAAACCCCGCACTCTCCCCCGCCTGCCTTCAGCACTTGGAACCGCAACTTAGAATTTCAAAAAAAAGAGTAGAGAATAGAAGTCCCGAAAAATGGCGGGGAAGGGGAGCACTGAGCGATAATCCCGCGAAAACACTCAACACAAAAGAAAGAACAAGAACACGCTCTGGAGCAAGCAAGAATGACAACAAAGAAGCAGGTGTTGTATTTTGCAATCCGCGGGAATAAGAAAAAACCCAGCGAGTATCGCTCTTCCCTCCTCGCGGAAAACAAAACTGCGTAGCGAGCGAGCGAGCGAGGATCCTGGACGCGGATTCTGAGTGCAACAACGGCGAAAGAAGGGCGTCGACTCGCAGGGCCCCTCCCCCCACGCCACCCGCCCCACCCCCGTTGCCATGCCAGCCATGGCCAGTGGGCCAACCAGGGACGAACTTTTAACCATTTCAGCCAATAGGAACCGTCGAAGACCGAAATTCAAGGGTCAATACCTTCCAGAAAGACGGACCAAAACGGACCCAAACCAGAGGCGTCAACATTGGACTTTCTTTCCAAATCCTTTTCATAAAATAATACAAAATGGTATACCTACCTAGTACCACCTACCCAATAACTAAGTTGGGGGTTTGGTTTTTTTTTTTTTTCCTGAGTTTTGGTGACTAGTGATTTTATTTTATTTTATTTTATTTCGAATTTCGTGATGTCTAATCACACCAGGGTTTTGTTTTGTGAATTTGGTGAGGTAGGTGGAATGGCAATCATTCACAAGAGGAATTAAATAAGCCAAATTTGGCTACAGGTCAGACGGGAAAGTAGAAAGCTTTTAGAATCCTGCTTGGTTTTGGTGACCTTGGGGAACGTATTGCCTAAATATGGTGACTTCCCACTCCTTTTTTCAAAATATGGCAACTTTGGCACAATTTTCCGCAGAAAAAATCCTTTGTACCCTTGGCATTGGATTTGTTTGTGTAGCTGTGGTGCCAAATTTTCTCAACCAATGGACTGCACCAACAGGAATTTAGCCAAAAATGGCTACAGGTTAGGGATGAAAGTGAATCGTTGTATATTTTGGTGCTAGAACCTGTTGTCTAAATATGCTAATTTCATATTATTTTATCCTTGGCAAATCTGGTTCTTTTTTCACAAGAATCCTTTATATGAGTTGCACTGAACTTTTTTTCTCACCAGGCTAAGTGGCAGAAATTTGCCCAATTTTTTTTTAAAAAGTTGTTGGTGACTGTTTTTTCAAAATGATTTTGTGATGGAACTAAGGTGGCCATCATATATAAAAACCTTTAGCCAAGTGTTTGCTAGAAATGAAATATGAAAGTCTAAGTATCCTCCTATATCTGGGTACCTACTGGAACTTGATGTAAAAATCTAGCTATTTTTTTTATCCTTAAAAATTATGGAGACAGAAAAGCCCAAAACCCCATTTTTTGGGTTAAAGAATTAAAATTTTCACTAAGTGGCGAAACTTTGCGCATTAAAAAAAAAGGGCTGGTTTGTGGAGCTATCTATTGGACTCTATCTCTAATGGGAAAGACTATGGAACAATAATGTAGTTTTCATTTGGTCCCACGTTTTGAGAAATGTTCAGCAGGTGTTACTTCGAGCTGAACTAGTTTGAAGTTGCCATCAAGGGCAGAGTCATTGCATGATGAGTCACGTGTTGTTTAGGGGACCATAGGCCCAACCCCTGGTATCTGAGAAGCCGACAGTTGATATTAGGATTTGCTGGGAGTGACTCGTATACTATGGAACGCGCTGGTATAGGCCATTGTGCAGATTGAGGTTCTTGTGAGGAATTTGGGCGAGCCAAAATTTTCAAGTTGGCAATGAAACAAGCACAATGTCCGGTACCTAGCAATTGTTCAAAATATAACCTACCCAGTGTGTCTTCAAAGGGGATGAAAACGAGACAGAAAAGGCCATAAGTAAACCATTACGTATGGTGGAACCTGTCAGCTACAGGTCATTGTGCTCTGTAAGGAGCAATCCAGGAATTTGGGCAAGCCCAGCAAGGCGAGGCAAAATTTCTGAATCGGCAGCAAAAACATGCACAACGGCCCATGAGATGAGCCAAAAGTTCTGAACAGGCAGAAAAATGGGCACAATCATCTGTACCGAGCACATTCCACAACGTAATGGGTTTCATGATTTGTACAATTGGCATGTGGATGTTGAAGAATGATTAGGTCGGCTACATTCAAGAAGACCTGTGCATTGTACCTTGCATAAGGGGATCAAAGGGAGGCAGAGAAAGCCACATGAAAACCATTACATGCGTTGTTGGGCTCTTGTAGAATACTTAACTCCTGGTCGAAACGTGGGAAGAAGTCATGGAAACGGAGGACGCTACGGCTGGAACATGGTGGGGGAAGTGAGGATCACATTCTGTCATCGCTTAGTTGACCCCAAGTTCCATTTTGAAACTACATGATTCATTACTCTTGACTGGCGGTTTACTTCCTAGTTGACTTCAATGTACTATTTCCAAAAGTATTTTGTCACTTTTGACTGACTGTTACACTGGAGTTTACATATTGAGAACAAAACAAATTCAAATAACCCCATTAGGGCTTGTTGCCTTTGTGAGTAAGGACTTTTTTAAGTGTAGCGTAAAGGCCCAAAGGGTGAGGGCATAGGTTGACAATAGCTGAGTCTGCAAATGGAGGAGGCTAGGGCCTAGCATTTTGGGAATCTCCCCCACCAAAGGGCTTTGCCTGCATAAAGCATGAGGCTAATTAAAGCTATCATGAACCTAAACATATGCAGATCACAAGGCCCAAGAGAGGGTTCTTGCACTTACTTGTTAAGAGTGGAAGGGATCTTACACATATAAGTGGGTATATTATCCCTCTTACAAACCTTCTCTATTAGACGAGGGACATGCATGAATAGAAGATACCATTCAAGTACACTTATGAATTTTCTCCAAGTGCACTACTAACTTGTTAAAACTTTTGCTTTTGTTGGCAAGGAAGGGTGGTTAGAGATCAGTGAACCAACAACTAAGTAATAAGGAAGGGAGGTCAGGTGCAATGCAAGCCTCATTGTCAGTCTCAGTTGCAATTTTATTCAAAATTGTTTGGCCAGATTTGATCCAAGTCGGTTATAAAAATATTAAATTTAAACCTAACAATCCAACCGATTTAGCCATTAGCATGTCAGTCTTCATATCAAAGTGGAAGGGGAAGAATCCAAACCTAACAATCATGTATAGGGTGAAACATTCTCTCAAGGAACTTCTCGTACACCGAGGTTCTATTATACAAGAGCGGAGCTCAATTATTACAAGCTTAAGTCTAAAGGCCCCAAAGAGAATGCCTCACCCTACATAAAGAACAAGGCTTTTTTAAATATTATTTTTTTGAAAATTAGTATAGATGATCAAAGATAGACTTTGAATTTAATGGTGCCAATTATTTGAGATGCTTCTTCAACTTCTAGATGTTTCTCTTAAGGATTTTTTTAATCTCATTTCATTTTTGCATCTCTTCAAGGCAGTCTTGTTCTTGTTACTTTTTATGAAACTTGATTAAGACGAATGTGATTTGTGGAGTTTTTAGGTGGTGCTTTGTGATGCTTGTTCATTATTCACAATTTTTTTTTTGTGAGGAAATTACAAATGTTTTTAAAAGTCAAAAGAGAAAACAATGTCAAAACTTCATAAGCTTGTCGAGCATGGCTCATCTTCAAATATGTGTGACAAAAAATATTCAATTTTGGTGTTGCAAAGTGTGACAATTCATTTTCAAATCCTTTGAAGGATTTCATAAATTATGTTTAAATTGCAATCTAATTATGTTTTTGAGAACAAGTCAATAACAATCTACACCAAGCTTGTGATTAGTGCAAATCAAATTAATGATATGACGTTCTTGAAGAGTTTATTATATCATTTGCAAAGAAATTTTCTAAATTGGATTCCAAACCTTAGATGATGAAGGTGTCAATCATCATCATGTTGTATTTAATGAAAAGGGGAATACTTGGGAAGTTGGTTTTGGAATGTAGTTCTGAAAGAGTTTGAACATGTAATGAAAAGCGATATTGAAATTCAAATCATATCAAAACATAGGCAAATAATGCATTCAAGAACTTTTGAATCATCATGGATTTCTTACCAAATTAAGTATTCATGCTTATATATTAGAGTAAAAGGATTTTATTTGAATTCTTTTGTTGACATGCCTAATGCCCTTTTCAAGTGCAAGTGCGAGTACAAAGATAAAAGCCAAAACCCATGTTAGATAATGGTGAAAATTTTGAACTTTTTTACATATTTTTTTCCTTGATATTTTAAAGTTATGTTAATCATTCCAAGTTGTGTTAATTGATGAATGTAGAAATATTAAAATTAAAATTTCATTAAATTAAAATTTGGGTAAATTGGTTTAAGAAAAGGACATTTGAACTTGAATAGGTGTTGTGTCAGATTGTTGTTAATTTTACAAAGGACTGGTAAAGGACTGTTATAATAACATAATTTTGATGGTAAAAAACTTTAGATGATAGTAACCTATTACCCCAAGTTCAAAAAGCACTCACAATTTAAAAGATATGGAATTTTAAATTTTTAGAAATTCAAAATATTTTTCAAATTTCAAAAATTTCAAAAGTCTTTTATCACATGTAAATGGGGTTTAATGTGCATGCATACAAAACAAAGTTATAGTTTATGATATAAGAAACAAAAGCCTAAAGTAGTTAGCATATTTTGGTATGATTCAAAATTATGAATTTTTTAAAAATGAAATGCAAAATTTAACAAAATTGACACATTTTGAAAAATTCATACTTATAAAAAATTATTAAGACAAAACATGTGATTTATTGGGGCAACTATATGTATTTTTAATAACTTGTTGACTATACATTTTTGAAAGTTTTTTAAAAATTTGGAATCCCATAAGTTATTTGTGAAATATATACTTTGGATGTGGTAGGTGATCAATCAAGGTTTGCACAAAGTGTGATTGAGCTTGTGAAAATGATCCCAAAAAATCTTGAAACAATTACATCATTGCACCTTTATCACTGTTGTATGGTGACATTGGTTTTAATGGTCACATGCACAATTGCACAAGAGAGATTCAATGGGGTCACTAGCTATTTTCAATAGTTACAAAGTTCAACCTTGAATAATTCTACACTGGAATCTGAATTGGAAGCATTTAAGAATGCACCAACATCCATAGATGTACATCAATTTCAAGGAGATGACAAACCTAAATATTACAAGGCTACATCCTTAGTGTGACACTAGATGAGCGGTTCAACAACTCTAAAAAGGTTTTGGATGATCTACAAATCTAAGTACATTATGTCATCCCTTTCTCTTACCAATCTAAGGAAGTTGACAAGGCTTTAAAAGCATATTGGATGGGTTTAAGGTTGATGATATGATAAATGTTAGACGATAGTCACTTGCATGGTTCATTTGGTGGTATAGTCATGTGTTTTTATTGAATGGGTTTTTGTGGGAATCAATAATGCATCAAGACTTACTAGATTTCATGGGATGTGTTTGTTTTTTCCTCAAACAAAAAGTTAGACTCATATGAAATCAAAGGTGGGAACTTCTATCTTTGATCTTTCCTTTAATAATAATGTGCTTCCAATTTGAAGACCCAAGATTTGTCTATCATCTTGTGACTATGTTAGCAATTATAGTTGTTGATTGGTATTAGTGTAGTTTGGCATCAAACATTAATGAGATTTTTTTTGGAATTTTCCTGAGGATCAATTTCTTGTCTTTGTTAGGTGAAAGAGAGAAATATTGAAGAGCAATGTTGTAGTTCATTTCCTTGGATATGAATTGTTTTAGAATCCCCAAGCGGTTCACAATTTTGGTTACTGATATTGGATAATGTTGTTCAATATTCAAACTTGACACATGTATGCATGCATGTATGGGTTTTTTTACTAGGCAAAAAGGAATATAGTTGTGGTTTTTATTGTATATTTCAAATGTGGAATTCAAAGAGGTTCCTTATTAAAAGTCACCTCATTATTGGCATTGGATTTATATCCCGGTTATAAGCAACAAACTCCCATAAGTTAGTTAATTGAAATGGAATTGATGTTTTGTGTTTGTAGGACCCACCTAAATTGTGAACTAGAGTTTTTCAATTACTCACCTACATGGCAAACTTTAGTGGTACAACTTCATTCTCATACCAAATTCATATTTTTAAGGTTGATGCCTAGTTTGTTTTGAATCCCATAGCAGAAGTGGTGGATTACTCTAACTTGAAAAAAAATTGAACATGGAAAAGTGCATGAAGAATAAAAGAGTAGGGAAAACAATTCCAAAAGAAAAGTAGAGGTCAAAGAAAAAGTTTGTAGTTTAAATTAGTACGTACGAATGATAGTTTAATTAGAGGATCACATTTTGAAACATCACTTGTATAGTTTTTTTGGACAAAAACTTATTGTACATGTTGTGTATGTACATAATATATTGATTTTTGAAAACTTACAACTTGATTAGAATTTGATTTAAACTTTGTCTTGCATTTGCAAAATGGGCATGTTTCTTGGCCATGATTAATTGGGGGTTTATTGTGATTTGTTTAAGTGACAATCAAATACAAATTAAACCTTCTCCTTGGTAGTGAAAATTCAAAGAATTCATATATAAATATTAATATTTTAAAATATCAAAAGTTAAAACTTATCTTGAAGTAAGATCTATAATTTTTTATGGAATTTTTTTATTGAATTTGTAATTTGTTGATTCAAGAACTTGTTTTGAAAAACTTGCAATTTGATTTGAAAATCAAACCTTGTCATTGATAGTCAAAATTCAAAGTAGTATATTTTCTAATATCAAAATATCAAAAAAAATTGGAAAATTTGACAAACAAATAATATATGTAATTAAATTTTTAAAAATAATATTTGAAGTGTGTAGGTAACATTAATAGAAAATAATTGGAATAAAATTGGAATAAATGTTTTCCATATATAAATAAATAATTTACAAGAAACGAAAATCAAATAAAATATTAGGGAAAATTTTATAAATATATTTTGAAAGAAAGTTTAAAATTGATTTGAAAGAAAAATCAGTGAAGATTTTTAATATTTTGAAGTAGATTTAAAATTTTGATCTCAAAAATTAATTTTATTGGAAAAAAGTAGTGGATTACAAAAATTTAAATGAAATTAAGTAATTTTTTAACTGATTTGTTTTTGGAAAATTTACATTGATTTCAATTTTCATTTGGTTTTACATCATTTTACAAAAATAAATTTCATATGAATTTCAAAACTCAAAGTTAAAAAGAATCAAATTGACATTTGGAAGTAATACATAACAAACATAGAGATTGAATTAGCCAAACATGAGTTGCAACAAGTTCAAAATTTTGAATATAAAGTAGGAGATTGTTTATTTGATGTAATAACATATTTATTCAATTATTCAATAAGTTCGAAATTAATCCAAAAAAATAGCATGTGTTATTTACAAGAATGTCTAACAATTGGCATGCCTCAAACATTGGAATGTTGTCAATGTGAATTAAATCCATAATTTTTGCACGATTTGCATCATGGAGAAGCGATGGATGAAATTACTTATATACGAAAAATGTCATTACTTGCTTTGAATGGATGATTGTGAGGTGATTTCACTACGATATACTAGATATCAAACTATTTACAACATATAATATGTCACATTTGGAACAAAAATAGCTATTGATTTATGATGAAAATAGGAAATGAAAATGCAAGCAATGTTTTAAGCATATTATATGTAAACAACCAATTTGAACCCACTATAACATGTGATCCCATATAAATTCTTCAAATATTCACACTTGTGATGCATATGACACAAAAAATTTAAATCATAATATTAATAATGAAAATAATGAGATTGAATATAAACGAAAAAGGTTTAGTTGGAATTTTGAATTATCAAAAAAATTATTTAAAATAATAAAACTTGATCCTAAATGGTTACAATGAAGAAACTACATTAGCTTTTACTCAAAAACTCCATATTTAAGTTTAAACACATCACAAATTAAACATCATCTTAAACATCTTAAATGCATATCCGAAGAAGATAACGATCATGAAATTCATCTTACTAATTTAACAAGTAAAAGTAATTCACATCATGTTTTGATATATATATATATATAATTTGAAAAAAAAATAATATGCATATTATCAAAAAAACATTCAATTCAATGCTAAACGTGTTTATTATTGTTGTTAGAGATTTTCTTTTAAAAATAATTTTGCATCAAAATAATACATTAAAAAACTCCCTTATGCAATAGAAAACATCAAAACAAATTATCATATTCTAATTTGTAAATCTTGTTAGATAAAAAATGATCTTTAGATCTAACATTATTAGATCATATTATGAATAACAAACCAAGCATGAAATATGTTTAAACACCTAATAAAATAGAAGAATGTTTAATTGCACTGCACCTTGCATTTGCATAAATATTTCAATTATAAGGTTATGGACAATATGGAATGCATGGAAGCATTGTGAATGTTCCAAAAAAATTAATTTTATGCAAAACATAATACCAAAAATTATGTATGACGATTATTCAATTGTTGTGGTTTTAAATAGAAAATTAGATACCAACCAATGTCCTAACATAGTTATGAAAGCATTACAAGAACTTTGCGAAAATATAATTTCCCAACATTATTTTTTGGTCATCCAAGACCTTCTTTTCAATGTTCATACTAAAAAATTATACAAGTAGCTAATAAAATATTTGCACACCATATAACTAATATATATTTTTAAACAATTCAAGTTTAAATACATTTCACATTATCTTCTGCTTGGATTTGTATTCAAAAAGAAAAAAATTTAGGTCATCCTCCCATAGCTAATGACGTGTCAAATAATATTAATTTAGATAAATTATGGAAATATGATTAGTTATATAAATAATTAAGATGTATACAAACATCTCCAGACTATTTAAATCATCTTCGCAAATATGTTTTTGCAATGATTAGATAGATAGGACCTCTGAATTTTTTGGACCATTCACCATGGGTGTGAACAATTGGTCCACATTAATAAAAACATTAAAAACATTGCATGACCAACATGTTATTGAATTTTATTTTTTCAAAAAATGATGTTTTATTAAATGTTATAAAACTTGTTAGAAATGATCCCATGACATGTGTATGTTACTATCAACATAGGATGAATAGTTTTCAAATTAAAAAAAATAAATCTAATGTATTGTTTGGTGAAATTCAAAATTATTTTTTTGTTAGTGAATTTCAAAGTGGAGGATTAGCCCATGATCATGGATTATTGTGGGTTCAAAATGCTCATCAATTTGACATTTCTTCAAATGAATCTATTGAAAAAATTGTTGATAAATATTCAACAACTAATCAAACTCTTCTTCCAGTTGAAATACATAATGCAGAAATACATCAACACAAACAAACTTGTCAAAAAAAAAAAAAACCAATTTGTTGATTTCAATATCTTCTAATGAAATCCACTACAATACTATTGCCATTAGATGAATATGATTGTGTTCCAAAATTTCATGAAATTGCAAATAATAATTTAAAAAAGTTGTTGATATGGGATTAGGTATAGATATTAATTTTGAAACTTTTCTTATGGATTTAAATGCAAATGAAGAAAATTACATTTTTGCATTATGATCCACTCTTCAAAAACCAGCATTATTTTTGAAATATAAAGTAAATGATATATGAACAAATTTTTTTAGTACAAGTAGGACTTATGTGGGAAGCAAATACATATGCGCAATATGTTCTAGATCCATATTATGCTACAACTTATTGCACTTATTATTTAACAAAAGTAAATAATTTGTTACACAAAAAATGTAATCCATGTTAAACAAATGTAAATATGAACAATATGAAACATCTAAATGAGTAAAACAATTAGGAAATATATTTATAAATGCACAACAAATGTCTATTCAACAAGTAGTGCACATAACATTATCAATTCCATTTTATTACACAACAAAATCATTTCAATTCATAAATACATGTAATGAACATGAAAGAACATTTGTGTTGTTGCCACAAAAAATATTACACAATTTACCCCCTACATCAACAAACCCACATTGTTGATAAATATAAAGAATGACATCATAGTTTGGAAAATGTTTCTTTAGCAAAGTTTATTGCTAATTTTAACACTAAAACATGTGGACATGATAAAATTGTCCATTGGGTTTCATTCAATCTTTGTAACGACCTAGAAAATCATTACTTTTGTTCCATTATTTTCACAAATCAAAAATTGATTTGAAAAACAGTTATATTTAATGGAAGATGTTTACATGGAAAAACAAAATGAAGTTGAAAAGAAGAAATAAAATTACAAAATTTTAATAAAAATAATAAATACAGTGATGAATGGGATCATATATAAGAAAAAATAAAAAGATATACAAAACTGAATGAAAAAAATGGGTGGGAATTTATTTTTCAAATAAAATTATTATCAAACCAAGTGATCATCACAAAAATATGTTATTTACAAACATGAAAGAAGTTAAACCATATGATTTATCATTTGAAAACCATATGCAATCTAAGAAAAAATGTTCAAAAAAAGAAAGTGATAATGCATGTTTGTCAACAAGTTTATGAACATGTTCCATATGAAAAAATTGCATAAAAAATGAAAAAAACATTAATGATGAAAAAAAATTATTTTGGATGATATTTTATTTTTAAAAACAAAAATCCAACAAAACCATTAGACATTTTTAAAACATGAGGTGCAAAAATAAGAAAAACGTATATGATTCCAAGCATGATTGGGGTTCCCCCTTTAAGTCCTAGGAATCTAAGGATTCCCAAATTCACATTTTTCTTCACTTTTCCCACGACTTGTCTTATATTTCACCTTTTTTTCTCATGTCAAATGAAATAATTTTGTTCCAAATCTTATATAGGCTTCTAAAGTATCTACTAGTCTCACTTATGAAAGTGAAAATAATAAAATTTATCCAATGTGGGCCATGTTCTATCGATGGCCCAAAATTCCCCAAAATTTGATTTTTTGAATTTTTTACATTGTAATAGGGCATTTGGTTCTTGTCACATTCATGCATTTTATACACATAACACATAAGGTGTTTGTGGTGAAAATCTTGGGTGAAAACAAATTTGTTTAAACATTTTTTATGAGTTTTTGAACTTTTTTTTCATGAAACAAAGTCTTGGATTTTTTTCAAGGACTTGGTAAGAATCTTTAAACTTGTTCAATCTTGACATTTTATGCCTAGAATTATACCTTTGTAATGTATCTATCTATTAATAAAATCAAATTTTCAATATGGAGGGGTCCAATGAATATAAAATGAAATAGTCCTTTTGGGTACCCCAACCATGCTTTGACCCATACATTAATATGCATCATACAAACCATGTTATAATATTATATAAAATAAACTACAAATGTTGACCCTTTAAAACCAAAAGTGATGAAATTACCATACATAGGAAAAAGAACATTTAATTTTAATGGTACCACAACATGTTATGCACTTGCAATACCATTAAATAAGAATTTTAATGAATTGAAAGCATTAAATGATGTAAAACATGACACATTAACAAGACATATGATCAACTTCAATTAGTAGTGACAGATGAATTTTTTTTAGTATGTAACAAAATGTTAACATTTATTGATCGTAAATTATTATGTGTATTTAAACAAGTTCATAATCAATTCATGGGTGGTCTTGATATTACAATAACAGGAAACCTTCACAAGCTTCACTAGTTCAAGATTCATGGATTTTCAAATCTAAACCTAATAGTTTAAACATACTTGGAACAAACCTTTGGCATGAAAATATAAAATGTTAATTAAAAAAAGTAATGAAACAAAATGATATAAACTTCATTAACATTTGAATAGATTTTTGAACATCACAAACATTTGAAAACATTAATTTTATAAATAAAATTTGTTGTAAAACACCACTTATGGACAACACCTTACCATTTTTTTTTTTATACACATGTTAAAACAACAACACATAACAATAACATATTTTGTCCAATAGTTGGTCAAACATTTTAATTCTTGGTTCAAGATATCCATTTCAACACATCCTTTTCATTTCAAATCATCAATTATTCCAAGTCAAATGAACAGTCTTCATCACGAACTATTGTTAAAAAAAACCATGTTAGTAAAAATGTGTGCTAGAAATTATAACACATTAGATGGTTTGTAAATGGTGTAGATGAAATGTTCAAAGATTTCACATAAACTTCTTCAAAATCATTTATATGGATACAAATTTATAATTCCAAAATTGGAAACAAAATGAAAATTGAAAATTTGTACATTTATGAACAATTTTATATAATCAATATAAAATAAACACCTATTGAAAAGAAAATTATAGATATACAAATAGGTAGCAACCCTTCTCATGTTATCAAAAAATTTCAGTTCCTTATACAATTAGTAGCAATACATACCATACACCATGAACAAAGTATAACGTTTGATCGTTTGGCATTTGATCCAATAGGTGTAACAAAACATGGTTTAACGTATACATCATTATTTCATATTCGTTCTAAAATTTATATTGTCGCTCTCCATTAACTAACAATTTTTTTATAAAAAAAAACACTTGTTCAAGAAGAAATGCATCGACTTAGATTGCATGACATGAATTAACATTCATTTCTCTCAATCTTACCACACATAATTTGTAATCATAGAATCCTTCCACACCCGTAATTTACATTACATTTCCAAGACATTCTTGCAAATCAAAATTTATTAGTATCTCTCATATTTTGTTTAAATGAAACAAACCAAGAAACATACAATGTTATATCACAAAAAATAACATTTTGTCATGTTATGACCAACATGGAACAATGATGTTTTATGAAAATACAATGTTTTTATCCCAAACAACTTCAACAACAAATTTAGGTGTTGAATTCATGATCATTGCATCATTTGACACAAATATGTGAAAAGCTTTATATATAATTGCAGTTTATAAATCCCCAAAATGAAATTAATATATTTTAATTTAATTTCGGAAACCATATTAAAAGACATGCCGAAAGATTATCCCACTATTTTAATTGGAGATTTCAATAAAAATATGTTAAAAAAAATGTCAGTCAACAACATTTCAAAAATTTACATACAAATACAAATTGAAATTCATTAAAAAAAAAAACCACAACCATTAATAATACACATTGATTATAATTGCTTTAGGGTTCTAACACAACAATGTCATTCGGGAGTAACACAAGCTTATTGGATAGACCATAAACCTATATATTTCACATTTAAATTACCATATTATGTTCCCCGGTTTATTTCACAATAAAAATATAACATCTATGTTTGTCAAAAAAAATCCATCAATTGCCATTTAAATTGAAATAAAACTGTGAATAAATTTATAGTTTCAAAATAATAAGTGAGTATTAAAATTGTGAACCAAAAGAAATATTACAATACAATATAATACAGCAATTCAAATAAACAATAACAACAAAAAAGTCACTTTTAAGTTACATACCTCATTAATTACTCACATACTTATTATTTTAAAAAATAGAATAAAACAAACAAACAACACAAACATACATACATACGTGCATATTTACCTATCTACATATAAATCTATTTATATGATTATATTATTAAACAGGCAGGGCCTCCGTGTCATGATCCATTGTTAGAATCTCGCCCCCCATTACTGGTTTCATCTCCTAACTTATGAAAAATTGGGCCTTCTTGCCCCCTTAACATGGAAACTTTACAAATAACTTCAATGTCTGGTATATAATTACAGTTCTCAAAATTTTGAAAAAATCTGTCTATTCTTAGGTGAAAACTGCTGTGGAGTCTTTGAGGTTTTAAAAATAACTGGAACCGGCAGTTCTTTGATTCTGATCTGTTCCCAACCAATGGTTCTCTATTCCCAAACATTTGTAGAAACTTGGAGCTCACAAGTCTCATTAAGTTCCTAAGGGACCCCAGGTCTTTGTTTTTTAGTGTTCATGGAGGCCCTGTGTTATATATATATAGGGGCATGATTGTTCCATCACAAAACCAGGCAAACATCTCGGTTCTCAAAAGTTCCCTTGTTCTGCATAGGAACATTTCATTTGTTGAAACCTTCCTTCCCCCTTTTGAAAAAACCTACTGGGCGGCGTCATTGTGACATGCAACGGCCCAGTCCTGGGGCCATTACCCTACAAAAATATCCACAAAACACTAGGTAGTAGGAACTAGGAACCTCTTACTTTACTTGATTCTTGAAGACTTGTTGTGTTCTTGGCGAAGACAATGAATGAAAGGAGGAATTTGTCATCATTGTGCAAAGTCAACATTTCAATGCAATGCACCCTTCATACGATTTGCCTGTCAACATGTATCTCAGAAAGTAACTTGCTCTGACACATTTGAAAACATGAATGCAAGCAACATGGTATTAACATAGCTATGGAACCCATTTTCATAATACATAGGTGGTAAAGAATGAAGGAGAAGGAATGAAACCATATGTTTAAAAGCCGTTGTCTGTGTGAAGACAATTGGTCCTTTCTTCTCCCCCTTTGTTGGGTGCTTTGTTTAATGGAATTTGTCAAGGGTTTCACCAATTGGTACCAACTTGACTGAGGCAGATCTTTATCATGATGGCTTTTTTAGGGGAGCTAATTTAGCCCTTTCGGCAAGCAATTATTTGGATCACTTAAATTGGAATAGCACTTCAAATGCCACCGTCAATACTAGTTCAGCTAGCTTTGGGGGTCACTGGTCAGAGCCAGTGAAAGAATGTTACTCTGAACAAACAAACACCAATGGAAAATACAAAAATTCCGGAAAATACAAAATATTTTAATTTATGCGAAAGCTGCCCGCTGCCCATGTACTGGGATAAGACATTGGCCAATCTCTTGCCTTGACAGTGGCCACAAGGAGGACTTGTGGTCACTCATGAACAAGCATTAGGCTACTTGGCCAGCATTAGTCTGAAGTAAAATGAGAACATTAGTTTCCCGGACACAAAATTATTAGGCACTCTCATTTCATTGACTTTAAGTTTTTAACACTAAATTAGTAATTGGATTCTGGAAAGCTTGCTCTGACAATTATTCATTAATTCATCAATTGTGAATGACATGGATTAGTTGTAGGTTTGATTAACACGCAACCCACAACTCATCAAAACCTGCAGGCATTTCTGCTATGCAACTTGTTTCGAGGATAGCATAACTAGTGTAATTTATTGTTGTGTAAATCCCTAGGATGGGGGGGTGTGTGTTCTCTAGATAGGCAGCTCTTTCTATTTCCTTTAGGCTGCTGTGAGCACAGTTACAAACAGCACTGTGACGGCCACAGTGAACCAGCACCTACTAGCGCACCATGAAGGATGGATGATAAGTGGTCAGGAAGCTGTCTTCTGTTGGGTTCTAGCTCCCTAGATATAACTACGGTGGTGAGCTCAATTGCTTTTTTTAAACTATTTACCTACTAACAACCCACTAGGTAGGTTTTTAAAAAAGCCCTTGCCTATGTATAAACCATCTACTTACCTAGTGGTTACTTATTTTCCTACCTATCTACTTATATATGAGACCTCTTTCCTACAAAATTTGTTACCAAGGTGAAACTAATATTTAGTCAGTTGAGCTTCATCCACAACTGAATGATGACGAGCATCCAATGGATGGTGTGTTGGTGGGTGCTCTTTCATTGTGATCTTGTTGCATAGACAAGCATTTTCAATTCATGGAGAGTTGTAAGTGGTAACTTAAGTTTGAAAATAGGTATGCAAAGAACTCGGGGAAAATGTTTCCATGAAAAAACATATGTCAGTTCATAGTGGGTCACAATTTGACTTAGAGTTCTATGTAATATCTAAACAAAAATATGTAATCACATTTCAAAGATATGTAAAACAAAAAAATTAGATTAATTTTTTAGAAGATTCTTGTTGGTCAAACTCATTTTAAGTCTAATTTAGAATCTATGAATTCTACCAAATTATTAAGAGCATTGCAACTCAGCTTTGCATAATTTGATGAGTTCTTATTCACAAAGATTAATTTCTCAAGATTATTTCATTGTAAGTGGTCTCCTAAAATTGATGAAAACTCAATAGGAAAAAAATCATAGTTTCAACTTAAGAACCCACAATATGTAATATTTATCTAGCTAAAAAGCCAACAATTGGAAACAAGGTTTCATATTTCCTACATCACTCCAAAGGGCATTTGATATCTTTTGTATCCACTTAATATCTACAATATATGAACATTTTAAATTTAAAAAAAAACTTTTTTATAGGTTCATTAGTGTTAAGCACCATATCAACAATCTCCAAGTTGTTATCTTCATCAATTTTGTATACAAAGGAACTTTTAGCCTTGGACAATGGATGCAAATGATGATATAATTTCAAGAACATAGGAAACAAAGATTTCCTATTATACTATTCAATTACGGCCACCCCATGCTCATGACCAATTATTTTTAAAAATCAAAATCAAACTTTTGAATTCAAGATTTAACATCAAGGCTAACATATTATAAGTTTTTTTTTCATTGTATCTTATTGAGAAGGGAAAGAAAAAATCAATGAACCCAATGACTTCCTTTCTTAATGTTCTTTGCAAAAGTTTTCAATTCAATATTCAAACCATAATCATCATCATCATCAATCAAACCATCCAATAAAAGGAGATGTTTCATTTTTCCCTTTAGTTTTAAGTTCATGGATATGGTTACATTCAAAGCATCATTCAACAACTAATGACCCTTAGACTAGTTTAAGATGCAAGGAATGATAAAAGGAAACATAATGTCTACTATAATTTGTAATATATGCCATGTGAGTGGAAGGGGACATGACCATTGACCCTAAAATTAATTTACTTGTAATAGAAGGCAATGACTTTTCATAATTAAAATGCTTCTTGAGCCATGATCATTTTTCTTACAAACTTGCACAATTCTCATTCCCAATTAAAAGGCAATAGTTTGTAGTACAAATATTCAAAACAATTAACATGAAAAAATCAAAACAAAATAACTTGCATTTTACCTTATTTTGATGAAGGTGCTCAATTTTTGGGGCTTGAAGCTTATAACAATCCAAGCCTTCATCCATTCATGTCTTCCTTTCCTTGAGCTTTGAAACCATGTGATACAATCCTATAGATTTGCCTAGGTAAATTTAATGGAAACATATTTCAAGCCCTTGGAGACTCTTTCTTTAGCAATTGCATATTGATAAGCCTTAAAGAAGGCATGTCCAAAGCAAATCACTTAAAAAATTCCATCACCCAAAACTTCACAACTTATTACTAATTTCAAAGTAATTGTCATTTAGATTTGCATCTTCATCTTTAACAAAAGTAAGGATTTTTTGGTCAAGCCATAAACTGTAAGCCTTTTCGTTGCAAGTAGTTATCCCAATAGACTTTTCAAGCTACAATTCATTTTTTCTTCATTTTTTTTAGCAATAAGTCAATGGTTTGTAAGCATTTTTAAAAATTGCAAATCTCCTATTATTCTTGAAATATGAAATGGTCTTTTATCAACCTTGTTATTTATTCCAATACTGCACGACCTATTGGTTTATTATAACACAAAATGCAATGCATAACCTATATTTGGCACCTCAAAATCTACTAGCAATTCATCATTGACACAAAAAATGTCCAAGTTAGAGAATTTTTGCCATGGGGTTTCCAATTTAACCTTTGTTCATGCAATGTTTTCGTAATTAATTACATTGTATCATCATTTTTAAATTGAAAACTTGGAATTTTTTTAGACCCCTCACCTTTAATTTCTCCCTTTGTTTTCATTTCACTTTCATTCTTGAATAACTCACATCCTTCATCTAGAAATTTTGATTCTGTTTTTAAGGTGTGTTAATAGATTAAAACTAAGAAAATAAACAATTACATTTTTAAAAGTTTTGCAAAATGTGAGGGAGGACACATGCACTAAAAAAATATTCACAAGTATGATTCACTTTTCACAAAAGACATTATGTAAAGCATAATGCCCAAGGTTGATGGAGATTTGCAAGTGCAAAATTGCCTCAAAATGTCCTTGAATAATACAAGGCAAAAGTTCAAGGTTGCAAGTAATGTTTTCAATTTGCAAATTATTCTTACACAAACAAATCCAAACATACTATCAACACATTGTCTTCAATATATAAAAAATCAGAATTAACCAAAATTACAAAATTTTGGGGAAAAAACAAATTTACTTTAAGTGTAAAAGTTTTTTCCAAAACCACAAGCAACCAACAACCTTCCACCTCCAATGTAACTTCAACTTGTAGCATAATGCAAAGGTAATGGTAATAGCAATTATATAAAAGGGGAAAACAACATGATGAACATTAGCAACACAATGAACGACAATGGGAATGTGTGAAAAAGTTAACAAAAATGATGAGCACTTGCAACAACACAATGAACACCAACAACATGACAAACACCTATAACAATATAACAAGCACTAGCAACATGATGAACATATGTAGCAACACAATGAACACCAATAACATAACAAACACTTTTAGGAATACAACAAGCACATAGCAACACAATGAGCACTAGAAACATGAAGAACATCAACAACACAATGAACACCTACAACAACATGACGCACATTAACAACATGATTTTAATTTTCAACAAGATGATCACCAACAACAGAATAACAGCAACAACAAAAACAATAACAACACAATTTACATCAACAAATGTATGTGAAAAATCAGAAATGTGATGGACAATGTAGCAATGAACACATGTATAATTTCATTTCCCATCTAGGAGAAGTGACAATAGGAATAGGTGTTAAACCTTCTTCTTTTCTAGGAAGCATGTTCATGCATATAAAGTGCCATCCAAACACACTAGGAAATTTCTTTGAATGTTTTACAAGAACAAGGAAGTTTATGTGTAATTTAAGTTTAATGTAACCTTCTCCTCGATAACCAAAATTAAATGTTAATTTTGCATGTACACCTTAACTTTTAACACAGAGGAATGGACCATGGATTACCAATTATGCCACACAAAGCCTATTCACTTGTGCAAAAAGTACAAAAAGTAGAATCAAGTGTCAATTTCATTTTTAGACCTTTAAATTTCTATTACACAAATGGCCATGGACAGTTGACCCACAATTCACTTGTGCAAAAAATGCCTCCCAATGTAAAGATAAATATATCTTTTGAGTACATATTTTCACACCAAGGTGAAATTAATTTATTTTTTTTAGTTGGAATAATTTTCTCTCAACTTATGCAAGGTTGGAAGTTTGATTTAGTTGTGGATGATGAAAAGGATAGATTAATTTAACACAACATTAAGGGTTTTTCGGGATGTTAAATTATAAAAATTACAAATTGTAAGCATAAATGATTTAGGGCTTCAATGGTTAAATATTTGAATTTTTTAACATAAAAATCAGCACATTTATTCATTAAATAGTCATCGATGTTAAAGGATGCCTTCATTGTTATGGATGGGCATCATTGGAAAAAAGAAATTACAAATCCGTTATGTAGGTTTACAAATTCAAATTTGACAAAATTGTTAAGGCCCATGAACACATTAAGGTTAACATGGTTTCACATTTTATTTGGGAATAGCTAAGGTGTATGGTGGGACAACCTTTGGGAACATAAGAATATTGAAAACATATATGGGGCCAACAAGAATATGAACACATGGATTTAAATTTCTCATGGTATTGAATATGAAGCCCTAAAGAATTCTTAGTTTATCCCAAGGAATTGAAAGTGTAAGGTAAAGCCCCAAGGTGGGGACATTCCCAAATTAAGGCAATTACATCATTTATTTAATGTATTGAAAACTATGATTATATATTAGATCTAGTTTTTTCATGATTGTTTGAAAATCATGGTTATGAACCCTAAGAATTAGCTTGTAACCATTGGGTATGTTCATCTCTTCTAATTTTTAATAAATGCCCAACATTGGTAGATATTAAAAACCCATGTGCCACACCACATGCTATAGTTTAAATATGTAACTATGTAATAACCATTCGCATGTAGCTACTTAATAACCACCAAATGTTTTACCTACATTCATAATGACCATTTACATTTCATATTTATTTACCTATGATATTTATCCACTTACATAAGTAGTTACAAAGGTGGTGTGAGGTGAAAGTAAAAGGTTTTAAATGACAGTTCACCAAGGTGAAATTCAGTGGTGGTGTAACCTAAAAGAGAGGGTCCGTAAAACATCCGACACATGGACTGACTTCAGCGGACCCTGGTGTCCATGTGCCTTTCCCAGACCTTGCCTCGCAGATATAGACCTTCAGATCTCTTTGTCACTCGAGTTGCCAGATGATGACTCGAGAGCGCACCAACACATAGACATGGTAAACCTCACACCAAACCATCCGAGGAAACACTTCCATCACAATGCAAATTATTTACATTCCCCGAAAGCACAAGCGCTCTCCAAAATGTTCACAAAAACACCACATCTGGTGTTGCTTGGTTTCAATCACTATGTCTCTCTCTCTCCCGAGCTACTCTATAGTGAAAGCTAGATCGATCCTCAGGCGCAGTAGAAAGTTCTAGTGTTCAACCTAGAGCATCTCACCACAAAGCTCTTCCTTGCTATGTCCATCAACTCCCTGTCCTCTCACACTCCTACTGTTAGAGATCAACTGATATTTTTCTTCCAAAATTACCTTGCCATCCTAAAATTAACCTTCTGATTTCCTCTCCCTAACTAAGACTGTCTATCTGCTTCCAAAGGAAAAAGTCCCAAAATCATCAGATCCGGAGCTATTTAGCCTTTCCCTGATCTCCGTTGGCTTCTCGCAGAAGCTTGCACCCATTCCGTTCCATCGCGCTCCCTCCGTTAGCCGCCATCGCCAGTTCCTTCATCAATTCGGCTTCATCAATACTAGCCGCCATCGCCAGTTCCTTCATCAATTCGGCTTCATCAATACTAGCCGCCATCTCAACATAACTCACATCACACACCTCAAAAGGAAGACAACCATGCACTCCATGCAGCAGTGATGGGGCGCCGTCACAACAAGTCGGCTGAATCAATTATGCCTAGAACCTAGGATCATTCCAATGTTCACACTGGCTTGACAACCCACTTTCGCATTACAGTGGTTCATTCAATTTAGAACCAAGTGATAGGATGTTTCCTTGATAGATGGTGCATTGTTGGTGGGTGTTAGGTAACTTAATCTTTGAAAAATGAGCTTTCAAATTCCAAGTGAAGGTCCTCATTTCTTATGCTTAGACATTGGAACTTAAAGAAAAGTCATAGTGGTAGAATTTGTGAAAGGGAAAGGAACCTACGTCATTGGAACTTCACTATCATTTTCAAACAACTTAGCATAATTTTTTTTGAAAAAATATCATTTTTTTAATAAAAAATTATGATTCATATGGTATTGATCAATAATCTTGCGTAAAACTCTATTGGAACATTAAAGTTATCCTTGAAGTCCACACTTGTCTGACCCCATGTTCAAACATGAGTTTGTTTTTTCACACCCAATTTTTGGCTCTCTATAAAATCAACCTAATTAGTGACAAAAACAAGGAATTGAATAAAACAACCATAGATTGGGGATTAGTTTAGATAATGTTAGGTGAATATCAAGAGTTGAACCACATATTACTCATGTTTCAAGATATTGAATGTATGTGTGTAGGATCAAGGTTTGATTGAAATGACAATTCGACAAAAACACATTAAGGTGGACCAAAATGAGTAGTTGAAAATTCATACCCAATGTAGGTGAAAGTACACAAAGCCCCCCAAAAATTGTAATCACAAGTATAATATTTCCAAATATGTTTTTTGGTAATGTATGGACATCACATCTTGGATATTTTTTCTTTTTAAAAATATATTTGATTATTTTAAAAATTAATATAATCAGTGAATTTAAAAATCCAACAAAAAATGAAAATTTTGAACTTATGTAATATATTTGTGACAAAATACATGTCACAATTTTTAAAAAAAAATGCATATGTTATTCAAAACTAAGGTTATGAATGGAATTCTTGGGTGGTGTTTTTCTATGGTGTATAATATTGATATACATCAATTGAATCTAAGACCATTTGGAAATTTAAAGTTTTTGGATATAGTTTTTTTTCAAAAAATGTACTTTTTTCGCATTTTTTAACAATAAATGCATAATGATTTTTTTAAAGGAACAAAACCATATCAAAGAGGAGGAGATTTATCAAAAATTGTCTTATCAAAAATTCTTTTGGTTGGTAATGTTTCATGAACCACAAGCATAAAGCCTTAAAATTATAAAAAAGTTGTAAGTTTTATATTTTATGTACATTAATTTTATCCAATATTTTCATCTAATCATTGGATTAAAATTAATTTTGATTCAAATTGAACTTGAATGTTTCAAAATGTTGTCATGCAAATTCTAAAGTTTTTTGCTTATGTTTAGGATAGCCAAAGGATGTTATCAAGATTTTAACTTATTGCAAATTATAATATTCATTATACATCACCTTTTTTGGTGAAAAGTGGTTCACCCTTAATGTGCTTTCACCACATATTTTTACTTTACTGAAACTAAGTTTCAAACAAAAACATTTAAATGGTGTTGAAGTTCTTTTTTGTTCTATTTCCAAGTTCATACCACCTTATCAGAAATATTTCAAAACACATTTATAAATAATTGGTTCTTAAAAGATAAAATTAATTATCTAAATGAGCTTTACAAGAATTTGTGACTATTAGGTTTTCATTTTAAATCTTAAAAGAAAGGGTATGGATTTTTTTTCTTTTTATTTCATTTTAAGTGTGATTATATTTTAAATTTGCAATGGTCCAAAGTTGTGGGCATGTTTTTCAATTCCATTATAAGCAAGAAGTCCATATCCATATTTTTTTGGACTATGACCTTGGATGTATCCTACATTGCAAAGTCCAACTTTGATTAATATTGATTTTAATGTAATTATGTTAGAGTTGGGAGGATTAAAACATAGTTTTCAAATTTTCATCTCATTTTTGCAAAATTTCTCAAATGCA